>JANIJU010000003.1:7222602-7255442 GCA_025504685.1 Leucosticte australis | reverse complement strand
GGCGCTGCGGCCCGCGGCACCCCGCCCCGGCCGCCCCCGCGCCGGTGCAGTCTGCGGGCGAGGCGAGGCCAGCGCGGCCGCTCCGGAGGCTGCGCGGGGCGGGCTTAGCGCTGCTAGGGCCGCGCGTTCTCCGGCCGGGGCCGGGACGCTGACGGCCGCCTCCCGCCGCGCCGTTACTCAGCACAGCCGGCGTCCCCACACCTTGCCGACCCGGCAGTCGGGAGAGCGCGGGGCCGCCGAGCGGAGCGCCAGGTGCAGGTAGGGGCCGTCCTCCCCCGGCGTTGCGGGGATGGACGGTGTGCGGGTGACCCGCTGCCGCGGCTTGTGGGCGAGTTGTTTCCTCCTCGCGGGTCCGTCCGTGTCTCTTGCCCCGCTCGGACCCGCGGCCCGTCCGCGCCGCCGGGCACAGGCGTGTGGCGGCCCCTGGGGCCAGCGGGAAAGCCCGCGGCAGCCACCGGCGTTTCTTCGGAGAGGCGGGCGGCGAGGCTTCGGTCTGCGGCACGAACCGGGCGGGGAGCTGCCGGCCCCCGCCAACCTCCTGCCCGCGTCCCTGTGTCGCTGGGCTGGGGGTCTCTGGGGTTGTAGCCTGCCTCGGGGTGCCCGGGTGCTGTGGGCGACCTGTCCGGTGCTCCCGCCTTCGTGGTCTTGCTCTGGACTCCTTTGTTGGAAACGGGCGCACTGACTTGTGTGACACGCGTGTTAAAGTCTGGCTTTTCGCGGCTCCAAACAGTGCCTTTGAGTCACTGCTGTGGACTTCGGCGGAGCCCTTTTCAGATGCGGACACCTGAGGAGTTTATTTAGTTCCCGCCAGCCCGGTTAAATTTATTCCTTCAGCTTCTGCTGTAGAGGGTGGGAGTGACGCTGGCCTCAACATTGCTCTCAGGTATTATTAATTTAAAAATTTAAAGTGTTTGGTCAGTAATTAACTAGGAAAGTTCATGGCTGCGGAAATCAGAGTAAAGTACCTGAGCGTAGAGCGGCGTTAAGGGCGGAGCTCGGTGCTGGTGGCCGGCCGGCCTGCGCCGGGACACCGGGCTGGGAGGGCTGGGACCCAGCGGGGCTTCAGCGCCGGGCAGCCGGCGGATGGCTTCGGCAGGGCAGCTCCGGGGGCAGAGCCTTGCTTGGAGCATGCGAGGCATTATGTAATCGGCTTAATCCCGCAGTTGTCTGTCTGGAACCTTAAGAGGTTTCGTTTGTTCTTCGGTTGATAAAGAATGTCTGGATTTTTCAGTTAATGTTTCCTGTATTCCCTTTATTTTTTCAACTATGCCCTTAGGTTTTGATATATACAAAGTAACCAGCAGAGGATCAATAAATGAGTTAAAATAGCTAGAATTTGTAAGACTAGGAGGAGTGTTTATTTGTTCAGAATCAAATAAACCAAAGAAAAGTTTTGGTTTTATCAGGCTTCACTGTTTTCATGTAATCTACTTTGTCCTTTGAAAACGATCTTAAATAGTTACTTCACAATATTTCTTAATATAGCTTTTTCATATTTGAATGTACTTTGTGTTGTTTTCTGGATTTACTGTGTTTTCTTTCTTAATATTCTCTTAATCCTTTTATGTAGTACTTAATCAGACACTAATGATTTCTTTTTCTCTGAACATTTTGTTGCTTTAACTGTTGGAGTAGGGATGTTCATATCATTCTGTTCCATTTTTAATATTACACAGGTGTTGAAATAAATATTGGTACTTCAGTAGTGGCTTGAACTCAAGTTTTATTGTATTGTGTTCAATGAAAGTGTGAGGAAAAATGCTTTAAAATTTCTTGTTTCAGCAGTAGATAATGAACAGTAAAGATGAAAAAGAACCCCTAATCAAACAGCAAACCCACAACCAAAATACACACAAATAGCAACCAAAAAAATAAAACCCAACAATTTTAATATCTTGCCCGTTATGGTTTGAGCAACACTTAAAAGTTCCAAACCAGCAGCTATATTTATGAGTTTGACTTTGTTCTTGTGAGTAGTTCCCATGAAATAGGCAATTTAATTTAAATAAACAATTACAATTATTTATATTTAATGTAAATTTAAGATTTCTAGATAAGTGCTTGCAAGGATGGGCTGGTTTTGAGACTAATACATAGTGAAGTATTCAAAGATGTGAATAATAGGTTCCACTGTCTTGTTATTATGTACAGAGATAGGAGGACAGGAATAATTACTTTTGTGAAAAAATTACATTTGTATTATCCTAGGAAGCACAAGATAAATACTTGAGGTGTTCTTTAAGATTAAATAGACATTTCCCCCCTTCTGTCAGTCTTTATGAAAAGGCTAATTGCCACAGAATGAATTGAAATCACTGCCTGTGGGCAATTTTACATTTGTAATTTTATATGTTGGTCTTTATTCATAAGAGAGTTAAAGAGATAAAATTGATAAAATGTTCTTGCTTTCCCTTTAAAAGCTATCCCAGAAGGGATAGTTAGTATAGCTTGGGTCTGTTTTATTTCTTAGCCTTTATTGCTGCAATAGAAGACTTTTCTGCAGTTTCTTCTGTAGAATTTTCATACTTAATTACTATGGAAAATGTAGTAGAATTTTAAATGGCATGTATATTTCTTTATCCTATTTTTTTTGTTAGTATATTTTACCAGCTGTGGGAATTGTGTTTGCAGAACAGCACTGGTGTTTTTATCACTACTGAAATGTCAAATAGAAGGGGAGATAGTTGTGTTGTTGGGATGTGTTGATCTCAGAATCTGATGATGCTGTAATGAGCACAGAGATTTACATCATACATGCTCAGAAGGTGTTAGACTACACCTTAGGTATTCACAACATATCTTAGTCAAATGAGTCCCATTAAAGTTACTCATCTGTACTTGTGGAACCATATGCTTAAAGTAATCTAGTCAGAGTTGGTTTTGCCTCAGCTTCACTAAGAATCCAGATAAAGCACACATCCAGCTTATTCACACTCTCATGTGAATACAATCCATCACAGTGAAAGACAAATCAGCTCTAGCATAATAGAAGCGTTGTTTGCATTTAGTTGGAGCTGTTCTCCTGTGGAAGTTCAGTAGGTGTTTTGTATCACATTGGTTCAGTTAGTGACCTGCTGGTTGTCTTGAGTCTTCTGAATGAAGAAAATAGCATGTGTTTGTTTTAAAGAAGAGAGTTGTTATTAGCCATTATTTATTTGGAGAATGACTCTGGAATCAGAATCTTTTGTTTCAGTAGGCATATTTTCCATTCAATACATAAAGCCTGCATTACTCTAGCACAGAGAAGGAGTAATACTTCATCTGCTGTCTTCAGCATGTCATTTGCCATATCTGGTGACAACCCATTTTTAGCACATTTAAGCTGTCTTGGGGGACAGTACCACTATATCTGCTAAATCACTGTGGTTTTCTGCAGTACTGCCCTGTGTGTGAATCCTGCAGGCCAGTTTCCAGTCTTCTGAAATTACTTGGGTAAATAGCAAATATTTTCTCAGTGAGATCATATTTGTAGTGTTGCTGGGCTGTTTATACTTACAAATAATGTAAACTCCTGTTCTAATTCTTTCTGACAAGTGGATTTGGAAGAAATAAGAAATTCTGTAATTCTTGTTGTATGCTGTATAGGGTGCAATCTGCTGTTCCTGGGCAAAACAAACTATTTATATCTCACTTTTGGAGGTACAAATTCTTTTAAATTTTTCGCAAAAAATAATAATCACTCCTTTAGAATAAAGTATAATACCTAACTTCACCTTCAGTATTTCTGTAAAGGTGGGGAAACTCACTCAGAACAGAGCCATTTAATAGTTTCTGATAGAAATATAAGTGATTTTCAGTATTGTGTCATAAGTACTTGGAAAAAAAGCATGTTGAGGCTGGACTGTGAAGATTAACTCATTAAGTAGAGGGGAAAGAAGTTGCTTCTTTGATGCTCGTAATTACAAGAGAAGTGAAGAAGGAACAAATACACACCACCGCCATCCCCCAAAACAACAGGATTTTTACGTTGCATAAGACAATCTAAACCTTTTGCTAATAGACTTCCATAGACTCCTTCCACTTATCCTGACTTGTGGGTATAACTGAAACTTAAGGTTCACTTAAGGTTCACATAATCTCATCTGATGGGGGTGAGTTATTCCAAATTTGAGTGACTAATTGTGCTGAAACACAATATTATTGTTACTTCAGCTGGCAGGAATATGGTCCTTTATCCAGGATCTTCTTTAAGAGCCTATCTACCTTCTTATGGGAGCTGATCAGTACTTCCCGCCATTTCCTCTAAATTGGAAGTGTTGATCTCCCATGTCTAAGCCTCTGTGGTTTCCCTCTGCTCTGAAGAAAACTAGAGACCTGGGGTGAAAAATCTTAGCTGTGGCAGCCTCTTTTTTTGTGGTATTCCATGAATGCTTGTGTGTTTGTCAGACTGTCTCACTGTGCCTGGTTTTGCTGCTCTAAAAGTATGCTCCATGTAACATTGTTTGCAGTATGCTTTTGTACTGTACCACCAGGAAGAGACCATGCACACATCCAAAAATACAGATAGTTGTTCCGTGATATATGTTAGAGTGTTTTTGCAGCGCTGTCCTTGAAACTTCTTCTGTACAAATTTAAGGACAAAATTTGAAATTGCTAAATACTGTTAGGTGTCATAGCTGGCAGTAAGATTTTAGTGTTGGATGACCCAAATACTTCTGGAACAGCATGGTACTGTAGACAACTGAAATCTGTTTGTTTTGTAGCCTGAGTCAAAGTGAGTATGTGAAACTATAAGTGTTTATGTTCACAGGGAAACCTCAGGAGATGAACTTGAGACCTGTAGGTAGATTTGGTATGAAAAAGTTGTTTAAGATGAAATGTCAGATGCCTTAACACAGGGAAAGTAGAGTAAATTTTTGGTGTGCTGTTTTCCAGCATGGTACTTGTCAAATTTCATTGCTCTTCTTATCTCTGAGGAAAAAGTATTGCCACAACAAAGGATTTTCCCCCATTCCCTCTCACTGCCCTAAATTAAGAGAACACAATGTCTGTTTTAGGGGCAACTGTATCTTTACCTATCTTGCTTTAGGTATAGGTGTGTTTATTTTTTTTCTCCCACTCACCACTATTGAAACCAATGCTTTGAATTGGTATTATAGTTTATATTGTTTTAACAAGTATCTGTGATAGAGCATTTAGTTTGGGAGGTGTTTCTTGAAGCATGGAAGAAAACCCCAATTGTGTCATTTGTACAATCCCAATACCTATGGGCAGTAAAGCTAAGAACTTCTTAGAAGGTTTTCAAAACATTTATGTCAGCAAGTATGAGGAGTGAAGATAAGTTTATGGCTATGTTTTTGTGTACCAAAGCTCTAGAGTGCTAATCCAGAAGCGTCATCTTGTTTTGTCTTCTACATTTTGACCTTCATACTTCTGATAGTGCTTGCAGGAGCCCATACCTCGTGATTGCATTATACTTTCTTTGTATTTAGGAGATGCTGTTGTGATTTTTAGCTGCAGAAGTCTTCATAACCTTAGTATGCTGCAACTCTGCAACGTATTTTAATTGTTCTTTATCACATATGTATTTGTCAGTGGGAAGAATGTTTTTCTTAATGTCTTAAGATGAGGAACTTAATTTCCTCCAAAGAAAGTCCAAAACTCATGCTTGTTCTTTCTCTGGGTAATCATGTTTTACTTTTGATATCTGGCAGTGCTTTAGAGTTATCATTCCTCTTTAATAATATACTCATTGTGAAGTAACTAATAATATAAAATTGAATATTATATGGAAATATACATATATGTATTTAAGTCTTTGTTTTGTTAAATGTTCAGAAGTTATGCATTATTTTCTAGAGATATTGTGTTCACTTGTTTTTGTAAGTTGGGGTTTTTTTAATGTCAGATTGTACCTGGAAACTGATACTATTCTCTCTTCCCATTTCAGACTAGAAGATGAATAATCTTTCCTTTAGTGAACTGTGTTGCCTGTTCTGTTGCCCACCATGCCCAGGGAAAATTGCCTCTAAGCTGGCATTCTTACCTCCTGATCCCACATACACACTGATGTGTGATGAGAGTGGCAGTCGCTGGACTTTGCATCTCTCAGAGCGAGCAGACTGGCAGTATTCTTCTAGAGAAAAAGATGCCATCGAGTGCTTCATGACTAGAACATGTAAAGGCAACAGGATTGCCTGTATGTTCGTGCGTTGCTCACCTAACGCCAAGTACACTTTGCTCTTCTCACATGGAAATGCTGTTGACCTGGGTCAGATGAGCAGCTTTTATATAGGACTGGGTTCACGGATTAATTGCAACATATTCTCCTATGATTATTCTGGATATGGTGCAAGTTCTGGGAAGCCTACGGAGAAGAATCTTTATGCTGACATTGATGCTGCTTGGGTGGCTCTTAGAACAAGGTAAGACATTAGTTGCCATTTTTCTTTTACGGCATTCATGTCAAATGGTTTTATTTCACAGGCATAGGTAGTTGAAACAGCAGTGCTGTGATTTAGAATTAGTGGATTCATATCCAAGCTGACTGGTGGGATGTTGAAAGCATTGTCAATATTAATCAGGATCAGTATATATTACTTATGCACTGGAGAAATTGAAATGGAATTAAATTTAATAAGCTGTGGTTTAGTCTTGAACAATTAGATTATCTTCCTTATTGTCATGGAATCTTCTCAGCTGCAAAAATTAAAAAGTTGGGAAAAATCTATAATAATTGATACCCCAGTAATTAACCCACTGTTGTGATGTGGACATGAGAAAATGCAGGTTGTTTCTTCAGATAATTTCCATCACCTACTTTTGTTGTAGAGAGGGGCAGAGTAAAAGCTGGTACAAGAGAAGTTGCTGAGACTCTTATTTCTGCATGGTGTTGAGATCATCTTTGTTTCAGAATTCTGACTAGCAGCTACAGCATTTCTAAAGAGAGAAATATGTTTTTGCTTCATACAGAAAGCTAGCTTCACAAAATATAATGTGTGGGAGAGTTTGTTATGGATCTGTGTAAATACCTTCTGGTAGGAACAAAAAAAGAGGAATTTGGAGCAGTGGGGTTAACTCAAGCAGAGTAAAAATGGACAAGAAAAAAATACAAATGGAAAGATGTTGTTTCAGCAATTTCTGTGTTCTAAGCCTCTGGTTTTGTGGGACATAAAATAGCAAGATGAAAGACTGTGAATGCATTCCCTGATATAAGTGAGAATCCTACAGAATCCTGCACCAAATAAGTGCAGTTTCTCTAATTTGAGAGCAATTTTCACCATAATTTTTTCCATATAGCTCAATAGTCTTCTCATGTTACAAATACCCAGACTATAAAATCTATTTTTAAAATAGTATTCAATCATAAGAATAACTGCTCACCAAAAAATCCCAGCACACTGTGTATTTTACACTGAATACATATAAAAACCTGAAGTGATTTGTTATGTCTCAGTCATTGCAACTTGAGCATCATGTTTAATAATTATAGTATCAGGGATATGACTTAGTGTAAGGGCATGTGGGCTTTAAATTCTGGATCCTGGTAGTTGTCACAGTTTAGAGTTTAGAACTTCATCAGTGTAGTATTAATGAGAAGATTATCTCTTTTTAGTGCTTTAAATACACATTTAGTCTTGTACTCCTTTTACATTACAACAATTGTATGATACTTCATTTCAAAGAAGCATATGTTATCCATGTATTAAATAGGGGAAAAGCTTATTATCATAAACCTCATTCAGCCACAGGGGACAGATTTTCAGCTTCATCTATTCAAAAACATGCATACTAGGTTGTTAGATTAGCTTTTGGGGGTTTTTTTTACTGCAGTGGAAAGTTGAGATATGGCTGTTCTGAAAGCCAAAAGTTGCAACAGGTACACTGTTGACTATGGTTTGTAGCTGGTAGGTGATCTGGACATTAGCTGCTCAGTGAAATACCCAGTAACATTTACCAAAAACATAATGTGGTTTGTGAATGATTTGGAAGACATTCTGAACTATTTATATATAACAGAAATTGAAGAGAACTAGATGGTGAAACATAATACTTTATGTCAGTTTACAGGCTGTTTTATAAACTGATTTGTAATTATTGTTTCTTCTTTCTCATAATGAATGTCTGAATATAAAATCTGTAAAGAACTGTGATTGCAATTTGAATTCTCACCACTATTCTTAAGCAATGAAGCGTATTTTCTGTAAACAATTAAGATTGTTCATAATTGATAGGAAACAGGCTAATGGCTTTAAACTGAAAGAGGGTAGATTGAGATTAGATATAAGAGATAAATTCCTTTCTGTGAGGGTGATAAAGTACTGGAACAGGTTGCCCAGAGAAGTTGCCACAAGAAGAACCAGTTGTCCAGAGAAATTGTGAGCAACTTCTCCATCCCAGGAAGCGTTCAAGGCCAGGTTGAATGGAGCTTTCAGCAGATTGGTCTGGTGGAAAGTATCCCTGCCCATGAGAGGGAAGGTGGAATTAGAGAATATTTAAAGGTCCCTTACCCAAACTATTCTGTGATTGTAATGTCCCATATAAGTGTGCTCATTTGTCAGCAGACATTGCTGGGGAGACCTCTAAATATATCTTATAAGATATTCATGTGTTCAAGAATGACCTCACCTTGTCCCTTTTTTTGTCTGCCTTTTTTTTTAATTATTATTTTACCTCCTGTAGAAATTAGGTAATTCTGTAGAGTGTATAAAGTTTACATTGGTCTTGTGAATTTCACACACATGAACTGAATTTGGTCTACTGCTGAAAAAGAGGTTGGTATTACCAGTTACACCTATAGTACTTAGAACAGCTTTCCAATTGTTGACGTTGTCTCATCCTTGCATCTGAATGCTGGATGTATCGGGGGAAGTTCAGCGCTTGACTCTGGATATACTGGCTCACAGTTTGGTTATCCAGCTGTGATATTCTCTTGAGCCCTGAGACGTGCTCAGCTGTGTTAAAATACTCAATGTGTATCTGGACCAGAACAGAGCCTTTGAGCATTTGCTGCAGCCTTCATTCACTTTCATAGCATAGCTTGTTCTGTCAGTTTCACATTGGTACAATCTTTAACATTTATAACTAATTCTGAAAAAACAAAGTAATTAAATGGATTGTCTGCAGGATAAATGTAAATATAGCTGTAACTCCTTGGAAATTCTGGTTGATGAGATGAGATAAGAAAGGGACCTGAAAGTTTTAAACTCTGTCTCACAGTTTGTGATGTGATGAAGAAAAGAATGGAGAAGTTACCTTCAGAGATTGATCACACCTATAGCTCCCTGCACTCCCTGATCTGAAAAATGAAATCATAGAATCCAACACTAAAAGGTGTTTCTGGGGTAATTGAAATGCTAAGGTGGACTTAATTCTACAGTCAGCTAAAGTGCTTGTGGTAAAGACTTGCTAGTCTTTAGCTAAGATACTAGTGACAAAACTTGAGATACAAATCTTAAGTTTTGTGTCTTGGGAGGACAGTCCACATACTCACCTGCAAGTAAGCACAGCTGTCCAGTGGGGACTGGACACCTGGGGTGAAATAGTCTGGAACTCATACTGAGGGTGATGATGAGATTTTGCTTTGAATATTCATGAAAGTGAATACATAAAACTAGTTTGGCAGCCTATCAGAACAGGTAAACTGCAAATGTAGATTCTGAGTTGTGTCCCTATTCTTTACCTCCTTTGAAGATGTTAATAGGAAGCAGTAGCTTACCTGTGTGGATGATGGCCATGAAAGAAGGTGGTGTGATTCACTGCCTTCATCAATTTTGGAAAAGTTGTACATTGTTGCATATTCATGTGCATGGGACTGTATAAAAGCTGCAAGTAAGGACATTCTTTTTCCAGCTGTCATAACTACCAAGTGTTGAAATGCCAGGAGTCATTTTGGGATACACCTATTTTCTGCTGTTCTGGTCTCTGAAGGCCTTTGATGACACCCTAGCAAGGGTGGAAAGGTTTAACCAGCCCCAGGCAAATGCAGGGCAAGTGGCACTCATTCAGAAACCTCTGAAGATGTGCCAGAGTTGCCTCATGACCAGATTTACCTGAAAGAAGTGAAACAGCCCTCTCATTGTTGCTTATCATGGACTGCATAATAATTGAAGAATTGAAGGGTAAATCTCACCATCAGATGATGTGTCAAAGTGGACAGAATGTCCATAAATTGAACAGACCGGTATAGGAATAATACCGACTCTCTTCAGATGTTGGCCAAAAGTGTTCATTTGATAATTCCTAAGCTACTTTTTGTATTTTTTCCATTCAGAAGTAGAAGACAGGGAGTTCAGCTGGAAGTGGAGGTACTCTAGCTTTGTACATTTGGAGGGAAATTGAGGTTTTCTTTAAATTGATAGGGAAAAGTAGGTCAATTATTGTGGAAGAGAAATCTTGACAATAGAACAAGTGTATTGGTAGCATTTTAAAGTTTAGAAAAGGCCAAACTGTGAGAGAGGCAGAGAAGGTGCAGTTTGTTGAAACAATGTGGACAATGTCATAAAACATAGTTCCTTTTTTCTTCCTTTCTAAAATATTGTATGCACAAGAAGGGGGATGTGCACATAGTTGAGGAAGAGCTGTATGCTCCTGAATTTTATTCATTGCCTAAAATGTTGAGAGTTATAGGGTGTGCATGAGGTTCATGCCCTTCATGTTCTGCAACTTGCAGCTGTAATTTCTTGTGTTATGTCCATGATGACAAAAGATTCTGAATGTGCATTGAAAATTCCCTCAGTACGTTCCCCCTTGTTCCATGTGCCCCAAGTGCTGTGTCAGGTGTGTGTGTTGCAATAGCTTCACAAACTGTAGCTTCTCTAGAGCATCTAGTGTGAGCCTAAAGAGGTACTATGGAAAATGTACTCTTCTAAGCTTGATCTTAGCAATGCTTTATTTCATTATTGTAAAGTGATCAAGTCTTCTAGATTAAGAGCAATAGTTCAGAAGTAAATATAAATTACTTTGTCTCCCTTATGTATATCCAGATCAAAATTGCAGGTATTTTTTAAGAGCCTGACACTGTAGCATAGTAATTTCTGCTGGTACTTGCTTCTTAAAGGTAACTGAAGTTAAAAACCAAAAACAAAGGAAAAAACCCAAAGAAACAAAAAAAAACTCTACCTACCTTGTCACAGCCAGACATGCATTTCGCTTATTGCACATCTTGGTAATGTGGTAAATATCCAATGAAAATACAGTGATGTACATCCAATTAAAGTGTTTAGGGAAGGGTCAGACAGCACTTTGAGCAACTTGATTCAGTGAAATATTACCTCCCTATGGCAAAGGTGTGGACTATATTACATTCCAACCTAAACTATTCTATGATTCCATGAAGAGAAAAAAAGAGAATGGACGGGCAGAGAAAAAGTGGACCACCAGTAAGATAAGTATTTAGTAAAGTGCAGGAAAGATCTTGCTACAAAGACAGAAATATCAAGGAAATGGTGAAAAGAGTTTTTGCTAAATCACATGAAGTTTGTCACCAAGGGGAAAAAAGAATATTTCACTATTGTTTAGCAGTTCTTTTCCTACCAGAAGCTGAAAAGATCAGGCCAGGAGTGTTTAGGATTGCCTCTTTTACAGGAGACCATCTATATCTGGTCAGCATATATAGGGCCACAGAAAAGAATCCTGGCTTCATTAGTGTTCTCTTGGGCCCTGGTTCCAGGCACTGGAACAGTTTGGGACAGTTACATGTATATTGGCTTGCTCCTTCCTCACCCAGCAGTGGCATGCTGTTTCCTGCCTGTCCCTGAACACAGGCAGCACAAAGGAGTGCTAAAGCAATTGCTCCACTACTCCCAGACAAGATTTATTTTGTTCCTTTCAGTAACTGTTAAAGCCTAATGAGGGGGAATGCATTGCTGAAGCTGCAAATAGGAAAGTGGTTCTTTTCTGTTTGGCAGTAGCTTAGCTTTGTAGTGACATCAACCTGTGTCTGTAGTGCAGTGATGAGGCAGAAATTCGTGAGTGCTCAGACACTCTGTGAGTATGTCAGGAAACTTACATGAACACAGGTTCTGTGTCAAAACTGCTCTTTAGATTCCATCTGCTTTCCAGGCAGGTAACCTTTAAGTGTGTGAACATAAAGGATGAATTGGGTGTTGAAAGGAATTGAAATCTCAGTTGTGCTGGGAAAGAGAAAGATGTTGCAGTCAGCCTTTAAACTGCAGAAAATATCAAGTTTTGTACCAGGTTCTGCCCAGAATACCTTGTCCATGATAGTGCTTTCTCTGCAAAACCAGCACACTGGTACATCTGTGCATAGCTACTTTTAAGGTGTTCTTCCAAGGTCCTTTTTGGTGATTATGGCTTAAAAAAAATCCCCAAACCTAAAAACACCCTTCATTACCTTCACCCCCACGTTGAAGGTCTGTCTATGCTGACACAGGTTATCTAAGATTACTTGAGTGGACAACAGTGTTTACATTAGTCCTATTATCAACATAATGAGCTTTCAAAGATAGCACCAGTCTTTACAGCATGTCTTTGACCTCTTGTAAGCAGAGGAACTACTTGAAGCATATGGCTCTGTAAACGTCATATTCCTCTTCCTCGGGATGGCCTGTACTTATAAGGCACTGATTAAGGGAAGAATGTTACTGTGACTTTTTCTCTTGATCTGACACTCCTCCTTTGGGAGACCAGGTATGGTCATCTGATAATTTGACACAAAACTTCTTGGAGTTTAACAGACTATGAGTCTGTCAAAAGAAGTAAACGAATTTTATGAGTAGGAAACTTAAAAACAGTTACCTTTTCAGTAATTTTTCTCTTGTAGATTGTAAAGTGATACTTTTGAGAGATAGCAACAGAGGGACAGTTGGTGTCTTTTTTCTAAATATTTTAGAAGCCTATTATATTCGGCTTGCATGTCCGAGCTTTGGTAGCAGGGACCTATAGGGGTGCCTTCTCTGAGAAGCTGCCAGAGGCTTCCTCCATTTCTGGCAAAGCCAAATCTCTGTCAGCTCTAAAGATGGCTGTGCTGCTGGCCAAGATTGGGCCTATTAGAAATCATGGTAGTGCCTCTGGGATAGCAAATTGAAGAAGAAGAGGGGGAACAAAAAAATCATCATGCAGTTGTAATTTCAGCCAGAAAAGAGTGAAAGGAGAATATCCGATGGGAAGAGCACTGCGGACACCAGGGTCAGTGGGATGGAGGGGCAGGAGGTGCTCCAGGCACCAGAGGAGCCCTATGCCAAAGCAGGAGGATGCCTGAAGGAAGGCTGTGAACCCATGGGAGACCTGTGGAGAGAGGAGTGCACACTGGAGCAGCCTGTCCTTGAAGGACTGCACCCCATGGAAGAGTGACCCACCCTGCAGCAGTTTGAGGGGGACTGTTGCCTGTGGGACAGACTCACATCAGAGAAGTTCATGGAGAATGGCCTCCTATGAGGGGGATGCCACAGTGAGCTGGGAAAGGACTCCTCACCCTGAGCAGCAAGAGAAACAACATGGGATGAACTGACCATAACCCCCATTCCCTGTCTCCCTGTGCTGCTGGGGGAGAGGTAGAGCTGGGAAGGAGGGAGGCATGAGGGGAAGGTGTTTTTAGGGTGTGTTTTGCATCTCATTATCCTGCTCTGATTTTGTTAGTAATAAATTCAATTAATATCTCTACTTCTATCTGGTTTTGCCCATAATGGTATTTGATGAACCATCTCTCCCAGTCCTTATCTCAGCCCATGATCCCTTTGTTAAATTTTCTCTCCCCTGTCCAGCTGTGGAGCAGAGTGAGGGAGAACTGCCTTGGCAGGTGCCTGGCACCCAGCCAGGATCAGCCCACTAAACCTTTTCAAGAGAAAAGGGAAGACTGAAATGAGCAGATGTAATCTGTTTTCCAAGCTGCTTGGAGTTTGTTATTTGGGATGCAGGGGTTGATTATTTAGGTTTCCATCCTATTCATGCCAGACTATTCAGAAGTGTACTTTGAACTACCACTTTTGGTTATTGACTTCTTTACTTTAGTTTACAGATTGCAAAGCATGTATTTTCTGGTGGGCACTGTGAGGCAATCTATTTGACTGCTGTGGAGTAAAGATTACTTTAATCCAGATAATGTAAATGCTTTTCTTGGCTTATTTTTTTGTTGCCGTCATTTATCTATCTTCAAACTGAAGGAATTTGATAAAAAAATAGGGGAAAGAATAATGAGAAAGAGGAGAATATATGTTCTAAAGTTGTGCTTTGAATTCCTGTGTAATGGCCTGTATCTTGTAAAACTCAACATCCAAGGAAACGCAATTGTGGTAATTGGCAAGGTTTATTATTTGAAAACTGTTTTATCATAATGTGCTGTGCAAATTGCATGCCATACTAGTGATGCAACGTATTAATGCAAGATTTGTTCACATTATGTTGGAAGGAGGGAAGGCTGTCCTGTACTTTAATAGTGGACAAATGTGCTGTGAATTGGGACATGAATTGTAAAAGGATAGGTGCTATGTTCTCAGGTGTTTCAGAAGAGATGCAGAAATAATGGAGACCTTAGATTTGTCTTCTGTTTCAAAGCTTTAATTTATTTTATTTAGGTGTGTTGGAATTTTCAGAAAATCTTGTTAATGCTTGAAATTGCTTTTTCTTTGAGAACTGTTGTGATATGAAGGGCCTGCTAGTAGTTCCAGGCTGATGAAGAAGACTTAGAGTTTTAGAAGTTTTAATTTGATCGTGATCTGATTATGACTAGAAACTCTTTCTAGGAAACGCTGGTAGTGATTTAGTAGTCATGATGCAGCAAGATTCATGTGTCAGGCACAGTCTGCCTCTCTGCTAATACCTTAAAACCTTTTACTTTTCACTTTATCAGAACTCAATTTAAATAAACAGATGAATATTAAATAGACAATGTTAGATGTGAATAGTGGGTTTTATACCAAATGTAATGGTGTGCCTAATGAGTTCTGCTACTGGTACATAACATGTAGGTAATACTACAATCTTGAAATCTTCCTAGATATGTATTTTTTTATTAACTGCTTATTATATATGAATTCAACTTAGAAGACATTTTTTCTTGCTTATTAAGAAGTACTTGTGGATTTGGGGGAAGCCGTTTTGTAGGTTGGTAATTTGAATGTCTTGATACACATGAAACACCTTTTTTCCTAATATTCCTGATTTTTAGTCTCTTGGATTTACTGATTTTAATGTTTGATTACCCATACAGTTATTTATCCATGTTTATAACATACCTGTGAATTTCTTTTGTACTTCTGCTCCCCTGACTTTACTGGAGATATGCAAAATATAGTAATTTGATAACTTCCTTGTGGCTGTGGGTGTTGTTATATAATGTTGACAGAAAATATGCATGCCTTTATTGTAGACAAGGTAATAGGTGCACTTTCCTACACTTGATTTGCACTCCTTTTAAAGTGACAAATGTCAAACCTACCTCATTGCTGTTCCACAGTGATGTTAGGCTAGGCTGCTCTTACTTTAAAAGTTGAACAAGATTTAATAATGCATGAGAACAATGATTTGGGTTTGGGTTTTTTGGTTTAGTTTGGGGGCTTTGTACCTTTTTTAGAGATGATAGGGAGGAGTTTGTTTGTTTGTTTGTTTGTTTTGTGGGGTTTTGGGAAGGGTGGTTGTTGTTGGTTTTGGTTTTTTTTGTGTGGGGTTTTCTTGGGTGCAGTGTGGTATCCCTTCCTATTCAAGGTACTTCCTTTCCCAAGTTTAGATACACTGATGCAGTCTGACCTGTGCTAAGAGTACTTGGTTAGGGGTACAGGGTAGTGGATCAGCAGCTCACTTCTTTGCAGGCACTGTTCCACATTACTATTCTCTTCAGAGGCTTTTCCCATGTAATTTGGGTAGCAGTTGCTTTCTGTATTCACACTAATGCTGAAAAATATATTAAAATTACTTGTATGAGTGTTAACTAGATGTTTCTTTTGTTTACCTCTGTTAATTGCATCTTACTAGGAGGAAGGCTTTGATTTAAATTCTATATTCCCTGTTGGGATGCCTTGCTTGTGGATTAGGTTGATAAGAACAAGCTTCTTGGCTATTACGTGGAATGATCAATATCATTATACTGATCACTGTCAGTATGGGCATGCTTTAAGTCTCACAAAATTTATGCAGGTTTTATCAGATAGCAGAAGAGTAAAGCTGACCAAATTTTTGCAGGCTTGATTATGCTTCATGTCATGATAGCCAAAGAGCTATTAAGGCTCTAATCAGTTTTCTGTTGTAGGTCCACTGGAGTTAATAGTAAAGACTTTAACAAGCCACACTGCATTCACAAATCCATATTTAAAAATTTAAATCATTATTCCAATATCATTCAGGCATAGGGGAAAAAATTACTGCAAATAGAGAGTAAATAAATAATTGTGTGTTTTAGTCAGGAATGTCATAGAACAGACTTGCTTGTTCTCCTACCAGCTCCTGTTTCATAGTTGATACCCTTCTGAAAATTTTCATCTTCAGAAATGCTTTTTTTGCCTTCCTTTGTAGGTTGTGTCTGTTTCACTTTATATGCCACTTTCTAAACATTTCTAATTTTCTAGGTATGGAATTCGCCCTGAAAATGTGATAATATATGGCCAGAGTATAGGAACGGTACCATCTGTGGATCTTGCTGCTAGGTATGAAAGTGCTGCTGTAATTCTTCATTCTCCACTGACCTCAGGAATGCGAGTAGCTTTTCCTGATACCAAGAAGACATACTGCTTTGATGCATTCCCAAAGTAAGTTGTAGGATTTTTTTTTTCATTCAGCATGCATTTTCTCTATAACAGAAGTTCTCAACTAGAGAAACAAGTAGTCTGGCATATTTTTGAATTTTTTTTCAAAGGTTTAATAAAAGAATTGGAGAAAAATCAGTGAATAACATCAAAGAGGAGCACTTCATTTGAAGAAGTTTACAAAACTTTGTAAACCTTCTAGGCACTTTGCATCTCTAACAATTTTAGTGGATATTTGTAAAGAAGTAATTAATTTTCCTATACATAACATGAAAATCCCTAATTTTAACAAGTAGTTCTATCCAGTGAATTGTTAGTCTGGGTAACTGAACCAAGTTGTTTGCAATGTGTTTCTGTAAGACTGAAAAACTAAGGAGATCTTAACTGAAGAAAATTCCTGTCGTGTTTCAGACCTATGCCATTGTTTTCATAGATATAACCTTTTTCTTTACAGCATTGACAAAATTTCTAAAATAACATCTCCTGTCTTAATAATCCATGGAACTGAAGATGAAGTAATTGACTTTTCACATGGCCTGGCATTATTTGAGCGTTGCCAGAGACCTGTAGAACCACTGTGGGTAGAAGGAGCGGGCCATAATGATGTGGAACTCTATGGACAGTACCTTGAAAGATTAAAACAGTTTGTGTCACAGGAACTGGTGAACTTGTAACTTTCATTGTGTATTTACATGTTTTTTTCATTTCACTGCAGAACTGCACACTTTGATAAATATGTAAGTTAAAACCTGAATGTTGTGTTTTCAAATCGTCTTGGTTGCCTTCATTGACTCTACAGGTAATGATTTGTCAACATAATTAATGAAGGTTTTAATGTCAGCATTATAAACTGGAATTACATGATCATGCAGTCAGACTTGGCAGTTCATATTTTTTGTGTGAGGTTTTTTTCTTCTTAGATGTAAAGAAAAAAATCACAAGGAGTACTGTAAGAAAACTTAATTATATAAAACCAAATGCTGTAAAAGTGTTGCCAAGTGCTTTAGCATATCAAAACCAAGTTTATAAATATTTTTTAAACATCTCAAAGTGTACTGTGACTTACTCTGTTGCACAGGTGTAATTAAAAAACTGACTTCTAAACTGTTGTTCTGTAAAAATGTAATAGCCATGAAATTTGAGCAAATACTAATGTATGTAATGAGAATAAACAGTCACTGGAAATTACTCATGCCCTGTTACAGGGAGAGGGGGACAAAATAGATACCTTTTCCCATATTTTTCATTTATTTTTTGCTTAGTTTTCATTTAGTTATTTTGTACTCTTATTGTCTCTTATCTTTCAGGATAATAAAATGTATCCACTCATGTTCTCAGGAGTCCTAATCTTGCCAAAATAATTCCACAAGTTGTCATTGTTGTAATGCAAGTATTATTCACGTGATTACTACTGAGGCCAGAAAATACCTCTTTGAAACCATACTTAAAACCTAGAAGACTTCTTGAACCATGTAGTTTTAAACACTGATTTTCTAGAGCCACACGTTCATTAGGAAGAACCTTGAAGTTTATCCAACATTGTACTAAAGAGTTTGCAACTTAGCAGTTGTCTGATGCGGCTTAATTTTGGATGTTTAGTGTAAAAGCTTATTGTTTTAGAGTGTTGTATGGAAATTTTACTAATTGGGCTTGTGTGGTGTGGGAGAAGTGACAAGAAGAGAATATTGACATTTTTCTATTAACTCATCATGAAATAAACTTAAGTTGCCTTTCCCTTGAATGCATTTTACATCAATAAAACTATGAAAAATAAACTTAATTATATGTAGCCTAATTGTGAACAAAATAATATTCCAACAGAACACACTGTGCTTTTAAGGCCTTACGTAGTTTAATTGTTCTGCTTGTTTTTTGTGATTGAGACTATTGTATACTTAAATGTAGTTTGAGTATTGTGAAAACTTTGGTTAAGATGTGTTAATTAACAGTAAACAATATTCCACAACCTTGCAGTTCCTCCTTTTTCTTTTTATTCGAAGTAATAGCATCAGTTGCTTGCAGTATCAAAATACTTAGCAATTCCCCATTTATTCAAGGAAATCTGACATTAAAAGCAATAACTCTTTGTTCTGAATTGCCAGCACATTTTTTCATCAGCAACTACTGTTATGATCACCCTCCTATCCCCATCCCTCACCTTACTACAATTTGCCATTCAGGATACAGGCTTTCAGTTGCAAAGCTGCTTGTAAACTTTTTTTCTGTAATGAATTCTACTATCTCCTTCTTTGAAATTAAAATTAATTGTTGTCTTGTGCACTTTGTTAATTGAGTAGAAAGAAGTTTGTTCACAAGCAACTAGGTTCCAGCAGGATTTTTTGATCAAGGATGTTTCAGTGAGTTCTGAAATTCAGAGTATATTCAGAAACAACAGCATTAGACTTAAGGATTTTCATCCTAGTTCAAGGCTTTTGCATACGGGTGTGTAAATCAGCTTTATTAACATTGTATTTAATACATAGTTTGATTTCCTTTTCTTACTACCTTAGTAAGGATGTAGCCACTAGCATTATCTCCAATGGAAATCATTGCCATTAAGTGTTTAAGTGCTTTCTTTGCGATGAATGGAGCCTGTTTGCAGATTTACCTTCAGGAATTCAGAAATAAAGAGTGCAGAAGTGCAATGTTAAGTGATATATGTTGGCTGTAGTTTAGTTGCCTGCCCTTTGAAGGCAAATGATTAACTATCATCACAAGAACTGTCTGATTGTGCCAGGGGATATTATGGCACCCTGTAATTGAAAAAGACAGAAAACATGTTGTAGTAGTTTTGCTGCTTTTGTTTCTGTTTTATTGAAGCAGAACAAAAGACCTGACTAACAGTGTTTTGTCTTCAGTATGTGCAGCTGTGCTGGATTGCACTGGTGAGTAGAGATTCTGGTCTCTTGCGCCATTTATGCATGGTTAATTATTGCCATTTTGTGCTGATTTATGTTTTATACTTGTATTTTTTCAGATGAGTTGTGTATGTGAAGAAATTTAAATGGGTTTTAGGCATAGCTTAGCCTGTGGTGCAGATTGTATTATGGCAGCAAACTTGTTAGTGCTTGTTGCTCAGAAAGCAACTCTGAGCTGTTGCAATGGTGAGGAAAACATTTGACATCCTGATGTCTTATCCTTATACCATCGTTTTGGTGAAATTGACAGTGGGCTGTTGTTTAATGTTACAGATGCAATTGTCTTCTGATAAATAAAGTTGATTCAGCATTCATTGAAAAGACAATGCCTGTATTTTAGGGAAAAAGAAAAGAGCGGTTTGTAAGCCTCATGGTGTCATTCCTGGTTGGGTTTTTTTTTTTTTTTCTTTAAGAGATGTATTTGACAGTAAACTGTCTTTTTCAGTTCTGGAGACCTTGGCAAATCAGCTTTCAAAACAACTTCATATATGTAAAATATTTGAATACCTTCTAAAGGTGGGGTCTATTTGGGACATGTTTTGCTTTTACATTCACAACTCCATAAAACTCCCCTCTCTTTACTGTCCTCAGTGAAGAGGACAGTCAACTCAGTACTGTTTACTGATTTTAAATTTACTTTCCTTTTCAAGTTTTTTTTAATTGGGAAAAAATACTGCATGTTTATTTTTGGGCTCCTTTAGTTGGGTGACATTGGACAACAAGATACCACTCATATGGAATATGCCAGGTCCTACAGCTCCTAATTTTTTCTGTACTCTGTAGGCATTGTTAATATCTTAAAGTCAGAAATAAGGAAAATAGTATGTAGGTAGGGGGCTGATTGGTTGAAAACTTTGCCGAAAAGGAGTTGGGGACCCTGCTGCAACAGGCTGCACATGAACCAGCAATGCATCCTTATGCCAAAGGCGAGCAAGACCATTCCAGGCCCAATAGGCAGAGATTTGCCAGCAGATCATGGGAAGTGATCCTACCCCTCTTCTCTGCCCTGTGAGTGCAGATGTGTGTGAAATGCTGGGTCTAGCTCTGTGCTTTTGCATGAGGAAGATATGGATGTACTGGAGGAAGTCCAGTGCAGGGCCACAGCTATGACTGAAGGACTGGGGCATCCATCATGGGCAGAGATACTTAGAGAGCTGGGGCTGTTCATCCTGGGGAAGAAAAAGTTTGGCAGGATATTAACTATTATGTGTAAATATCTGAGGGAGGGAGTGGAGAGGGCTGAACATTTCCCTGTATTGCTACTTCCCTCTGAGAGGGCAAGAGTCTATGATGACGCACTAAAAACCAGAAAATGTAATCTGAAATTAGAAAGCAACTTTTTTTTTTTTTTTTTTTTTCTTGTGAGGCAGATCGATCACTGGGGCTGACTGTGTAGTTCTCATCTTTACACATAGTCAGAATTCTGCTGAGCACAGCTTTAGGTAGCCTGGTGTAGCTGACCCTGCTCTGAGCACACAAGCTGATGTTCTCAAAGGGTTCCTTTCAGCATCTATTATTGTGTGTAGACCAGCTCAGAAGTGGAGACTGCTTATTTAAAAGAATTGTCTTCATTTTGTGTTCCCTACTTTTGATGCTTTATTTTAAAGCAACAGAAAGCAGCAAAAGAGCCCTTTTTCTCTTGGTCCTGAGACCATCATTGTTGGATGCACTGCTGCTGAGTCAGATTAATACCAACTTTTATACTACAGACAGTGTCATCAAAGATCACAGATTGCTACAGTGTACTACAAAAGGAAGGTGGAAAAGCTAGAAGCAAAGTATAAGCATGCTATCCTGAAAAGAGAAAAAGTGTTTGAAAGATACCTTAAACATTGTCAAAGATGGAAATGTTGCATTCACAGCTACTATTAGGTTATGAGATACAGTTGTTTTGGGTTGTTTCAATAAAATTGGGTAATAAAGTTGGTTTTATTTCACCTGATTAGTGTTTGTAAAACAGAAATGAAAAATTGTTTGTGGGGAAGTTTGTCATGAGCTAGTAACTTGTCAGACTTGCTCACCATCCCTGCTACAGTTCAGATAACTGTTAAAAGTTAGTGTGAAAACGCATTCAGCTTGAGTACCACCAGACTGAAATGTCATCATGACATTACCTTCGAGCTCTTGACCTATTGAACTTCATATTAATTGTAAAATAGCCATAAAAAGAAGCAATGATTCCCTAATAAATTCTGTTGTATGATAATAATAATTTCTATACTGTATCTGTTTCCCTTTTTTATTTATTTCTCAGTTAAGGTATCTTCTTTCTGTGAAAGGGAATAAAATCTTTGCAAACTTCTGGTAAAATGCCAAGGAAAATCTTTAAAGAAAGACAACAATGTAAAAGAAATTATCTTAACAACAGATTACTCTTCCAGTGAGGAAGGGCCAGCCATAAAAATTAATCTCAGCATTCACTTTTTCCCAGGGGCATTAGTAGGTTGTCTTAGTCTAATAACATCTTTCAAAATGATGAGGAAACCTTGAAATGGTCTTGTTGCTTAGAAGAGATTTTGTGGTTGGTAAAGGAGGCATCATACAAATGGTTGTCATTTTAATGTTTGATTTTCAAATGTTTTTGCTTAAAGTGGGCAAATAGCTTTCTAACTTTCATTGAGCACTGCAGAGAAGACATGAGAGAGATGTTGATGAGACAGTCAATATAGCTTCACATTAGGCTAGAAGCTGTGTGCACCTCAAGTAGGTAACTGTGCCTTCTCTCCTAGAGCTTTGGGTGAATGTAATATAAATGTAATCACACTGTCATACCAGGACATTTTTAATTTTCCAAAGCCACAAAAGTTTTTGCCAGATGTGTTTTTTTCTGGAGTCAGGTGGATTGACTAAAATTCTAAAACTGAACTGTGCCAAAGGTCCAAATAAATTGTAAGCTAGAACAGCATTTTAAGTCATTTAATCAGTAACTCATCTAGTAGCTCAAGGGCACATAAAGGCACTGCAACTCTTTATCCAGCACCTGAAGTATTGCAAAGGTGCTTGATTGGCCAAGTCATCTGCTTTTAAAGGTCTAAGTACACTTTCAGTATAAGTGTTGTACATTTATGTAAGTCATTCTAAGGAGAGCAAGGAGTGTGTGTATAAAAATCACCAGCAACTTGGTGAGAGCATTACTGATTTGGAGACATGTATGATGCATTCTGATTTTGCCCCAAATATTTCCTAAAAAGAGTTTGCTAGGTAGATGCTGCACACTCTTCAAAACAGGAACAGAAATGTCTGGTCTCTGATTTAAAACCGCCTCCCAGGATGGTGTTGTTTTGTTACATTCATGACAACACCTTAATCCATTAGGAAAATGTCCACAAAAGATTCGGGTGGTAAAATCTAAGTGCTGGTGAGGCATTTCAGTTTTCAGACCTTTCTGCTTCTCAAGATGGTACTAGTTAAATTGTAGAGTTTACTTCTTGATTATGTATGGCCAAGTGTATCATAGTGCGCTGCACAGAGAAAAGCAAAGGAATGTATGCCTTACTTATCAGAATTCTGTTTGTGTTGTATCAGTATTCTTTTTGTAGTAGTGTCATTTTGTTGTTTCATTTCTAGTTGGCAACAAGATTTAATGTAAGTTTCTTCCTGTCAGAGATTTTGTGGCCTCTGAAGTGGGAGAACACAAACCACATGCTTGGAGCCACAGCAGGAGGGTAGACAAAAAATTCAGACTTGAAAAAATGTATGAGTTCCTGTTCTGCTGTATTTGTAGAGCCCAACACTGTCTCAGTTTGCCCATCATAGCAGGTGTATAATAGATACCCTGTCATTATGTTACTTAGGGTTCCAAAAAAAAAGAATTTTTATCTTGGTTTAAAACAACTTGAAGGAGCACACTCTGGAATGAGCAGCCTCCCTTTATAGGTTCAACCAATCCCTTTCCACCAATAAGTGATGAATACAAGTAGAAGTAAGTGAAAAGGTAAGTTTGCCAACAACGGGTACACAACAGTCAGGAAATAACAGTAAATAGCCATCAGATACCAAACTACTAAACCTCACAGACTCCACAGAACAGAGAGACCCAAAATGCCAGGGACAGCCCCCCAGGATGACGCTCCAGAGCCGAGTGTGTGATTCAAGGGACAAAGGGAAAGGTGGTGCCAGTCTTGCGCCACCATCCCCCTGCACTCTGCTTATCTCCAGCTGGAGCTCCGGCCCGTGCTCCACGGATCAAGGGCTGGAAACTTGCCGAAGGACTTCCCCTTTCTCTCCGCGGGAACAATAAAGGCAAGGTGTCTGGGCTGGGGTAACTGCGTAGTGTTCTCTCCTGGAGCGGGGACCAGTGGATCTGGACCGGATTGCTGGAGCGGGGCCGCCCTACTCGATGCAGCAGTACAGGCGACACATGTGGAATTCTCTTCCATGTAGCTCTAAACTGCCAACTGCAGACTCTCCAACACGAGAGAAAAAAGCCGAACGAGAATCCCAAAAGGAAAGGGCTCTGCCTGGGCAAAGACCAGGAAGTCAGCAATCCAGAACCCACGTGGCAAGAGGGGATGAGCTGCTTGTGACAGATAACTTAAAAAGCACCCGGTAGCACCCCGCACCGCAGCTTCCCAGCTGCAGGGTCAGAAGGAGACAGGAACAATTTTAGGCACAAATAGATCTGGAATACAACAACATTTTGGGTTACCGATGGCAATTTGAGTAATCTAGAAGTTAGGATGATATGTAGGCTGTATTTTATGTGTTTCTTTGTAATCACAAAATCTTGAGGGCTCTGCTTCAAGGAAAAGTTGAGATTCACTTGTCAGTAACTAGAGCCCTTCAGAGGCATATGATATCACAAGGCATGATAAAACCACAAGGACTGGCAAATCTGAATATGGAGTCCTGGAGGCAACTCCAGAATAATGCAGGTAAGGTAAAAGTTAAATTTAATGCAGGTAAGGTAAACATTAAATTTAAATTTTTCAGACTGCTGGTACAATGCATTATTGTCCTGTCATATTTCCACTTTCTAATGTAAGGAAATGGATTTTATGCAAGGCATTGCTCATGCATTACAAAATCACATTGTGTTTTCCCATATGTGTCTGATCTATGACATATAGGCTTGCTTTCCACAGAAGTTGGCACAACAGGTTTTTTTACACGGTTCAGTCTCTCCTTCTAGGCAGCAAGTGACAGAAAAAGAGAAAATGGCCTCGTGTTGCACCAGGGTCAGTATGGATTGGATATTAGCAAAAATATTGTCACCAAAGAGGCTGTCAGGGATTGGAAGAGGCTGGTCAGGGAAGTGGTCGAGTCATCTTCCTGGGGTATTTAAAAGGCAAGTAGACACACAGCACTTGGGGACATGGGTTAGTGGGAGACCTAGCCGTGCTGTGTTAGTGATTGGACTTGTTGACCTTAAAGGTCTTTTGCAGATTTAACAGTTTGATGAATTCTTTGGGGAGTAGCTATTTTAAAAAACAATCATATATGAACAATAGCATTCATATGTGAACAATGCATTATTACTTCTGATTATTGCTTTGTCAGTGCTCAGCAGCTGTTCTGAGTCAAATTGTCTCTATGGCATATGAGGACGTGGCCATAAGAATGTGTGTGTTTAATGGTAATTTGTCTTTTTATTTGTTTATTCTATCATTTGCTCTGAATTGTAATTAGTACTGTATGACTTCAGTAAACAATTGGATTTTATAAGTAACCAGGAATCACTCAGGTGTGTTTGTTTAAGAATGAATGTTTTGAAATACCCACATTTCCATGTATCATGACCCTGATACACGTACAGCTATTGAGTAATTGTATAGGTTCATTGTAGTCAATCATGTGATCATTTATGATAGCCAAAAATTGGATTCTTTTTATTAGTGAATCATTCAGCTGGCTGCAGTGCTTTTCCATGTGTCCCTTTCATGGTTCATAGCAGTTTTTTCCTGTTACAACGGTCTAATTAAAGAAACAATTTGGTTTTGTTGGTGGGAGATGATCCATTGCGTTGAGCTTAGGAAAGGTGGGAACATCTGTTTCCACATCTAAGTTGTACGTTGTTGCAGCTTTCTGCACTGTGTAGAGTGCATGTGGAGCATGGATAGGGTCTGCAATAAAATTTTTATTTAGGTAAACTTACGAATTTCTAATATAGCAATTTTTCTGCAATTACCATGTGACCCACTATAAATGCATGATTACTTATGCTTTCCTTTAATTGTATCACATTTTCACATGGCTTAAAACCTGCAAACAGATTAGCAACTAATGCACAGAAAATGCTTTTCTTGTAGCAAATTCTCTTAAAAACTGCTGTAACATGTCAAATAGTCCATCTGTCCCACTGCTCTGTCTGCAACATTGCTAGTCAGAGGGATGAATTAGAAAGAGCTTTTACACTGTGTATTTTCTGTTGTCAGATCTTCTTGTGCTCCACTGACATCCTAAATTAGAGAACTAGACTACTACTAAAAACTGCATCCAAACCTATGCCCTTTAAAATCTTTAGTGTATGATTGTATTTATTGCCTTTTTGTACTTCTTGATACTGTTATTTCATGGCTTCAAATCCAACAATTTCATCACTTTAAAAGAAGTACTTCCTTTTCTCTGTTTTTAAATCCATCTCATTAAATTTTCACTCCTAGTGAATGTCCTCCCTTTTGTTTTTGCAGGATTTGGTGAACAGTTCTGTTGCCATCTTGCCCAACTATTCTCTAGCAGATATCACAATTTTTCTTGGTAAAGGAAGTGCTCTCTCTCATTAGACATTTAGTTGTCCTTGTTTGAAATATAATGCACACTTAGGGTACACTAAGAAACTGCAATATTGAAAATATGTGCTCATGCTTTCAAATAATCTAATGAAAAGAGATATGATATGTATCATCTATAGAAAATTATAGTGTATAAATATATAACCTAGCCATTGCTGTATTTTATGGAGCAGTATTTCTACAGATATTCCTATTGACTTTCTGAGACAATTAGTGTGGGATAGGATATGGTATCTATAGCCTGTAGGTGCAGATACTGTTTCTATCATAGAGTATTTTAAAAAATATGTTACTAGAAGAAACCAAACTTAGATTTTTTTTTTAGCATAGTTAAAGCAGTGAAACTAGGTACTAGAAAATACTTTGAGAACTAATTTGAGTGGTCATCTGTAACTTGTTAATAAAGTTTTCTGATATGTACTATATTACTTTGACGTGATATTTTTGACAAAAAAACCCACAGTGCATATACATTGATAATTCCTGTACTGTACTTTATTTTAACTCTAGTAATTTTCTAGGAAGGAAAAAACCCATTAAGAGCCACAGGTATCTACAGTACTTTTTTTGGATTGCACTTCACTGTGACTGATAATTTCTTATGCCATTGTGTGTCTTGAAACACCTAGGTTAATGATTTTTTGAAAAGTGCAGCAGCAGAGAAACAGCTACATTAATAATGTCAGACTTCAAAGGCTCTTGATCATTAAGTCACAGGCTGCCAGATTGTTTATTGTGACTTTTTCTGCTGTGACAATACTCGAATCACAGCAACTGCCACCTGCTAATGTGGCCAGTCTTCCCTTGAGTTTAGATTGTTCCTTAGCTTCCATTTCTTCCTGCAGGCATGTTATTACTTTGTTACAAAACAAAGTAAGCATAAGTGCTTTATTCTACAATGTTACTTAAACACGTGTCAAATGTGTTTCTGCTGAATTTCTGCTGAAGGTTTAATAAAAGAATGACATTTTGAGGACTATGGTGTAAATGTGAATATTCAAGCCCAAAGCTTTGTAAGAAGATTTACATTAGCAAATCATCATGTGCAAGAAATGTATCTTCTTGTGTTTGATGGAGAGTTCTGTTTTAAACTTGGTTTTAATGCCATGGAAAACAATATTATTTTAGTATCCTAATGTTGCACTTTGCCTTTAATATTTTCAATTACACATTGTCACTACCTACATATGTTTCTTCTGGGACAAAACAAGGTACCAGTGAATACAGGTTTTTAGAACTTCCAGTATCTGGTTTTGCACTAATTTAGAAGCATTACAACTTTATTATTTTAAAAATATTTAAATGCTTTAAAAATAAGTATTATTCCTGAGCATTTCACCTTGTGAAAATATTTATATTTCTCTTCAATCAGATACATAATAAGTAATCATAAGAGCAGACCACTTAAATGCATTTCTCTACAGTGGAAGTCAGACTCTCTGTCTCTCTCAAAATTTAAAAGAACCCAATTGTATCATGTTTGTGGCTTACTAGTATGTGAATGCAAATCAGAAATCTGTGCTTTAAGCTCTGCTCTTCTTGTAAAATTCACAGAGTTTTAACCCAAATCATTCTCTGTTAAGATAAAAACAAAACAAAAAATCAGGACTTAAATTTATCACATAGAAACATTATGGGCACAATTTAAAAGCAATTACACCAGGCATAATAGAAAAAAAGCAAAGGGTCATAAATATTTCAAATAGTCTTAGCCAAAGTCAATTTGTAGGAAATTATGCACCTAATTTTTAGTCTGCCTTATTGATCACAGAATGCCTCATAATCAAAATTTTCTGACAGATCTTAAAAGGTCCATAGGCTGTGGCTTGTCTCATGAGCATGGCACTCCAAATTCAACTCTTATGGATCTGACTAGCCTAACAGTGTATCTGCTTACATATTGCTTATGTTTATTGACCAAACAAGCAACTAGAACCAGCAGTGCTTATGGCTGTGTTTCTGGTCACTCATTTGCCAATCAATTTCCATCAATATTTACCTTAAATGCAAGGCAATTTTACTGTTGCACTTAGCTTGTAAAATTGACATAAATGTCAACCCAATTCACATAAAAATAAATACTGAAGTGACTTGGAAGGTGGATACCTGCTGTGAGAATCTTTCCCAAGGAAAAAATTTTTAAATATGGAAGGCAATCACAATCAAATGTTTTTAATAATGTTGAACTAAAATCTAAACACAACAAGAAAATAGTATCTCTGTTTCTTAATGTGAATGAATGAATTGATTTGATAGGGAATTGTGACTTTTATTCTGATGATATTTAAAATTGGTGCAATATGGCTTTGTTGCATTTTGTCTTTCATCAAACTCCACTTTAGAAGTGTAAAAGGCAAAATACAGCTTTCTGGTAATCATATTGGCTATGTGATTTTGTTGTTTCTTCTTTTTTCCTATTGTCTCCCCTTTATGTTATGTGCTTCCCTTCATGTGTTCCATCTATGTATATCTGCTGCCCCCTCCCATTCTTATTTGTTCTTGATACTTATTTTTAACTATTCTTTTAAAACCCTGATGTATTAATTCTCCTTTCACCCTTCAGTGCAGACTATAATACTCCATTAACACAATTTTTTAAAGTATTTTGCTGATTCACTATCAACATTTGATTTCTGAGGAGGAAATCAAAAACCCATTAAAAATATATCAGGTTTTGTTGTTGGTTTTCAACAGTTTTTTATCTTTATATGACCCAGAATCTTAAAATTCTGACAGGTTTCTTCACTGTAAAAATTTTGGGAATACAAAGTGACAGAGGAGAATGACAGGTAGGATTTACCAGAACTCAGAAACAGGTCACACTGTTTTGTAAACCTGCAAAAAGTAAATGAGTTTCATATGGGTTGTCTTGACATACAGAAAAAAAAACCCAACTGTATTGGCTCTTCAGTGAGCAGGGGAAGATGATGCACTAAATCTGCTCCTGACTAAATTTGGTTAAAAATTACCTCCACATTCCCCCAGTATGCATTTTGCACTCTTGTCTTCTCTCTTAAACTGTTGTTACATTTTATTAACTGCTGTTACCTTTGGTTGAAGCACAATATGTCAAAGTAAGATCAAGTTTTTTACCAAGAGCAAACCTTCCCCCAGCTCTAGGCAGTGTTTGCATTATTTTAATAATTTAACTTTTATTTTGCCACAAGTGCTAAACTCCAAGAGAGTTAATTAAAAATCTATGTGGTTTTTATGATAATTTAAAACATGGCTACTGTATGGAAAAGGTATTACCACAGAGCACCTGAGGCATATGCCAGAAAGGCTTAAGTCAGGAAAGAAATAGGTACATTTGTTCTCTCATCTAAATAGACCAATAGCAGTATTTTCTAAGGGTCTGCATGGGAATTGAGAGAATAGGACATAATTTTAACTGGTAACTGCCTATACTTACTTACTCCCACCTGTTGCTTCTTAACTTGTTCCCTCCTCTTTCCTAGTACCTCTTTTTATTCAGAAGGAAAAAAGCTGCTTCCTTCTTGCTTATTTTAAAATCATTAAACCATAGTGATGGCATCATCTCTTTCAAGTGCATCTTTTGTCATTTTAAAACTTTGGTTTATATGCTTTACCAACCATTTGTCTGCTGAAACCCAAAGCAGCATAAAGAAGCAAGTGATGCTGAATGGAGATGCACTAATGCTTTAGTGCTCCATTTGTGTTTGATAGAGAGATTTCAAATACTCAGGAAATTTCAAAGTCCAATATTTTGCATACTTACAGGGTTTAGGGATTCTTTTATTCAAATGTATCCATCATTTAAAAATATTATTGTTATTTGGTGATAATTCCATTCTGTAAGAGATCTACAGCTACCTGAAAGGAGGTCATAGTGAGGTGGGTGTCAGTCTTTTCTCTTGGGTAACAAGTAGCAGGATGAGAGGAAATGGCGTCAAGGTGCACCAGAGTCTAAATTTTTGGATTTTCTTTTTCACAGAAAGGGCTGTAAAGCATGTTGGAGTCACTGTCCCTGGAAGTGTTCAAAAAAACTGTGGAGATGGTGCTTGAGGACACGGTTTAATGGTGAACATGCTTGTGGTGCTGGGTTGACAGTTGGACCTAATGATCTTAAAGGTCTTTTCCAGCATTAATTTTTCTATGGTCCTATGATCTAGTGCTTTTATAGCTCAAAGGTGTTTGTGACCTGCCTGAGACTGAAAAGAAGGTATTATGTGGGTTCTCTAAAATACACATATGTGTGCACTCCTACAATACACATACCTAATGCAATATATTTAGTTTCAGACTATTTAAATATGTAGTTTTACTTTATGTCCCTATACAGTAGTACTGGCAAAAACATCTGCACTTGGGTATCACTGAAATAACCTTTTTTTCAGGCTTCTGGCTGAGAATGTTGATCAGCAGTCTGTATTTCTTCTTTCTTTAGACAAGCATATAAAAAAAGCAAATACCTTCTGTTCCTGGACTAATATCTTTCTAGTAGATAAGCAGTGCTTACCTCAGTTTAATTTCAGCCAAAGTAATTGGCAAATGTAAGTATTCAGTACTTACATTTGTTTGTAAGTATGCATATGTTTGTTGAAAAGAGGCAAAGTTTTACTATTACACGTGTTAGAATGATTGCGCTCCCGGCCTAACAAAGAAAGAAGTAGAGACATACTGTCAAAGCCGAGATCCAATTGTCTTATTCATGCACCTACAGGCTTTCCTCTCTGCGGTTTAGTGACAAAGGCAAGTTAGGAACTGTCTCAACCCGTTTTGTGTCTATACAGGCAAATCTCTTTCTTGAGTCAATTACTGCTGTAACTCTTAGGCCTGAAGCTCAAGCTGTGCGGCAGAGCTGCAGTCACAGCCTCCGCCTGGGCTAGTGCAGCTGCTCATTCCACCGCGGTCCCTGCCCAAGGGCAGCTGCTATTCAGTGGTGCGATGGTTTGCAGTAAAACTGCTCGGCACTCTGCAGTCCTGGGGTGAAACATTGAAAGCAATGGATCTGACCGTCATCTCCAAGATTTCAGATTATTGAAGCTAATTTGCAGTCTGTTATTTAGGCGCTAGATGTCTCCTTGTGCTATAAGCACACCACACAGGCTGTGCTTACTATGTTTTAAACAAAGAGGAAATCGCTAGAGGCAAAGTTAGCAGGGCAGTGTTCACAGACATACAAGTGAGTTATCACTTTGACTTCATCTGTTTGGAATACTCCCAAGGAAGTAACTATGTTGGGAAATGCTTCTATTTCCCGAAGCATTTCATTGAAGCATCTTGAATCCGATCAGGGCACACTTTTTTTTTTTCCTTTCTTTTTTTATTTGGTGGGTTGTTTTTTTTTTTTTTTTTCCTTCTACTGGCTCATTAGTAATGAATGTGGCCCAACCTTGCTGCGCGGAAATGGTGGGAGGTCCCAAACTTAAGAGAAGCCCGTTGTCAGATTTGCATCAAAGCTGACAGCCTGAGGTGCCCTGAGGCTTCACAGTTCCTCTTGAATGTCCATACCAGTTGATGCTCTTTGCTGTGTAACAGCTTCAGGCAGCAGTTCCCTGAAATTCAGAACATTTTGGGCTTTAGTTTGATTTTACTTAAAAAACATTAGAACCCGAAACAAAATTAAAACAAACAAACAAAAAGCAAATCAGAAAGCGGAATCAGGTTCTCCAGTCGGCTCTTTCTCCTGGTCAGACTGCCCGGACTGCAACCGCCGTAAGTAACTCTGTTCAGCCTGCACGGACCGACAGCCGCCGCGTGTCTCTGCTCTCTGCTACTGTCGCCTATCATGAGCTCCGGGTGTCCCTCCATCCCTCCCCGCTGCCCCCCGGAGACAGCACACTGTCTCTTCCCTCGCTGTCACCTGGCCCTCGTATCTCGCCCACATTCCACACCGCCCAGGCAGCACCTGCGCGTTTATAACTGTGGAATTATTATCACTGTTATAAGTATTATTACCATTTTTAGTAGTAGTACTATTACTGCTGTTGTTACTATTACTTTAACGCGGACATCGGCATCTAACGGTGTGTCCAGTATTTAAGCTGCAAATCAGCTCTTTTCCACTCTGCCCAGAGGAGAGCCGTAGGTCAGGGCATGGACGGAAAGCAACCCCTGCCTCCTCTTGCCCCCCAGGCCCGGGAGCTGCAGGAGGCGGCGCCTCGCTCCCCCAGCAGCAGCGGGAGGGCCGGAGGGACGCAGTCCCGCGGGGAAGGAAGGGCCAGGCCCGGGCCGGGCAGCGCGGCGCCCGGGGAGCGCAGAGCGGAGGTGCGGTCGGGCCGGGCCGAGAGGAGCCGGGCGTGGGGCGGGCGGGCGGCGCGGGGCGGCCCCGCTCCTCCCCCGGCGCGGGGGCGGGGGGAGCGCGGGAGGAGGGGCAGCGGCGGCGGGGCTCAGCCGCCTCCGCTCGGGGCCCGCGATCTGGGTCGCCCCGCGGGGCTTGCGGCCGCTGCCAATTGCGTAAGGGCGGCAGCCGAGGCGGGGAGCGGCGGAGTTGGCGAGCAGCCGGCGGCCTCCCGCCGTGTCCGGGGCGGGGAGCGCTATGCCGCCGCCCTGAGCGCGCCGCCGCCGCCCCGAGCGCGCCGCCGCGCCGG
>JANIJU010000003.1:7140792-7222202 GCA_025504685.1 Leucosticte australis | reverse complement strand
CGCGGCCGCTCTGAGGAGGCGCCCGGGGGCCGCGCGTGCCCGGCAGGTGTGGGCCTCGCGCCGCGGGCTGGGCCGCGGCAGGTGCGGCGGCGGGGCCGCGCTCCCGGGGCCGCCGCTTTGTTGGCGCGCCTGGTCGGATGCTGCCGCGATCGCGGTGGAGAGCGAGCGGGCTCGGGTCCGCATCGCGGCGTGACTGCGCTGGGACTTGTCATAGGCATCGCCGGGTGCTTGGGCTGTCGTGGAATGCCGTCCTTGTGACTGATAACCAACAGCTGCTTCACTTGCCCAGAGGCACGGAAGAAACAGTGAGAGCTGTACATCATCGCAGCCCCTCTAAGAAAGGAGGGTATGCAGCGATTAATGCACTGCATTTGTGCTACATCACAGCTAGATGAGGGCTGTGTGCTGAAGATAATACCCTTGTTGGTATTAAAGTGTGTATTTAGTGATACGGTTTCCTTGAAAGGGAAGAGATTTTATATTTCTGAGTAGCTCTGAAAGCAGAATAGCAGCTGTGGCTCGACAAAGACAATGTAATAAGGAGGGTAAAGTAGTACTTGGTACTTTTTTGTGGCATTGGTCTGTTTTCATGAATCACAGAAAAAGATTTGCAGTGGCTTAGCTGCTCATGTGAAATGGCCCATGGGGAGCAGTAAGGAGAAAGGGAGGTTCATCTTTGTTCTAAAGGAGTCTGCAGCTCTTCGAGCTGCTTTGTCTACATGGACCGTGAACACTGCCTGCACAAATGGGAACTATTCTGCCAGATCAAGTTTTTTGGGCCTGCTCCTCCTGCACTCGCTCTTGTAATACAGCATCCAGCAGACTGTGCTGGGGACTTGAGCTAGGCAGGGAGGTCAGAGAAATAAGTTATATGTAGAGCATGAGAAATGCCCCCAAATGCAAAGGGATTCAGGAATAAGAAAGGGAATGTGGAGGGGAAAAGGACAAAGACAAGGGGTCTTGTGAGGTCCATGCTAAAATTTGTGTCTTCTGGAGTTCAGTGTATGGTCTCAGCAGGAGCTGTGGTGTGTGCTGTTTTGAGATGGGGATGTTTTCCAGTGGCACATTTTGGGTTTTTTAATATTAACTCATTGCCCCTGCGGTATTTTTTGGGGAAAGTGGTGTTAAGTATTGGCTGGAAGCATTTAGCCAGTTCATCTGACTTGTTGCTAGTTGTTAGAAACACTAACTAGTAGAAGATGGTGGCTCCTGTGTGTAAAAACCATTGTTTACAGAAGGGCCTATGAAATCCTCTGAACATTTCCTAGCTGTTACAGGTCCTGTGACTGGAAGTTACCTTTTGGTGGTACAGTTCACTTTTCTTCCAAGTTTACAAACCAGGGGACCAAAAAAAGCTTGTTTTTGCTTTAAGGCATGAATATAAAATTAGGTAGAACACAAGTTGTGGAACTGCTTTGGTTATTTTACAGCTTTTCTTTTTTTTTTTTTTTTTTTCAGTTTGAGTTGATACATATTTGAGGAGCTTGTACTTCAGAGGGAGTTAGGAGGTTTATTTCCTTAAGTAATGACAGGGGGCAGTGAGATAGGTGCTTTTCAGTCTTATTTAAATACTTCAAAACAACATTCTTACCACCGAGGCTGTGAAGAAATGTCTGCATGCCTTGGACAGTTGGGACTAGAAATGTTATTTAATTATGGATAACTTTAAATGTGCTTTATATACAAAGGACAGTCATTAACTTCCATTATTATATGTCCAGTGTGTGTCAGAAGTTTTATTAAACAGTTTTAGCATACTGTTTTTGTATGTTTTGAGGTAAGTCCAGCTTCTTGCTGTGGAAGTCTTGTTTGCAGAAAATGAACAGTGACTCAGTTTTGTTTATCTTACCTGTTGAATAGGACGGAGCTGTTTGCTTCTGTACCCGTGGGAAGGCTCTGGCTGCTCTCTGTGCTAGGATTGGAGCTCCATCTCCTCTTGATTCTGCCTTGTACTGGAGCTGGGGGGAGCTGGGGAGGAGAGGGAGCCTGGTCCCCATTGTGAGGGCACACTGTGCCACCTCTGCCCTGTGGCTGAAGGAGCTCCTTGGCTGAGGGGCCGTGTCACTTCAGGGAGAGCTGTCCCACAGTGCTTGCAATGAACTGTTCTTCACCTTCTGTGTGCGTGCACCAGTGGTTTAAAAACTTCAGACAGTAATCAGTGGGAAAATTGTCACCTAGTAAATCTTGCTTTTTGTATATTAAAAAATTAAATCATAGGAATATAATCTGAAGTATATCAGTATATACTGATATAGTATATAGTACAGACTTACTTTGCATTAGTAAGTCTGTCCCATAGAATCACCTGCAGTGTGATTAAAGTCTGTGTTGTAAAGTACAGTTTCTTGTTTGCATTAAGTCTAATCAGAATTTTACTCCATTCTCAGCTTATTTTTGCCAAAAGGGATTTCACTATTGATTTAATTGAGGTATTTTTGGCAAGACAAATGGGAATGAATTATTTGTAGATGTGGGTGTAGAAATCCACAGAAATATTTTCGTGGAATAGTAATACTGAGAAAGTGAAAAAGGAGTAGAAAAGTTGAGCAAAGATGTGAGGGAGGAAAGTGATGTATTTGCCAATATGGAAAGAAAATCCTGAAGGCATTAAAGAATGCATACTTTAGAACTTGTAACTGATTTTATTGCTTTGTTGTGAAGTAGGTTAACGGAAGGGGTGTGCTAGTAGCTCTTCTATCTTTTTAGCACATGGGATTATGAAGAACATGTGAAAAAGAGTAGTGCAGTCATACAAGATGACTAGCTATACCTGGCAGGATGTTGCAGTACTTGGCAGTAGGGTGTAGAGTTCTTGGAGTTTCCTAGAATGGAATTCACTGTAGGTGAGCCAAAAAATGAGTGTAGCCACCAGCTCAGTAGAAAGCATACCTAATGGTGGATTACAGGGCTTTGTTTTGCTGTTTGAAGATTGAGATTTTGATTTTATGTGATATCTCAAATATGCTGTTTCTGTTTTTTACAAAAGGAAAATTATATAGCATGTTTTTTCTTTACAAAATTATACAGAGATATCATGTTGCATAAGTTTAGTTACTCTTCCTTTTTCACTGGGTTCTCAACTCAGGTAGTTCTGTGATTTCTGAGATACTTTGGGGCCATGGATTATGTTGGCATTCAGATACACAGTACCATTACTTTTCTTTAGTTCATCAGTAGAAACTCTTTTCACAAGACACTGTGGCCTTCTGAGTTAGCTGGTATGTGCTGTGCCCTTCTGCTACATTGCCACAATTCCTACAGCAAAATTAAAACTACTGTATTTCAGCTACTGTGTATCAGTGTGGCATATTAATGTAGATCAGTATCATATTAATGTAATTATATTAATATAATTGGGTAAAGGTGTATTTTGTGTTGCTGATCTCAGCAGGCAGTTGCAGTGGCTCAGTTGAGGGGAATTTGATCCTTAGAGGAGGAGAGGTGATTTTGTAAAAGTGAAGGTGAAAGACAGGTAAATGAGGTCTTAAAGCATGGTAGAAGAGTGACCACATCACATCAGGCCAAGTGTCCATCCAGGCAATTACCCAGGGTCTGACAGTGGTAATAGTCATGTGGTTGAAGCTGCTGCCTTGTGATGCTACTGCTTCCAGCGTGTGTTTCAAGGACTTCCTAAACTTGAGGCAGTGTTATTTATCCAATAATCCTCAACTGAATTCTCTTCTGCAACCTTGTTACTCCCTGAACCTGTGTAAATTCTTATGTCTAAAGCATACAGTACTGAGACAGGTTCAGAGACTTCTGTGTCAGCTATTTTTTTCCTCCTTGGAAAAGGTATGAAATGGTTTTTTGCATTCTACCAGCTACTTCTGATTATATGGACCAAGTGACATAGAGCCTCTCTGTTAGTCTTCTATCACCAGTATGAAGAGTCCTTTGGGGATTCAAAGAGTTCTCACTGGATGCGATTGGATGTGATTTGCAGCTCTTAATTAATTTTTAGTACAAATTAATTTAACTTGGCTCATACAAAGGCAAGACAAAAGAATGTGGGTGTGCAGCTGCAACAATTCAGTTTTTCAAGCAGCGTTTTTTTTGTGGTTGATGTGCAGTTAAAATCTGCTGAGGCAGTCCTTCAAGTTTGCAGAATGAGGGGTGACATGTCATTTACTGAAGATTGAGTTGGACTGAAGAAAAAATTCCAAGAACTTAACAGCTTTGCCAAAGAATGAAATCCACATGCTGATATGGAAGAGAGTGTGTTATTATGCCGATTCTTGTTTTAAATATAACTTAAACATGACAACCCTTTGATGATTAAGTGATTATGTGAGTACACTCAGGAATGTTTTGCATATGTCAGTTTACTGAAGCTAAATATCGGATCTGATTCTTTTCCCCACTGCATGTTATTGTCTGTGCTTTCATATATTCTTCTAATGTATTTATAAGAGCTTTTCTAATTTAGTAATAGATATCTAATCTTACTGTCCTCTTTGGAGTAGGATTGTAGGCCCAGTGATTCAAGGCAGTGCCAGAACTCAACTTTATCTCTCCAAAGTGTCCTGTCATTACATAGAAAATTTTCTGCTTTGGAGTCCTAGGCTGTAGCTGTTAGGTTGAGATTTGTGTTTTTCTAGAGACTGTAGATATCTCTATACTACTTTTTGTTGTCTGTATGAGAAGTAGTTTAAATGTTTTTCCCTGATTTTTATTTGGATTTTTCCCTACCATCTTATTCAGGTTACCTTAGGTGAGTATGGCAAATCCATCACTTTCGTGTGAAAGTTGTTGACTTAAGTGTAGCTATTTATTTACTTAAAAGTGGGCTTGTACTCAGATGCATCACTGAGCTGAGGCCAAAGTGTTCTCTAAACTAACCCTCACAATGTCCCTGTGAGGCTAGTGACCACTTTTTTTTCTCATGTTACAGGATTGGGGCCCAAGTAATCTGTGACTCATGCAGCAAGCTAATGACAGATGGGTGACTAAAATGCAAGTTTCCACTCTTGATCTCTTACACAAATTATTAAACATTTCATTTCTGAAAGTGAAGCAATAAAAATTATTCCATTCATTTTGCCTACTTCTGCCATGTTTCCTAGTGTGCTCTTGGATGTGCTGTATTTAAGTTGTTGATAATTCACTGTGTGGTTTCCTCCACAGAAAAAACAGCAGAATATGCTGTTTTTTAAACAGTAAATGAAAAACAGAATAGACTTCCACCAATTTATAATTTACAAAGATAAACTGTGTCAAAAAGAAACAAAGGGCAGGAAAGTAGAATTCACTGGAAATGTCAGATACCATTTTAGAAACGCTGACTACAGTTTTCTGTGGCTGCTGGCTTATATTTCTTTGTTTCAATGGGCAAAATCTGAAGTTACTACAGTTCTACTTGAGCAGACTGAAAATTGCAGTATCTGCTGGTCAATTTAGAATTCTTGAAAGCTTACCTAGATGTTTGGTGTCTAGGAACTGGAAAAAAACATATCCCTTCAGTTTCTGCAGTAAGATGCATATCTGCAGCACCACAAAAATCCCCAGGTTTTGTACATAAACTTTCTGCAAGATCAGATACTTCATCTGCTCCATCAAATGCTCTGTAAGTGAAACAGGTGAGTGCTGCAGAGCTTGTTCACACAAACTGTATCTGAAGGACAAAAGCCCACTTGTCATTGGAGTAGGGAACCATTTTTATTGTACAAATACCCTCTGGTCTGTCTCATCCTTGATGGTGAATCTGCCAAGCACTTCCACCAGAGGTGAGAAATGAAACTCATGGCTCCTGTATGCTGTCAGCTGTGGACATGAGAGTGGTTTTACTTGACCATAATTTCGTACTTATTCCCACAGACAAGTTTTATTCCAGAGTGTCTGTTTACCGCTTTCCCTTGGAATGCAATCTTTTCACCATCCTCTCCCCCTCACCTCGTCATCCTTTCTAATCCATAGATAATAGCTTAATTGTTTTGTGTATCACCTAAACATATGTAGTCCAACTTTCCCTACTTGTATATGTTTGAAATTTCTTCTGAACTGGAGAGAGGTTTGTGTTCTCCAAGATTTCATTAGACCAGCTGATGAAGGTTATTTCTATCTATAAGCCTTCTTTTATACTGTGAATATAATGCATGCTTTCACTTCTCTTTCTTGATATGTGGTACTGGGATGGTTCTGTGATTCTGTACTTTGAAAGAATTGGTTTAAGAAATGCGGACCCTGCAATTTTACATGTTTTCTACATACCAAGAAATTCACTAAAGGTTATCAATTGCTACACAGGAAGTTCAGAAAATCTAGTGCAATAGAGCTTATCCTCTAAGTTTTGTAACTTTTGCCATTTATCTCTGTTTCTTGCTGATTTTTGCTCTAATTTTCTTCTGAAAATGTGGAGCATGGGAGAAAACTTGGTGGAGGCACGTAGACAACACATATGTGTCTAGATGTCACTAGAGTTTCTAAAGGGTTTTTTTTTGTAACTCAGTTGAGATTTTTCAGGCTGTTCTAAATATTGTGATTTCCAGCAGTTACTTAACTTAGCAGTGCATTTTACTGTGCACGTATACTTTCCAGCGTTTGTATATGGGTGGAAAAGTAGGTTCCTTCCAATATGCTGTCTGTTGTCTTAGTGAATAGGTGTAATTTCAGAATGAGGCAGGAGGAGAAAATGTGAAACCAGGAAAGCAAGCATGTGGGCACCCTGTCTGGAATTGTTCTTACTGGTGAGGTTGAGATTTGTTGACCTGGGAACTTCCAAGACACTTGAAGTATTGAAATTTGTATCCCTGTTGTGATTGATCAGCTTGAAGGTCTACAGAGGGTGTGCATGTCATGCTTTAGGAGCTTGCCTGACATCACATTCTGTTCAGTAATTGTTTCTAATTTGGAGCTATTTAATTCTTGTCCCTTTCCCTTTTCATGGGTTTCTCACTGCCCTTTGGTTTTATACCAGGCAAGTGTCTCTACCAGGAAAGCAGTAATAACTTCTGTGGTGCAGAATCGCTAGGTTGGAAGAGACCTTCAAGATCATTGAGTCCAACCCGTGCCCTAACACTAAACCATGGCACCAGCTGCCACTTCCAGTCTTTTTCTAAACACATCCAGGGATGGTGACTCCACTGCCTCCATGGGCACACCATTCCAGTATTTTATCACTCTTTCTGCAAAAAACTTTTTCTTATAGCCAACATTTATTTCGCTTTGTGCAGCTTAAGACTGTGTTCTCTCATTCTGTCAGTTGCTGCCTGGAGAAAGAGACCATTCCCCACCTGACTACAGCCACCTTTCAGGAAGGTATAGAGTGTGATAAGAGTGAGTCTCCTTTACAGTAGATAGAGATATCCTTTAGATAGAGAGTGAGTCTCCTTTTCTCCAGCCTAAACACCCCCAGCTCTCTCATTCGTTCCCCACAGGGTTTGTGTTCCAAGCCCCTCACCAGCCTTGTTGCCTCCTCTGGACATGCTTGAGCATCTCAGCATCCTTCCCAAACTGAGGGCCCAGAACTGGACACAGCACTCAAGGTGTGGCCTCACCAGTGCTGAGTACAGGGGAAGGATGACCTCCCTGCTCCTGCTGGCCACACTGTTCCTGACACAGGCCAGGATGCCCTTGGCCTTCTTGGGCACCAAGGCACACTGCTGGCTCCTGTTCAGCTGGCTGTCAGCCAGTACCCCCAGGTCCTTTTCCACCTGGCCTCTGTCCAGCCACACTGTCCCCAGCCTGTAGCATTGCAGGGGGTTGTTGTGACCAAAATGTAGGACTTGGCACTTGGACTTACTAAACTTCATCTTATTGGACTCTGCCCATCCATCCAACCGTTCCAGGTCTCTCTGCAGAGCCCTCCTACCTTCCAACAGATCGACACATGCTCTCAGCTTAATGTTGTCTACAAATTTACTACTGTGTTGCATGGGGAAATATTTTTTTGTGTATGTGTTTTCCTCCACCCTTTGCTCAGTCTTTTCCTTAGCGGTAATTATATACTCTAGACAGTGTGGTAATAGGTCAGCGCTAGAGCTGGTGTAGTTTGATGGCCCAGATCAACAGAAGTGTGTCATTTTTTCTGGTTTCTTTTATTTTTAAGACCAGTGATCTTTAAAATGTGGTTAAAGAGATGCATGAATTATGAAGTAAGCAGACGTTCTGTACAACTTTTTTGGATGGTGCAGGTGTGGGAGTTTATTAGCATGTTTGACAGGTCTTATTACACTTAGCATTTGACAACACAGAAGTGTAAAATATCTTGGCTTTTTCCTCACTTTTTGGGTGGTGTCATGTGACGTTTTGAATTATCTCGTATAATAAGCCAATTTCTTTCCAGGAAACCAGCCCCAAAATGAGTAACGGATAAGCATGCTACTTGCTTCCGAGCACAGTCATGTCTCAGGAGGTTCATATGTTATGCCCTAGCTGTACAGTGCATATGTTTCCAGTTTCTGACTGTGTGGAACAATGTGGGCTTGTATGAGAGTGTGGTAGCGGCACAAGTTAAAAGTGGTGAAGGAATACTTGAGGAGACGGGAGATGTTGCAGCCTGTTCAGCGGCTCACTGCTGTCTGCGTGCTGGGGTTTGCTGTCCACATCTGTTTGCTCAGTTGCTCTGTAGACGTATCCAGACTTGCAGATATTCACTGTTTTCACTTGGAAGCTGCGCAAAATAAACCTTTTAATATATTTTTTTTTAATTTAAGGTAGTTTAAGCTGGCTTGGCTGATGTGACCAGTATGATAAGTAATTGCTTGCTCATACTGTAGGAAGGGGTGCATGAGCAGGAACCTGGACTGTGTGGAGTTGCACTACTCTTGCAAAAGAGCCATATGCAAATAGTACAGTCATCCAGCAGATGGGTGGCAATGAAATATCTGAGATATTCCAGATACATCGTGGGCTGAAGCATCTGAGATCCTCCAGCTGAGTCTGTGCATTGGAAGCTTCCCTCTTACTGATGGGCTTGAAGCACATGCTTAAGTGTGGCTCTGACTAAAAGCTGTGTTGAATAATGGATTTAAAGTCTTGCATAATACTATGTTGAAAGCTGACGTGCAAAAAGTTTGGGAGTAGTGAGAAAGCAGCATTTTTTAAATGGCATGACAAATAACACATTTGTACAGATAGAGCTCCGTACAAATGTTAGGTAATTGGTTGTATATGGTGTGAGAACTTGACTGTTATTGAAAGCACTCTGAAGCAAGCTGCAAAGTAAAATACTGCACTGTTCTGTGTACCACAGTACAATTGCAAAAGTGGGAGGTATTCTTGTCTGGGACTGACCATCAGGAAGAGATGCCCAGATCATGAGTTCCTTTAGGAGACCATGGCACAGGCACAGATCAAAGGGAAACATGGGAAAATTCAGGTGCATAGGAATTTTCAATATGGTATTTAAATAGTTCAACAGTTTGGGTATTTTGTTCTGCATTTCACTCTGTAAATGCATTTGCAGAATAAACTTTGTGCTGTATTTGTGACACACAAACTGTATTCGTGCAGCCAAATAATTGCATTCTCTGGTGCATAACTGGCCATACAGACAAATTACTATATGTGCTTTATGTGGTGCTCTCTGAAGGGTTCCACAGAGTGAAAATAAACAAGCCAATAATTTGAATCAGATTATCAGTCTGTCCTTCAAAAAAGCTAGTAGCTGCTCTACAGGATAGAAGACATCCTTTTTCAGCTAGAGAATTTCAAATACCGCATGAAGAGGGAAGGAAGTATTGCGATGGTTACTCCTGTTTTAATGGAAAACTGTATGGTGAGTCTTTAGAATGTACTGAGTATCTCCTTATTGGTTTAGTGTAATTATTTTTATTTTGTAATGGTTTAAGACAGCAATTCTACCGTCTCTTTCCCACCCACCCTTGAGTGGGACAATTGAAAACCTTTCACAATTGCCAAAATGAGGGTTTCAAACAAAGCAGAATGCTTTGTACAACACAAAATATGTTTGAAATATGACACAAGCATTTCCAGTGGCTGCTGTAATGAATGTTTTTTGTTTGGTTTTTTTTGTTATTTCTTTAGAGGTCTGGCAGTACTTTAGGAGGCCTTGGTGGGAAGAATTGTGGGAAGATTATTTTGTAAAACTGTTTCAAGTCGTGCATAGCCAATCTGGATTCAGTTGCTATAGCTGAGTAGTTTAAAAACTTTTTAACTGTTGATATTACACTATAATGAACACTGTAATAATTTTGTCAGTGTCACAGAAAAATGTCCTAACTGAAAAATTAGCCAAGTTTAAGGAGTTGGGGTTTCAAAGCATAAAAAAAAGAAAATCTCAATGCTGGATCAGGTTTCTTAAAATGTTTAATTAAGAAGCCAGTCAGCATTTGTTTAGCTAGACATAAATACTGTCTTTGAACTAGCTGAAAAGCTCCATCTCTACCCAGCTTTTAATACCACATCTAAAACACAAAAAATACTTTCATTTCTGAGAGGTGATAAGTTGAGTAAAAGCACATGAGGGTAAAGCAGACTGTTCCACAGTGCATGTAACTGGTTGGGCAGTTAAGTTTGTCAGCAGATTGGGTTTGTCAAAGAACAGAAAGGAGAATGCTGAAAAATAATTTGTTATAACAGGTGCAAGATTCACTTCTGGAGGACTTGGAATAATTTTTGCTCTCAGTTAATGTTTCTGCGCATTGTCGTTGTGCATACATCTGCAGATGCATTGTCTCCCATGAAAGGGTAATCTAGCCTGTTCTATAGTAACAGCTCTTTTTCCTGGAAACAGTGAACTATCAGATTTTGCAGCATGTGGGACAAAAGGCTCCTTTGCTACTTCTCAGAATAAGATTACAGTTGTTACATTGCTCCTTCATCAGCGTGCCTGACACTTCAGAGTGTGGCTCAGACTTCCCTTTGTTAATGAAACAGAAAGAGGATCTTTATACTCTTCCATTATCAGTAGTTTTTATTTTCCCTGCACTTTGCTGTTTAATGCACACAACCTATGCCTAAATCCCCTTCAGGATTTAGTTTCAAAAGTTAGGTTTCAGTTAATTGAAACTTGAGCATCCTTGTCAAAATATTTCATCGATAAAGAAGTGTTAATCTTAATGAGGATTAAAAAAAAATTATGCCAGCTTTGTGAATACTCTGTGCAACACTGTTGACTGGAAAACCAGAGAAAACAGTCAAATGCAGGCTTGTCTCTTAAACTAGACAAGTGTGGTGAGTTAGAGCTTCTGCTGAGGATGGGCCAGGCAGTGATGGCACTGGTATGCTTTCCTCTTGGTGTGCTTCAGAAGAAAGATGGAAACAATACTAGTAACTGAAATAAAAGGAGCACTCGCTTCTGGGCAATGGGTACAGAGATCTGGAGCAGGCATGTTGCTTCCAGGCTTTGTGTCCAAACCCAGGCATCTCAGCAGAAAAAAAATCACAAGGTTTGTTGTATAAGATGTTGGTGACTTTATTATAGAACGATTCCTGATGTACCTTTACTAGCAATTGAATCTTTCTGTGAGTAAATCAAGAGTTTTCTGGCTCTATGCACCTCAGCTTATTAAAAGTGTTGACTAAGTTGCATCAGCATGGCTAGAAATAAAATAGTATTTGGTATTTTAATTTAAACAGCTTTTATGGCTTCCGGTGTAGAAGGCAGGCTTATCTTTTTCAGCTTCTTTTCTGTAAGGGAAAGTGAGGAGTTTGTTCAGCTTCTGTGTACAGAAAAAATACATTTACACATTCTTTGCATAACTGTGGGGAAGCAGGGGTTGCTAGCTTTCTCATTGTTCATCTGATTTCTTAATCTCATAACACAAGTTAACTGTGAAAATACTCAGTGAAAAATACCCACTGGAACTACGAAGAAATGGTCTGTGCTGTATTGGGTCACTGCACCACATGCGTTTGAGTTTAATTGTGTTGAAGACACCTATATTGTTCCATGCACTTACACCATGGCAAGTGACCAGTAGCAACTGAGTAACAGATGCTTTGTAAATAGTCACAGCTTCAGTGGCTGTTCTTGACACATGTGGCTTAAAATTGCCTTTTGCTGTTGTTTCTTTTTTTATTTCATGCATTTTGATCTGTATTCTGAAAGCCTGTCTCTTACTTTTTCCCTCTGTGTGTGTGTTCCAGTGACTTTATAACATGCAAGGCACTGATACCAGGGGGAGCTCCCCTGCATTCCTCCGTCCTCAGAACGGGAGCAGTCACAGGTCTTCAGGGTACGTCCCGGGGAGAATTGCCCCCCTCCGTCCCCCGCCGCCTTCGCAGAGCCATGCTGCAGCAGAATTTACCTCGGCGAGGCAGGAAGCCCAGACAAGACTCCCGTCCTTACCAGTGGAGCAGCACCGCCGACAGGCAGAAGCCAACAGACATAAAAATACTCTTATATGTTCTGCCATTTCTAGCCTTTCACTTTTTGTTGCACTGGGGATTTTTTTGGGAATAGCTTCAAAATATGCTCCAGATGGTAAGTTCATTGAGAAAATCATCCTAGAAGTTATGCTACCTGTGGACATAACTCAATAATTCAGCATCAGGATTATTGTTGAAAGATATAGGACACACACTGTGATTTTAAGATCGAAGTAGGCAGAGACTGGGGGCAAAGATCAGCTCCTTTTTGGTTATCAGTTTTATTATGTATGGTTTGATTTACTTACATGAAACAGAAAGGCATAGCAGTAAATAAAGATTAGTGGTGAGGGGAGAAAGAGGCATGAATGTTTTATAAGCATAATTATTTTTATCTGCAGAAGCTGTCTCATCTGTTCCCAAATTGTAGACAAAACTAAATCATGTCTGTTTCAGCAGTAACTAAGGAAGATAGTAAAAATCTCTTAAAGTAAAATAATTTAAAAATCTTTGAGAACCTGTGCTAATAGTATATGTTTGTTTTCTTTATATGCACATTGAGCAGGGAGCTTTTTTGATATATTAGCCCTGATTTTTTTGTTTTTAGTTAATTTTAGAAAACCGGGCAACTCTTTTGGAATTTGGAGAATCTCTGTAATGTGTCAGTGGTTTTAAGGCATCAACAGGTCATGTGATCACGAAAGTGTACATCTCTATAGTCAGTTACTCCTAGAAGATGCATATGCCTCATAAGGTATAGTTGCTAAGTATTGGTAGTACAGTTTGGAGTGTGGGTTGTTTTGATGACTTTGTTTGGAATTTTTGTCTGTTTTTAAGGCAGTAGTCAGAAGCATTCTAGCAGCTAAACAGGATTTTGAATGGAAACTGTTGGCTACTGTGGTAACAGACTTCTCAGTGGCTTTTGACATAGTAATCAAAAAGATGCTGTTTTCAAAGTCAGTGCAACACAGGCTGAACAAATCAGATAACCAACTGAAGGTTACAGATGACAGTACAAAGTAAATGCACATAATCAACTGAAGTGCTCTTTGCTGAGATACCTCCTTGGGTGAAGTTGCTGAGCTTTCCTAATAAATTATGAAGGAAAATGATAAAACCTTTGGGACTAGTAAGTGGAGGATCATTCCTGTTGTGGTACATATTGCTGGTAGTGGGTACATATGCATTAAATACTTTCGTTACAGACAAATTCCAGAGGAGACTGGAGGGTGACTTACCAGTTAACACTCTGAAGTATTTCGGAGTGCAGCTAGGCTCTTCTCGGTGCTGTTGTGCAGTAAGACAAGAGTTAATAAGAAGCTCCACCTCAGTAAGAGGAAGAATTTTACTGTGTGAATGACGATGCCCTGGAACAGATTGCCCAGAGAGGCTGTGGAGTGTCACTGGAGATACTCCACAACCATCTGGACACAATTCCGTGCAATGTGCTCTGCTTAAGCAGGGAAGCTGGACCAGATGACCCACTGTGGTCCCTTCCAGCCCTGTTTATTCTGTGATACTGTGAAACTCTGACACAAGAGAAACTCCTACAGGGACTAAGGAAAGCCTGGCTGATGTTTTAATCTTGCAGTATGGATGTTGCAGAAACTCCCCAGAAGCTCCCCAGTAGGTTAAAATGTTAATGTGCATAAACATGTGCATAATGTGTGCTCTGACCCAAGCACGTGTGGTACTGCAGAGATTGACGCCAGTTCCACTTAGGTGTGCTTTTCTTCAGGATTAGTTGGAAATCCATATTGTCAGAACTTTTAATAGCTGTTTAAAAGACAGTGGAAGGAATGTGACACTTGGTAGTAAATGCATATAAATTCCAAACCTCCACCGTACTTTCCCCAAAGGGAAGGTGCTGCTTGTCAGCTTTTCTGTTCTTGCTTATCAAGGTTTCTGTTTCCTTCATGCTTCTGTATTCCTGACTCATCTAAGGAGTCCTGAACACTGGAGATCAGGGAGAGCAATGGAAATGCAATTTCCTTCCCCATTTCCCCAGGCTTCTGATGCAAGGTTAAGCTGGGGAGACAGAGAAAAGTTCTTCTGTCTTCTAACTCTCAGCTGGACCTTGCCGAGAGTAAACAGGATCTTCAGAAAATTTAGCTGCCAAAGTCTTATAAGCTTTGAGCATAATATAACACTGATAAATTTTTCCCAAAAGCCTTAAGAGTTCTAGACATGGTATCTAAACAAGTAGAAACTAACTATTTAGTTGTATCTTGAGAAGTGTTCCCTGCCTGTCTTTTTCTCCTGTCAAATTTCATATGCTTGCTCCATGAAAGGTTCTAGCATTGGACTTTTTTTTGGTCAGGATGCTTTCTTGTGGGTGGGGTGGTGTACTTTTCCTCCACTACTTGCAGAAATTTTACTTCTCCCCCCAGCCTTAATAGAAGCTACTAAACCTGAATGAATGCTGACCCATTTTTACAGAAATATTCTGAAGCAGAGGCTTCACTTGAAAAATTTTCAACATGATTTCCTAAATTTGGCAAGGTTCAACACTACCTAACGGTTTCTGGTCTGTGCTTCTGTTTTTATTTAACTTTAAAGGCAGTAACTGTTATCTGTAAAATCTACTTGATAATTTTGGAGATAACATATGGTGAAGTTCTAAATATTTGATGTTTTCATGCATCCCACCACAATTGCTAAGGGAGAATTTCAAAATACTTTTGCTAAACATCTGATCTGCTTGCCAGAAAGTTGACCCACTGTGGCCCAAAAGCATGTTTGCATTACAGGAGGGCCTGGTTCTGATTCTGATAGCTTTCTTTCTAGATTGTAATGTACAGTGGATTTTAAAATCATAAATTTTTTTTTAGTTACTGTTTTATACAACTTCTTTCTGATTCAGCAGGAAAATATATGTTCACTAGATCTTCTCTTGGGTGAATCACACTAAGCAGAAGTCATCAGGTTGCTGACTCATGGTTTCCTCACACTGCCCTTTGCTACCGGCCAGGAAATAAGCGTTTCTTCACAGTGCTTGTGTGTGTGGTGTCTGGGGAAAAGGGATTAGGGACTCTGCATGAGTCAGGCAGTAGACTTGCCTTTATCTGGTGAATGCTCAGCAGTCTTGCTGACTGCAGCTCTCCTTGCTTTTCGCCTTTCTCTCATGTTGAATTACATTTTCTAAAAGCTGTCTTCATAGGATCCTCTCAAAAGATTTTATTTTGTTTTTATTTTCATAATACTGCTTGTCTGCCTTCCGACCTTTCTGCAGTTTGCTAATTTTTCCCCACTGGTAGTCAAATCTTGGTTTATGTGGCTTTCCTGGGTTGGGAGGGATTTGAAATGTGGGCAGTTAATACCAAAGGAAAAATTTTGGTTAGCAAAACTAAGGCTGGCTTGTATTAAACTTGTGGATAGGTTTTGGTTTCTTTAGTTATTGCAAGAATGGACTGTTTCTGATAGCTTTTTGCCTCCAAAGTAGCACTTCAGAAGTGTGGGTGTATTTCTTCAGAAGACGGGATGTGAAAAAGCTATTTTGGCTGTTAACCTCAGTTGGCCTGCTAACATGTTTATTTTGGCAACTTTTTGATTGTCTTTTGCACAGGAAAAATATCTCTAATATTTAAATTTTTTAATATTTATTTTTAATTTTGATAAGATATTCCAAGGAATCTACTTTCCAGTTTTTATAGTGTGTCTATGCTTCCACGTTACTCAGATGCTTAATTTGTTAAAGAGGTAACTACATTGCTGTAACTTCGTCTGAAATCATACAAGCCTGTCACTTGCTGCTGCCTCTCCTTCTCTGGCCTTGTAGCTCAGTTTATAGCCTGAAAGCCATGGCTTTCAGCAAGGGCTGTGTGTGTCTTTGCTCTTGTGTAGTTTGTAGCCTGATATTTAAGCTCACTTCCTAAGGGGATACAAGTGTTTAAGTTAGATCCAAATGTCTCACGTCCCTGCTCTAGCTAGTTAGGTTTCATACTAAATATGTTCAGGGTGTCTTGTCCCTCCTGCAAACTTCCACTGAGAGAATGATTTGAATGCTTAAAAGTAAGAAGGGATCAACCTTTCTGACAGGGTTGAGGACCTTGAGGAGGTGGGATATTTAGATGCTTTATAACCATGTTAGCCTAGTTAGCTGGCCTAAGGCTTCCAGTGCTCAGTGATTGTTCTGTCTGACTGCATTCCGCTTATTTCTCATCTACTACAGGTGACCTAGCAAATAAGAGAAAAATCAGATGGGGTTCAAAAGTTTCTATGGCCAATAATGTGTGGTCAATAGTAGCTTAATTCAGTAAAAGAATGCCTTCCTACCCCTGAGACTTCAGCTGTTTTTCAGGTGTCTTTTTGGCTATTCAAATGCAATGACTGCAGTGTTGAAAGCACAGAAGGATGGGAGTTCTTTGTGGGTGACTGAGCCTTTCTTACTTGTGTTCATCCTAATGCCGCCTTGATTGATGGGATGATGTTTGTTTTTTAAAAGTTGGATTTCACACTGTATTGCAGAGAATTGTCCTGATCAGAATCCTCGCCTTAAAAACTGGAGCCCTGGAAAAGATCCTGAAAAACGAGTTATTATCAAAAAAGGGGATTTGTTTCGTCTGAACTCAGATGCTACAGTACACTCTATAGTTATACAGGATGGAGGTATGAAATAACAAGCTGAACACCTTGCTTCAGTGTCCTATGTATTTTTTACTTCTGTGATTGCACAAAAGTATGTTGAAATTTTCATCTTGCAGCTTATTGACCAGTTCCCATGCTTTTTTACTTTTCAGCCTGCTGGCAGATGGGGTGTGTCGTTCAAAAGATTAATTCTCTATGATGATACTCTAGTATCTTTTCAGGGCAGCATTGATGTAGTTTTCTGTGCAATACAGGAAAAAAAGGTTGTTTAGTAGCCTGTTTGTCCTCTAATAGTAACTGTTGTATATTAGTAATCCTACCAAACAGGCAAAAAAAGAATAGGAATAAACCAGCAAATGCTTAGAAAGATGAAACACAATTGGTAGCAGTTACTTTCTCAAATATTCTTAAATATATGTAAGAACATAACAGCTTAATTCATGGGCGTGAAAATAAATCTGTAATTTTTCTGTTGCTCTTTCTGCAAAACGTGGTTATTTGAGTCTCTCTGAATTTTGCTTTGATGTACAGAAATATTTTGTTTTTACTTTAGGTTTACTTGTTTTTGGTGATGATAAAGAAGGTTCTAAAAATATTACCTTGAGAACTCGATTTATCCTGATAAAGGATGGTGGAATGCTTCATGTTGGAGCAGAGAAATGCCGCTATAAATCCAAAGCAACTATTATTTTGTATGGGAAGTCAAATGAAGGTGCTGATGTGCCAGAGTTTGGCAAAAAATTTATTGGCGTGGGCCCTGAAGGAACGCTGGAGTTGCACGGGCACCAGAAGGTATCATGGACTCTTCTGTCAAAGACTATATATTTCTCAGGGCTGGCCTATGGTCATTATACATTTAAAAAGAATTTTTCCCGAGGACTAAATGTTAGAGTGATCGATCAGGATACAGCGGAGGTTTTGGAAGTGCTGAAGTTTGATACTCATGAATTTGCAGAGGAAAGCTTAAAGCTCCAGAACTTACTGAAAAATGGGCATCCTGGTCGCATTATTGCTATTGCTGTAGGAGATTCAGCTGCTAAAAATCTTTTGGAGGAAACCAGAGTGACTATTCAAAATCTTCTGGGGAGTAGGTTTGTCAGAGGATTAAGTTACAGGTAAGTAATTTATTTTCCCTTTTGTGCTGATTAAAGGTGACATGCAGATTCTGCTGTGGTGGTTTTGTTAAACTTTGACAATTCATAAAGTTTTCAGAGAGTTCTTGGTGTTGTACATAGTGCTGCAGTAATAGTATTCGGTTAGCAGTACAGTGCAGAGACTGGTGTCTTTGTGACAGACTTTTTTACTTACTCAAAATTACGTGCTTTCACTGTTCTTTGAGAAATTAAACTAGGACATAGATAGGTAAGAGTTGCTAGGTGAAGCTTTTGTTTTGTATGACTTTGGAAGAGCAACAAATGCAACTAAAGGATCTCTAAGGTTCCTTCCAACCCAAAATATTATTTCTAAGGGATACTAAGATATCAACCATCTTATTCATACCCCTGCACTGTTGAAATAAAAGTATATTTCCTCTCCATTGAGTTCTCAAGGAGCTGACCTGTCAAATTATTTTATGATAGAAATGCAGTTACACGGTGTTTCTATGTCTTTTGACAGTTCTTTTCAGATGGTCAGGATTTGGATGGTGAGACAGTAGAAAAAGTATAACAGGAGTTATTAAAGGAAGAAACTTACACTGCTCCTCATTGCTCTTTGTTTAGTTGTTGCAAATGGCTTTTTGCAGCACATGTTCTGAATTTGTCTTTGTGCCACGGGCTTGTCCACACTGCTCTGGGCAACACAAAGCCCTGGTGGACAGAAGGTTCTGGTTAGTATCAGCAATAATGTGGCCAGCCGGACCATGGCAGTGCTGTACTGGGCACTGGTGAAGCCACCCCTTGAGTCCTGTGTCCATTCTGGGCCCCTTACTACAATAAGGACTGATGTGCTGGAGTGTGTCCAGAGAAGGGCAATGGAGCTGAGGAAGAGTCTAGAGTGTAGTAAGTCATATGAGGAGCTGCTGAGGGAGCTGAGAATGTTTAGCCTGAACTAAAGGAGGTTGAGAGGGACCTCATTGTTCTCTACAAGCCTGGTGGGGGGGTCAGCATCTTCTAGGTAAGTGACAGAACAAGAGGATGTAACATCAAGCTACATCAGGGGAGGTTTATAGTTGAACATAGGAATTTCTTAAGGGAAAGGGTTATTAAACATTGGAGCAGACTGTCCAGGGAGATGGTGGAGTCATCATCCCTGGAGGTGTTCAAGAAATGACTGGATGTGGTACTTGGTATCGTGGTCTATTTGACAAGGTGGCCATTGGTCAAAGGCTAGACTTGATGATCTTAAAAGTATTTTCCAGCCTAAATGATTCTGTGATTCTGTGTTTGCAATACAAGTGAAAAGTTTACTCAGTATGTTGTTGTTCTGCTGGGATGGTGTTGTATAACCTCTCTGTATTGTCCAGTGTTTTCCAGGAAATTGGTCATTTGGTTTTTCCATTCTATTCTTATCCCTCACATGTGGATTCCAGTTAGTTTCCTCCCTGTGCTTTGGCAGAGGCAGGCTGGCGTGTCAGTCAGGATGGCATGTTCTGACCTCAGTTCCTGTCAGGGTTACATTTATGTCACTGGCTGTGTAAGCACAGGGGTGTGGAATGGAATGCTCTTGCCTCTGAAGCAGTTTGGCCAAAAGTGCCAAGACCTGGATGTTCTATAGTAGAATACCACTTCCTGAAAGCAGCAAAGCCTGCGTGGCTTCACATTGCTCAGGCTGAGGTGCAGCCAGCCCAGCGTGTCCTGAGACGTGTATGTTTCTGAGATTTGTCTCTGCCCATAACCTCCACACCAGTTTGTCTGAAATGAGGAACATCATCTTGTAACTGGGAAAAAGCAGCCTTTTTTGCTTCTCTGCTGAGCTGATCCTTGTCTGCTTTCCTTAGTCGGTATAGGCTCTGTAAGCATATAAAACTGTTTTGTTCTGCAGTGGAAAATGGGCAAGAAGCTATCCCTGATGGCTCGCTCAGGAAAAGCAGGAACACTTGCTTAAGCCTCTAATGGTAGTAAAAAAGATGTCAGCTTGGAGGCATTACAGCCCTCTCCCCTTCTACTTCTTCCTGCAACATGTGGATTGCAAAGCATGCATCAAAATAACTTTATTTTAAATGTCAGTATGTGAAATGTTCAGCTTATTTGCTGCTGCTACTAAAATGTGGCCCAGTATGTACTATTTCTGTGAACATGTTAATGCTAAAGTATTGTTTGGCTTTTTGATCCCAATCAACAAAAACATCAAGAAGGGTTAAAATAAGATTATGTGGATTGAAGGTGAGTTTAATATCTGCCTTTGAATTAATCATTAGCAGCAGACTGCAGTCCTGCTAGCTGACACTGTTTTCACTTGGGGTGAATGATTCAACTTTAATGATGCAAAATTGTCTGGCTTTTTTATAGATAATCTCTACTGCTTCCTTTGCACACATGGTTATGTCATTACAGTGCAGTAAAGGACAGCAAAATAAACTTGTTTTTTTGAACTTGGTGGCAGCTATCTGTGGTGCATGGTTTGCTTTCAATTTCCAAACACTGACACATGAGTGGTATATTGTATGGAGGTTGTGTAACAGCATGCATTTCCTTTTCTGGGTCTGAGCACCCTGGAAGATTCAAAGGCTGTTGCCTGTCCAGCACGGAGGCAAGCACCAGTGGCCGTGGTGTTGCTGGCTGTGTCCATCCTCCTGGCCTGAGGAACACGTGGTCCCCTGGAGTCCTGACTGCTTCTTTGGGCTGTTGCTGGCAAATGGCAGGGGGCTGTGGCAGGAGCATTGGCACTGACTCCTGCTCCTCCTGGGCCCTGCTAAAGCTGTTTGGGCGTAGGATCCTGTGTGACTTCTGTCACACATCTCTAGCAATTTGCTTTTGGAAAAATGTTTATCTTGTTGAATGTTTTACTTAAAATGTGTATGAAAGCCCTCCCCAGTATGAGCTCTTGTTTGCCAATTTGTGTATAGGACACCCAGTTATTTTAACCTTTTTTTCTCTGCTGTTACATCTGCCCATTTTCTTCTACATTTTGAAGTTGCACTTTAAAATTAATTTGGAAGAGCAAGCAAAAGGTTTTTTTATGACTTCTATACTCCTTGCCTTTCCTGGTTTTGTAAAGAATTTTTAAAGGGCCATTATATTTAAACATTTACTTTTGATTTTCACAGGCAAGCCTGGGCTTTAGTTGGTGTCATAGGTGGTGGAAATTCTTCCTGTAATGAATCAGTGAGAAACTATGAAAACCACAGCACTGGTGGGAAAGCTCTTGCTCAAAAAGAGTTTTTCACAGTGGATGGTCAGAAGTTTGTTGTGAGAGCTTACAGCGAATGGAATGATGGTAGGAAAGTGTTTTGTGAAATTCTACATTTGAGGGAAAAAGAAAAAATACTTCATATGCTGTTTTTTCACTAAAACTTCTGGTTGCAATTTAAATTTTTGAGTGCTGCTATAAGTTGTTTTTTCTTGCTATGGAAGACATAGGAGGACACAGTTCTTCAGTACTACCTGTTTCTCCCTCTTTTGTATACAGTATGTGAGCAGCTTAATATTGAGTCTTAAATTCTAGTATATTTAGATGAAGAAAGGAGTCCTATAAGTTTTGACACTTCTAAAATTTATTTTCATAATTTGGCAGATCATGTAGATTTTAAATCTAAGCTTCTGAGATATTGATTATGATATGAAAAAAAACCAAACCAAACTTCTAAAGCCAAAATAAATTTTTTATTCTTGTTACTATTTTTGGTTGCTCTTATAGTGCTGAACTTTAGGCAGCTGTTCTGATACAAAGTTGAACCTGAGGTATAAAAAGCTAGAAGACCTGCCACTTGCTTGCTTTTATCCTTTATTATTTTTTTTTAAATTTAAGATACCTTTGATCTGAGTTTTTATGGGTAATAATCTCTTTCTGTTATTAGAATTAATAAATGCTATTGTGTTTTCCTCTGAAAAATTTTTATGGTAGTTATAAATTTATTTGTTAGGCAGTTGAGCTATTTGGTACTACTCCTTTACTGTTCTTGATAGCCCCATGAAAATGTAAAGACTTACATTAAAAAGAAATCTACCAAAATACATCTTTTACTTACTGATGCTGTAGAGTTAGTTCAAGAGTTAGCAAAAGTGGCTGAACTTATGCAAATTCATCATAAGCCAGTGAAATTTTATGTGTGTGCCATTTAGTCTGCCAAACTGTTCTATTAGTTGTGCTTAAAATAGAAAGTCGTCTGCTTTATTTTCCATGTCCTTGATTACATCCATACAGTTTAAAATGGCAAAAAAAATGTCACTCGAAACAAGCAAAGATAGCTGGACCTACCAATTACTGCCATATGATAGTAGGGTTTTTTGAAGAAAAAAAAAATCATGGTTTATTCCAGTCACCATTAGTTCTGTGGTTTTCCTTTGTTTGCTTGAGATCCAATAAGTAAACAGGCTGTAAAGGCATCTCACACTGGCATGTTTGAGGGCAGAGTTGTCCTTTAGAGGGCTTTGGGGCCTGCAAAATCTCGTACATATTTTGTTAGCATCTTCTTGAGAATTTTTCCGTATAAAGGTGAATGTAATCTTTGTTTCCTTTTCTTTATTTTTTAATTAGGTGTCCCAATATCAGGCTTCCAGGTGGAGGCGGTGGGTGGAGTAATACTGAATCTTCTGGATGATGTTAGTAGTTGGGAGCCTGGAGACAGGATTGTGGTTGCGAGCACAGACTATTCTATGTATCAGACAGAGGAATTCACCCTCCTTCCCTGCATGGAGTGTACCAAGCATCAGGTTAAAGTCAAAGGTATGAGAGCAGTCACCACCTGAAGATCTGTATGAAGTATGTATTTGCTGCTGGACAGGCCCTTGCAGTGTAAGCAGTAAAGAGCAGCCTTTTCTCAAATCGCTGTATGGCTTTGTTGCCCCATACTCGGATGTGTAATTCTCCTTGGTATAAAATGACTCTGTATGTCAGGTCTGCCTCACAGCTCACCATGCTAACTTCTTTCTCATTTCTTCCCAGGCTCATTGAATGCCTTATTTTTTTTTTTCCAGTAGGGTTAGGCTTGTTTTCCTGCCTTGGCTCCTTTCTGTCTTTTCATATGCTTGAATAGCTGTTGTGGTCATTTCTTGTTTCCCATGCCTTTAGTGTCATTCTCATCTTTTGAACTGCTATCATTATAATTTTTTCTATTGTTATTAAAAAAGTAGAAATAAAAACAGGAAAGAAAAAAGAATATTGCAATCTTTGAACCTGTACCTTTTTTTTTTTTCCTCCTTTCCCTCAGTCTCCTTTTTACCACCTCCCCAACAAAATGTTTTAAAGTAAGTGACCCTTCCAAAATTCTGCTCCCACAGGATATCCCTAAGTAGTTGCAATCTGTTTTTCCTTTGGGTGTGATGCACAAGTAAATGGTCATGCATGTTGTTGACCATTTCCTTTTTATTATCTGAGTCATTCTGCTTGAGATCACAAGAGCCTCCCACAGGACTGGCTTGCCAGCTACACTGGCATCTGTTTTCCTTCTGCTGCTCCACACCTGCTCCATGGTACTGCCCTCCCCCTTGGTGTCCTCCATCTTCTGGTCTGGAGCTTCCTCTCTCGCTCCTGGTGGGCTGCAGCATCAGTCCTTAGCGCAAACTAACAAGTGTTGTTCTGCAGTGTTAGTTTGCAGCAGCTCATGGGCGCTCTTCTCAGTCTGGTTTTGTCCCATTAATTTCTGCACAGTGCGACTTCCTTCTTCAAAGTGCTCTTCTTCATTCTTGGAAGTTTTCTGTCAACACCCTCAGATTTCTCTGTACACCTCTGCCTTAAGGGACTACCATTATGGCTGGTGGTGAAATTTGCTTCTCACACATTTGATAGCATGGGTCACGTATGTTTTACTGCATTGAGAAATCTCAAGTGTGAGGAAAGCATATCCGTGTTTACGTGATTACACCCTCAGAGAATACCAGTTTGAGTGAAGCTGCAGAGCTAACTTAGTGCTATTGAACATGATATTTCCTGGGCTTTGTTCTTAAGTGTCATGTGATGTGTTTTATTGGGCACAGTGTTTTAAAGAGCAAACTTAACTGAAAGTTTGCAGTATGAAGTTTAAGAAGTTTATTGTCACCACTGAGTAGTGCGTGTGTGTAGACTCTGTTTCATCTTGGAAGTATTGTGCTGTGATAAAGCAGCTGCTTTTAAAGGTTAAAAAAATCCTGTTTTCACAAGATACGGTGTATACCACAAAATCGTAGCTTTTTTTTTTTTTTTTTGAAAGTAAATCCTAACTAAAAAGATATTAAAGGAGGTGAAGTTACAGTCAACTTTCCCAGCTGGGGTTCTTTGCTACCCTCAATGTAGTTTTCTTTGTCATAGTAATGTAAATAATTTTAAAAAATCCACATGCCACCCTACTATTTGTTCCACAAAGAATTAATTTTCTCTGTAATGGTAAACTTGACATGCTGATGAACGTATAATCTTTTGAAATTATTTCTAGCCTTGTGTTTTCTTAGATTTTTTTGCTGGTTTCACCTTTCTGTAGTAGGAAAACCAAAAAGTATTGTGTTGTAGGAGCCCTGGTTGTTCTTTCTGCACTTGATTTCTTGAGTTTCTAGTCAAATATAGGGAAAAACAATAGGCAAGCCTTTAGGGACAGGAGTGCAGTCCCATTTACTGATGTCTCAACTTTTTAAATCCTCAGAAGCAGATACAGTGTTGGTGTCACTCTTAGTTCTGCTTCATGTTGTGGTTTAGGCTTATATCCTTTTTTTTAAGGCTTGGAGGGATAGTGATAATTGGTATTCAGGGTATCAGTAAATGCGTAAATGCATTTTTTACAGTTTACAGAACAAGATAATTTTCTTACTTTCAATGAGAAGTTGATTGGGTTTTTGAAGACAGGTGTAAAACCAGACTGTCTTCTTTTCCCTAATTTTCTCTTTCTTAGGTAGCTATTCTGAAGATGCATAAAGAAGAAATTTAATAAGGAAAGCAAGTCCTTTTTTCTTTTAGGAGGAGATCAGTACAGCATTTTCAAAAAGTGTTTTGGCTTCACTTTCAGTTCTTAATTTGTCTTTGAAACAGATTAAGCAGCCAGCATTTTTCTTTTAAAGCAAGTCTGCATCTTTGTTTCACTAAAAGTTTGATATGTTGGATTAATAAACTCTTCTTTGTTTTTTTCCTATTCTGTTCACAAACTATTGGATCAAAACTATAAGATGCACTTGCAAATAAAATGTTGATTTTTTTTGAGGATTGATATCTTATTAAAATGAAAAATACATCTACCATAAGAAAAGCTAAGAGAGACCAGCATGTTCAGAGAAATGCATAGGTTTTGTTGCTGTGGTTATCTTTCTTATTTGTGTAAGTTGATTCTGGTTTTAATCAGTGGTGCCTTTTTTTTCTTTTTTTGTTTTCCTCCTGCTTCAAAACTTTTTGTTGGACAGAAAACCCTCAGTTTCCTCATGTAGGAGAAGTAATTGATGGAGTGGACATGAGAGCAGAAGTTGGAGTTCTTACAAGAAACATACTAATAAAGGGGGAGACAGAAAATACCTGCTATCTTGAAAAGGAGTGTCAGTTCTTCAATTATGATACATTTGGTGGACATATCAAGGTTTGAAAAACATTTTGAATTAACTTTCTGTCATATAAAGGCATATTAAGGACAAAAAGAATAATGTTTAACTTCAAGGGATTTGAAAACGTAAAGAACATAATTCAATTGCTTTTTGTGGAAATTACTTCATTCTCAGCTTTACCCAGATCAGATTTAACTCCTCAAGACTTAGTCTGCAAAATTGAAGGAAGGGATATAATGCTCAAACTGTTCTAGAAATGTCCAGCAGGTACTGTAACATTGTATATCAGAGATTGAACAAGTGATATCTCTGCATGTGCATTCTATAACACTACAGAATAAAACTTGACCTCCCTGGTATTTCTCTTCCTTCCTTTCACTGCCTTTGTACCTCCCCAGGTGATGAGCATTGAATCCTAATTCAGATTTCCCATGTGAACCTGAGCACTAGAGAGGCATGGAGGGAGAATAAACTGACTTGTAATATGGGGTTTTATATTTTGTTTCTTAAAAGTCTGAAAGCACTAAGGCTCTATAAAGGAAACTGCTTCAAATTTCTTGTCTTATAAATAAACAAAGCTGAGAGAAAGCAATGTTCTAGAAACTAGTATTTAAACTGGTGTTCAATTACATTTTTAGACGAAAGATTTGAGCAGCAGTGCTTCAGTGATGCTAGAGAAGTTTGAGGCCTCAAATTTTAATTGCAAATATATTTGTGTTCATTATGTGGTCAACACAGTTTAAATCTCTTTCTAATGTATCTGGATACAAATTTTAATTTTATTAGTGGTGGCCATAATAGTGGGAAAGAAAATAAGCCCTTTCCTACTATGTGGCAGCTTTTATTTTGTGGAAGAAGGTAGGTGGACTCAAGATGTCAAGGGTTCAAGATAATGTAATGAAAGAAGATACTGACAAGCTGTGAATCTTGCGAAGTGTGACCAAAGTGTAAATAAGCAGACCTTCAGTTGTCTGGAAGGTAGTAAAGAAAACAAACATTTTGACTCATCAAAGTTAAAGGAGTTAAGTTACTCAGGAGACTGAGTAGCAAGTGTCTGCTGCCAAACCTAGACTTCAGCACTGAAACTGTTTTTTGGCTTATGCTAATCTTATATGCTCAAGCAGCAGTATCCTAGATGTTAAGAAATGTAGTAGCTTTTGAAGATCCTGAATTTCCTACTGGTCACTAGTTCAGTAGCCTAAAGGCGGCTTAGTAGCAGTGAGGAGAGGAAATGGTTTGCAGTTTTGGTGCTTCTCAGTAGTTAAGAGCTAGAGATTAAGGATGCCTAAAAGGTCAAGTTTTGACCGTCCCTCTATATGTTAGGTATGCAAACCCTAAGAGTTCAATTAGAGGAGGAGGGAAAAAGCTTACTGATTTCCCTGTGAAAATGGATATTTTTGATAAATACTCAGTAAAACTCAGTTAATGAAATGAAGGTACAAAGAAAAGTAGGGTTTGTTTTGGTTTAGTTTCTGTATTTTTTGTTTGTTTGCTTTTTAACTCAGGTTAGCTCCTTGCAGTTTAGCTGTTCCACTTGGTTTATGCTTTCATAGCAGGTTAGGTGGAAGAAAATGCATTTCCAGGTACAACTGCATTACTGGTACAACCCCATTATGACTTTACTTCGTACATATTAACATTTCCATGGAGTTGTATGATAGTGAGGATTATTTCATATATTCCTTAGTAAAGGCATTTCTCTGGAGTGCAGTGTCCAGTTTTGGGTTCTCATTGCGATGAGAACGTAGATACACTGGTCTGTGTCCTGGAAAGGTGTTGTGGCAGTGTGTGATGATGAGTTGGGAGGAGAGATCTTGTTGCTGTCTGAAGGTACTGGTGAGGGTTCAGTGTGGCCACAGCAGTTCTTGGAGGTGCACAGCAAGAGGACAAGAGGCAATGGGACCAGGCTTAAAGAAGGCAAATAATGCTCACATATGGGGAAAATAAGGGGGTGGAACCAGTTGACATCATGAGCATCTCTGTGACTGCAGGTATTCTCTGAGCAGCTGTCTAATGAAGCTGACCCAGCACTGAGCTCTCAACTGGGCTAGGTATCTCACCAAGTTCCTTTGAATCTGCCTAATTCGGTGGGTTTTATTCAGCTAAGCCTGTCCCAGATGGACTGTGCTGGTGCAGCTTCTTTACTGACACACCCAGATATGGGTGACTTCTGTTTGGTTGGACAGTACATGCAAGAATATTTAATCTGCCACCTGGTAAAGACCAAACAGTAAAGTGTGGCAATATGTCTGGTGAAAATTCCTTGGTTGTAACCACTTGGAGGTTTAAATTTTGAAATCATATATGAAGGATACAGTTTTGTAAGGCTTCTTGTAGAGCAAGACCGTAATGTTTGTTATAACTTTTATTGTGTTGGCCTGTGGCAACTGCATGCATCTAGCTTCTGTACATCTGGGGTAGATGATGTATTAACTTAAAATTTCCATTGATGAAAAAGCAAATTTTTTTTTCCCTCTGGATTTCATGTTTTTTAGATTTCGAAGAATTTTACATCTGTTCACCTTTCCTATGTGGAATTGAAGCAAATGGGCCAGCAGCAGATTGGAAGTTATCCTGTTCACTTTCACCTTTGTGGGGATGTGGATGAAAAAGGAGGATATACTTTTAAAACCTATCTGGAAGGTCTTTCCATTCATCACTGTTTTTCCAGATGTGTGACTGTTCATGCCACTAATGGTTTGCTGGTAAGTGCACAGAGAGTAAAACCCAATAGGTTGGAATAAATATTATAAAGAGGATTTTGATGCCAAAATAATCCCATCCCTTATGCAAATCCAATGCTCAGCAATGGTTTTCTTATTTCAGTGGATAAATAAATGACTACAAACAGTAATTAAACAGTTCTCACCATTCTGCTTTTTCAGATTCTTACAGCAGCTAGCTGTAAGACAGCTGTAAGGCAGCTAAACTCTCCAGACAGCACTGTGTATGTAAGAGATAAATAAAACTATGTGCTTGAATCATCTGAGCTGCTGATACTGACACTTTACTCTGCAGCTGTGCCAAGATAGTAAAACTAGATGGTATTTGTCAAATAAATCTCAGTACTGTTACTACTGACATAATGAACTTGTATTTCTACAGATAAAGGACACAATTGGCTATGACACACTAGGTCACTGTTTCTTCATAGAAGATGGCATTGAGCAAAGGAATACTTTGTTCCACAACCTTGGGCTAGTCACAAAACCAGGCACTCTTCTACCTACAGACAGGAACAGCAGCATGTGTATTGGGATTAGGGATAAGGTATATGGAAGTTATGTCCCAGTGCCAGCCACAGACTGCATGTGAGTATGTCATGATGAAAAGTAAAACTCAGCCAGCTGTAGCAGTTAAAGTGCTGATGGTCTTTTGACAAAGTGCAGGTGGAAACATTTTTATTTATAATTTAATGAATGTAGTTCATATAGTACTGCTATTTAAAAAATAGCAATAAAAAATAACACTTTGTCTTCTATTAAAGAAAAAAAAATATAGGAACATTGTTGTTTCTTGTGATGTTTGGGACCTTAAAATTCTGTTGAACATCTTCACTACTGCGTAAATGTATGCGTATTCTGACCACTATTTTTTCTGAATGCTACTTGTTTCTTGTGAAAGCTTCTTAAAACAGTTTATCATTGCATGGGATAACTGCACAACATTAAATACAGTACTGTGCACTGAACTAAAAAAAAGGCATTTTTAACTTCTAGATGTGGAAGATTTTGTGATTTGTATTTTGAGTGTGAAGTAGTTACTTCATCAGTTTACCTTTTTCTGATGATGTTAAAAAGGGAGGATATTTCTGTTGGAGAGAGAGGTTTTCTTTAGTAACTAGTTTCTGAATAATATTTCAGGGCTGTTTCAACTTTCTGGATTTCTCACCCCAACAATCATCTTATAAATAATGCAGCAGCAGGCTCACAGGTAAGGCATATGGGTGTAATTCATGACAAACTTCTTATGTCTCTGGCATTTGTAAAATCTGTAACATTGACACTGCCAGATATACACATATTTTCTTTTTTATATATGCATCTTTTTGTCTTTGGCAGCATATTGGCATTGAAAGTGCAGGGTATGTCTAGGTATGCATTTAAGTGATGCCAAAAATCTTTGTTGTGGCTGCAACAGAGGAGATCTCTTCTTCTTTGTATTTAATAGACCTGACAGTAGTGTCAATGTAGAAATGTAGTAGTGTCTGTGTAGCAGTCCTTTTATTTTCACAGAATTGGTGCATTTCATTTCAAGTCTTTTGTATTTCTGTAGGTTGTCATGAGTTTAGTGACAGCTCTGCAAAAGCTGTAGTCACTGGAATGAAAAATTACTACAAAGGTGTTCATTGTGTAAGGAACAGTAAAATTCTTTTTTTCTGTCAGTGGTTAGGCAATTGTTTCCAGCCAGTTACTGCTGATACAGTTTTGCTTGTTCTGAGCCTTATGTTAGTGCAAATATTTTACCATACCTGCCTGTGATATAAAGATCTGTACATACTGTGGAGGAGGGGGCTGGAGTCTGTTCTATATTGGATGAGAGGCTATGATATGTAAGGTTTTTAATTGGATTTTTCTGAAGAGATCAATGGAAATGGAAAACGGGAAAGGTTATTGTTTGTTGTTGCAAAGGCTCTGGTGTTGGAAGAATATGAGCTTGTGTATTTTTAGCCATAGATAACATTTATCTGTAAAGGATAACATTTATATAAGTAAATAATTTATTTATTAGCGGGTAACTTTTATTAATAAATAGATTAGGATTCAAAATACTTAGCTGAATTGAAATATCTGGAGTATTAAAAAAAATAAAAAAATTTCATTCTGTTTTTTGTGTGGTCTAATTCTTGTTGCTTTTATTGTAGTGGGTTTGTTTCTGTTTGATTTTTTTTGTCTATCACTAGGAGGGATCTGGACTCACCTCCCAGATTAAACCAGTTCTTTTTTGTCCAACACGATGTCTTCCTGTTTTGCCTGCTTTATGTAATATAGTCTTTGCAGGCTAAGTTAAACAGCTTTTTTTGCTTCTTTATCTGGTGCTTAAGTCCTACAAAGTCTTTTTCTGCCTGTGTAGCTCATCCCAGTAGATGTTGCTTTTGTCAGCAGGATGTGCCTGACTGGAGCAAGAATTTGTGTCTTAAAAAGTTTAGCCGCTCTGATATACATCCATTGCACGGATGTAAACACGTTAGTATGAAGGTACCACAGCTTATTGCTTTAGAAATAGAATAATTCAACTGTGTACATAGTACAGACTCTGTACTATGGAGCTTTTACTGGTATAAACTAGAACAATTCACAACAATTCAGGTCTATTAAATAATTCCATTCCTCCCCAAGATCCTTAATTATGCAGTGAAGCCTATTGTAAGGCTCTACAGGCAGTAGATGTTTCTTTTGTTTTGGTGTATATGAGAGAGAAGAAAAGAGGAAAAAAACCACAACCTTTTTCATATTTCTGAATGCTTGCAGATGCTTAACATGCTTTTAAGTTTATCTAAGTCTATTCTTCAAGCAGCAGGGGGTGTTTTGGGTAAAATTTATTTGAGTCTGCCAAACACAGAGCTGTACTTAATTATATGTGAGGTAGGATTTTGGTATTTTTATTAATGGAACATCCATATTTGCTTTGTAATGGTTAATCACCAGAAATGTCAGTGCGTCATCATTACACACTGGGATGGGAACATTACTGTAAAGTAGAATTTCCAGCACTCATTGGAAAATTAGTATATTCTTGGAATGAAATGCATGAAATCTTTTAAGCCAGGGTGAATTGGCTTTATCCATGATTTTTGAAAAGGTTGATGGCTGTTTTTCATGAGATGGAGCACCCAGTGTTTCTTTAGCTGCCATTTAATTATTTAATGTGCCTTGTGGGGTGATTATTTTTTTTTAAGGGCACACGGCCTATGGTCAGGCAAAAGTTTTGATGTCTGTAGGTGTCTCCAACGCAGATGTTGTCATGATGCCACCTCTTGCAAATGCAGATGTAGTTGAGAGTGAAATTTTGTGGGTTTTGTTTAGCAGATAAACCCAGCTTCTTTAGGAGCAGAGATATTAATGAAGTATAGAAAATGAAGATACTAAAAGTAGTACTGCATGTCATTGGCACAGTGCCCCAAACTGGCCAGATTTCTTGATGTACTTTTTTTTCTGTCTGCTGAAAGCTCTTGAGGGTTTTTTTGGCTGTGCCGTTTAAATTTTGATGGGAGCAGAGACGAACCAACCTTAACAGGCTGAAAGAGTAAAGATAGGAGGAATGATTTTGAGTATCTAACTATGAGTAGTATTATCTACTAGTAAAGGAAAATATAGTGTGTGGGATGACATAACTGAAATGCAGAAGTTACATTAATTTGAACACTTTTCTACTTTGAAATATTAGAACATCTTAAATATGTGGTGTTGAATGGCTTCACTGGGAAGCAAAACACTTTTTTGTTGATATTGTCCACTAGAATGTAGCCTTATTTCCAAAATCCCACATTTACACTGGTTAAATTTTTGTTTTGAGTCTTTATTTTAAAACACATATCAGCACCAATAATAGTATCAAAGTCACTTAAAAGTAATATTATTCTCTCATTACTTGCAGGATACTGGAATATGGTATTTGTTCCACAGAGTTGCTACAGGAGATTCTCATAGTCTAGGCATCGAAACCAAATCAGAACTTACACCCCTAGGAATCTTCTATAACAACCGTGTTCATTCTAATTTTAAGGTAATGTAGTATGTTATTAAAAAAAAGTGAAGTTTTTATTTCTCAGTATTCTATACTACAACTTTTCTGTTCGCATTTTAAGCTGGGTAGGAGATTAGATTTTGTGCTGTGTTTGAGCTCTACTGTAGAACAATGTATAGTCAGCATAGGTTTATTTTCTAGTTGCATTTTGGATATTCAGTGCTTCAGAGCCTCGTAAGATACAAACAACTAAAATAAATCAATACTTCTAATAAAATAACTTCTTCAGAAGTAGCATTTCAGTCGCTACTGTTTACTTCTTTGTTTCCTACTCTGAAGAAAGCTGACCCTTGAAGAATCGAAAGTTTATTATAGCACTGATTCATCTAATTGTAGCGACTGCTTGCTGCAGTCGCTACAATTTATTTTTCTGAGTCTCAGGTGTTTGCACAGTCTCTGGTTAGAGATTAAGGTTTAATATTGCCTTCAGAAGCTCACTTATTTGCAACAGTTTGCTTATGAAGTTCTCAGCCTACAGTCATTGAGGAGTGTTTTGTTAGTATGACTTTTAAACCTTTTCCACATCTCAGCTAAAATTTCACTTCAGCTGAAATCCTTAAAGTATTTCATTTGGAATCTAGTTGCTGTGTGTATGTATAAATATAATGACATATACAAAACTACCTAACTCTAAACAATTACTTATTTGTGTTTGTTTGCTGCATGAGATTCTCATAGTTTAAACATTGAAACCTCATAAAATCATTATTGGATTTTTTTTTTTTTTTGCCAAGTGAAACTGATTCTGCCTTACAGTTGTCTGAGAAACCAAGAAATGATGCAATGTTTAATGGAAGTTGTGTTAATAATGTGTTTGGGACTGTAGGGCATTTTATTCAGATTTGAATTAGAAAAAAATGAATACAAAAGTGCATTGTAAAGAAAAGATTTTCACCTGTATAGCTATTATCATCTTTAAACAAGGGTAGCAGTTTGTGTGCTAAAGTTCCCATGTTGAAGGAGAACTCCACTAGTAGTTCTGAAAATCTGCTTGTGTATAAGACTCAGTTGTAATCCTGATTTGGATCAGAGGTGAAAGTAGTCACAGGTATTTGTAAGTAATTCAGGTAAAAGAGCACAAATGCTTCCTCATGCTTTTATTTTCTCTAGTAATTTATTTTATACTGAATTATTGAGTTTCAAGCTTATTACTGCATGGATCAAAATAATCTTTTATGGTAAAGGTAGTTTAGTTTTAAAGTGAAACACAAAGGATTTTTCACAGTGGGTTTTGGGGTTTCTTTTTTATTTTCCATTTATGAGAATAATTTGAACTCATCACAAGACTGGATTCCAGATTTTCCAGAACAGCATCTGGTAGTGAGTGGAAAACCTCAAATAGATGTTGTGAAAGAAATCTAAAGTGGACTTTGATCATTTTCTGTGGCCTTTTTTTTTTAAATCACAGATAATTCATATCATTTTAGCACTGACTGGTTTGTTATATTAATTAGCTTGTTTTCCATTAGACAATATGCCAATTGAAGCTAAACGGAAAGATATGAGTTTCTAATATGTGTATAGAATGCAATGCCTAAATTTTTAAAATTTCATTTTTACTCTGTCTTTAATTTTGGATATTATGAATTTTCTTTCCTTGCTTATTTCAGGCTGGTTTGTTCATTGATAAGGGTGTTAAAACAACTAATGCTAGTGCTGATGATCCCAGAGAATATCTCTGTTTGGACAACAATGCAAGGTAAAGGATATTTTCTTTCAAGTGGGTGAAAAATGGCAAAGTTTTGAGACTGCTCTTATATCCACATGGGGAAAAACACTTTTAAGACAGTAAAATAGCTTATAAATTATAACCACGCAGTAAGTTCATATATGTTCTTTTCCTTCATTTATTAATCCATTTTGGGAGCAACAGAGATGATGTCTCTTAAAGGATTTCGGTTTCTTCTGAGCTTTTGCTCAGGATAGTTTCCGTCCTCTTAGAGGGCATTGTTTTAAACATGCTCTACTGTCATGCTTAAAATGTTTTCTGGAATTGCTGCTGATAGGAAAATATTCCTTTAAAATCTAATCTTCTGACTTATAACTGAGTTTTAACTAACTGTTAGAAAAAGGCTTCAGTAGTGCATCCACTTACCTTTCCTACTGCTGAATGTTTCTGCTATTCCTTCTAGACTTGGAAGTCATAGCTCGGTAGTACAGTTCTACTGAAGGCTCTTTGCAGAGGTGGTACAATCAACCACATTTTCTTCAGTTTACAAAGTGAGAGAAGGTAATGGAGAGTCTAGGAGAGTTCCAGGTTATACTGTGCCTGCTTAGTCTTGTCCTGAACTTCAAATAAAATAGCCTGGGATACTGGTTATATGAATATTGGGTAACTGTATCTGTCAACATTTTATTGTGTTAACTAAGTATTAGCACTGAAAATATGGTTCATAGATTCTTTATTGTCAATTGACCTATGTTTAAGACAAGGACAGTTAAATGACTGCTGCAAATGAAAAGAGGAAAGTTCCAAATTTTGATGATACTCAATACTTCATAATTTGGAAATGAACCTGCTAGTTCCATGTTTTGACAGAAAATCCATATAACTCTTGTGATTTACCTCAGTCATAACAGGTAATTGAGAGGAACTTGAGAGGGTCAAGATGCCCTCTGAGAGCCTGTAGTGTCTTGAGGATGCAAGAAACTCAGTGCATGAAAAGGAGTTGTGTTTCACAGCAGAAAGATAAGGAATGAGATACTGCATAATTATGTGAGGTCACTAATCATTGTACATGGAGCCAGACTGGAGGGATTTAAATGTTAATTGAGAAGACTGAGGTTATCAAAACATAGCATTATTTATCTTCCCATTTCTCTCTTGGATGTGGAGGGGGCCGATCCAAATCTGAACAAAAGAGTATCAGGTGATTGGGATAACATAGATATCTTTACCCACTCAAAATGCCTGTTTGCAGTTTTTAAATTGTATTACTTTTTGTCTGGGGTCCTGGGGGTAATCTAGTGAAAATGTCGCCAGTTCTTAATCAGACTGTTCATTCCTATTATTTAAACTAGATTACACTCATAATTTACTGTACTGAAATTTGCCCATCTTGGTAGCAATGCAATAAAAAAAACCTCAGGCATGCCCAAAGAAGCAGCACTGCTGTATGTCAGAAAAGCTTGAAACAATTGAAGGATCAGTTAGACAAATGTCCAGACTGTTCTTGCATAACTTATGTCAGCCCTGTGTGTCCTTTCAAGGAGCTTATAATTCCCTTCATCAAACTTTCACATTAATACTTCACTAAGTGGGGAGGCCAGAAGGAAAAGGGGGATAAAGGGAGGCTAAAGACAGCTAAAGAAACTTAGAGAGACTGAGCAAGAGCCTGTGAGAATTACTGGAAAAGTGATGCTTCATGATACCCCACTGATGCATTTCTAGTACTAGGGAGGGCAGAGATGTACCTGCTTTAGCTTCTTTCATTCCAAACATTAAGCAGAGTGAAATTTGCCCATCAGGTGATTGTTTTGTCTTTCAGGTTCACTCAGCACAACATATAGGGCACATAAAAAATAACAAGTTTTCTTGTACTGAGTGTTTATCTCTCACAGGTTTCGACCTCATCAAGATGCAGACCCTGAAAAGCCCCGAGTTGCTGCTCTGATTGACAGATTAATCTCTTTCAAAAACAATGATCATGGAGCCTGGGTCAGGGGAGGGGATATCCTCATTCAGAACTCTGGGTAGGTATTTGGAAGCAAACAGCTGCACGCTGTTTCCTCTGAGGCTGTTTTTATGAAAGTGCATTACTACAGGGTTACAGGAGAGGATTGATGGCTAGCTTTAGGAACTTCTCAGTATGACCAGCTCTCCTACCATCCCACAACTTCAAATATGCAAGTTTATATGTGATTAGATGAGAATCTGCCTTAAACACCAGAAAAACAGCTGTAGTAAAAAGAAGCCTGAGAGCTGAGGTAGAGCCAGTAAATTCAGATGGGGATTTCTGTTGTCTCCTTGAAGCTCTCAAGTCCTTTTTAAAATGTGTAGAAAATTATTTCACTACTTTTTAACAAGAATACTTTCAGAAAAGTTAACCGTGTGGTGGTTATATGTTTCATTAATAGAAAAATTCAAGCTTTTTTCAGTGCATCACAGGATGTACTTTTACATTAACCAATTGTAGGATAATTCAGGAAAAACAACTGATGTTCTGGACTTTCTTGTAGGTTTGCAGACAATGGAATAGGTTTGACATTTGCGAGGTAAGTACTTCTTTAATAATTTCTGTATTTCCTTGCATAGAAGCTTAGAAAATCTACGTGTATGTATTAATTTTAATAGGTATGCTTTCATAAGGCTGCAGTTTTGGTTTGGGGCCTGGTTATATTTGCAGTCAAGTAGATGTTGTTATAGAGGCTGTAAACTGGCACAGCTGCCAAAGTTTCCTCTTTAGTTCAGCCTGTGCTTGGTTTACACCACGGTTTGTTGCCTCTTTACCAGAAAGCTTCTATTTATTGAGGTATTCTTGGTAGTGTATGATTCCTTAGGCAGTATTTTTTTTTCTTCCTGAACAGCTGAAAGTGTGTAATGGAAAAGAAAGGGAGGGTGAGCATATAAGCATTTAGCAGGGGTAGAGTCTTTTTCTAATGAAAAATATTGAGAGTAACTTAGGTAGTGAGCTGAAATTACTGCTGTTGAGATTGACAAACTAGTTCTAGGACTGGAAAAGTGGGCTGTAAATAAAAAGATGCTCCACTACAGAGGGAGCTAGAAGTTTTAATGTTTGGCTCTGCTGAACATTTCATTGAGTTAGCCTCTATTTAATGTTAATGATTAATTCTATTGTTTTCTGTATTGTCCATGAAATCTATACTGCTTTGCTTGAGGGAGGCTGTTACAGAAGTAAAAGTGGTGCTATGGCTTGGCATAATCATCTGCTGGAGGGTCTTGGCTAAAGATTTATCTTTGATGTGCTTTGATAGTGATGGGAGCTTCCCAAATGATGAAGGTGCCAGCCAGGAGGTATCAGAGTCACTGTTCATAGGTGAGAGCAAGAATTATGGGTTTCAAGGTGGACAAAATAAATATGTGGGAACTGGAGGAATAGACAACAAGACACGCACTCTGCCTAGAAATCGGTAAGTATGTCATGAATGAAGGAAGTAGAAATACAAGAAAAATTCACTGTATCAGATGTAAAGACCCTTCTTGGTTGAGCTGTCAGAGATTAAGACTCCATTGAAAGTGACGCTCTCTTTTTCTTTTTAATGCTATGTGTGCAGCTGTGTCACTCTCACCTTTTTACTGAAGCAGATTCATCTGATGCTTCCACAGGTTACTATTCTGTAGAAATTTAATTTATCCTACTTAAATTAAACCTTAGACTTAAAAGTATTTGGGTCTAGAAGAGAGCTTTCAGGTAAGAGAATTTCAAAGGTCAGCTTGGGACTAGAGACTGCAGTCTGTCTGTGACAAATCACAATCTGTGACCATGATCCTTCTCTTTGACTTGCACTGGTGTTGTTTAACATAATACCAAGTCCTACCCTTGCCAGAGAATTAGAAAAAAGACTGTTTTGGTTTAAGCCCAGCTGGAAATTGAGACCCATGTAGCCACTCCCCTTTCCCCTCCTCAGGTGAGAAAGACAAATGACAGAGATTTCAAGCTGAGGCAAGAACAGTGTACTGAAAACAATGAGATTAAGAATAGTAACAAAAATAGTGACAATATTAATAACAAAAGTATACAAAACAAAGGTGATTTGTGTGCAAAAAAAAAGCAGAAATGCTCACCACTCAACCTGGCACTGGGTAGCCCTCAAGATGAAGAACTAGATGGCCAAGAGACCATCAGCACTCCAAAGTGTTCTCCTGGTGGACAAATCCTCTAATCGGGATCAGTGTTACCCTACTGCTTCCCCAGGAAAAGGAATGCTCTCCCTTCAGAAAATGAGAGACAGTCCCTTTCCCCCACTTTCTAGCCATGATGTAAGATGGTATCAAGTAGCACAATGTATTGGCCATGCCCACATGGCTCCAGGTTCTGTCCCTACACATCCTTGGCCAAGTAGGACAAAGGGTGAAGTGGGCCCCAGCCACCCTAGTTTTTTCTGTTCAGCCATTTAAAGAGGAGAAGTTAATGTGGTGGTGATATGAGGTATTCAGTCTTGTTGAGTGGAATAACCTAACAACGGGGGCTTGGAGGGGCCTCTGGATGTCATCTTGTCCAACTCCCCTGTTCAAGAACTGTCACCTTGGGCTCAGGTTCCAGGACAACTTTCAGGTGTCTTTACTATATTCCCAAGGGTGGATTCTTCATAAATTTCCTGGCCAGCCTGTGCCAGTGGTCAATCACTCAGTGTAAGGTTTCTCCTGTTGTTTAGTAGGGACATGTTATTTTTCATCTTGCGCACATTGCTCCTGGTCTTGTCACTGGGAATATGCTGGCTCCGTCTTCTTTGCACCCTCCCTTCAGAAGATTGAGATTCCTGCCTGAGGCTTTTCTGCTTCAGGCTGAGCATGTCTCCTAGTGTTTCTTCCCATGAGAGATGCTCCAGGGACTTAATCATGTTTGTGACCCTTTGCTGCACTTTCCAGTATCTCCATATCTGCCTCATACTGGGGACAAGCACTCCACATTGTTGCTTCATCAGTCCTGTAAAAATTGGAAGTATCGCTTCCCTCAGTTTGCTGATAACGCTTCTCACAGTGCAGCCTTGGATACTCTTTGCCTCTTTGTGGCAAGGGCACATTGTTTGGCTTATGGTTTATTTTGCTTCCTCTAGGATGCATAGGTCCTTTTCTCTGGCACAAGGGCTTGTTGCTCCCAATGTGCAAGACCTTGCATTTTCCCATGTTAAACATCATGAGGTTCCCATCTGCCCATTTGTCCAGCCTGTCAAGGTCTGTCTGAGTGGTAGCACAACCCTCTGCTGCATCAGCTGCTTCCCACTGGGTTGTGCCCTCTGCAAGCTTGGCCCATAGACTATACTTGGCCTAATCATCCACATCACTAATGAAAATAATGAGCAAGACTGGACTCGGAATTGACCCCTGGGGTACATCACCCATTATTGGTCACCAAGTAGACTTTATGCCATCACTTTCTGGGCCCAGCCATTTGTCCTCTCATCCTGCCCATACTTCATGAGGATCTTATGGGACACAGTGTCAAAAAGCTTACTGCAGTTTTGGTAGACTCTGTCCACTGCTCTACCAGGCCAGTCATTTCATCACAGAAGTTTATCAGCTTCTCCTTGGTGAATTCATGCTGATTATTCCTGATGACTTTCCAGGCACATGGAAGTGTTTTCTAGGATTAGCTGCTCCAACATCTTCCTGGGGGTAGTTAAGCCTTACCAGCCTACCATTCTCTGTGTGCTCCTTCCTTAAGTTAGAAGTGACGTTTGCTTTCTTCCAGTCTGCAGTCACTTCCAGTTGCCATGATCAATCAAAGAGCAGGTGTATTATTTTTCTGCTGTATTTCTCATATTGAAAAAGGGGCACATTTGCACATGGAGAGTGATAGCTCCACTAACAGTAAAATGTATGAGTAGGGAGTTTTTTGACTCATTAGAGAAGCGCAGAAACCGTATTTCCTTTGCTAAATTCTATCTTGCAAGTCATTCTGTAATAGTTGCTTTATTGATTTCTGAAGAGATGTATTTGACACAGATTCAAGTGTACCATGAATTTTGTTACAGGATGGTATAAATATTTGCTTGCATCAACAGGACATTTCCAATCAGAGGCTTTCAGATTTATGATGGACCTATTCACCTTACCAAGTGCACATTTAAAAACTTTGTGCCAACTCCAGACAGATTTACCAGTGCAGTTGGATTCTTGATGAAAAATCCATGGCAGATGACTCCAAAAAATAACATTTCTCTTGTGAAGTTTGGTCCAAACGTAAGTTTACTGCAAGTTTTCCTGAAGTCTTGCAAATGGTTTTCTCTTCTCGTATTTAACATACACAAACAAGAGCGGTAGGTGATCCTTTCTACGCATACCTACTTCAGAGTTTATCTCCTGGCTGGAGGTCACACAGACCTCTCCTGACCAAAAAATCCAATACCAACAGAGATGTAGGATATGTTACACTAAATGATTCATGGTTTGTGATGAAGCTGAAAAGAAACTTTTATAAGATTTTTAAGGTTTGGTATATCCTTAGTAACAAATTTTCTGCAGCAAATATTAACACTGAGAGCTGGCCTGAGCCTCTTTGTGGCAAGGGCACAAAGTAAAACCCAGCATGTCTGCTTTGCAAGATTCTGCTATCCTAGCTGTAAAGTTTTTAATCAGCTTTGCCAAATTCCTGTGTTTCTGCACATGTGCAAATGTTACTCTGTGTTTCACCTCAGGAAAAACAAAAACTTTTATTTTTGTTGTCAGGTTTCTTTGAAAGCCTTCTTTGGGAAGCCTGGTCCCTGGTTTGAAGAAGGAGATCTGGATGGTGACAAGAACTCAATATTTCATGATCTAGATGGCTCAGTGACTGACTACAGGGACACCTATGTGGGCCGAATGGATAATTACTTGATTCAACACCCCAAATGCATTAACATCACAGAATGGAGCGGAGTGGTTTGCAGTGGGAACTATGCACAGGCTAGTAATTTTGGCTTCCTGTTTGGGGCAAATCTATAACATGAGCTACTTGTAGAGTCAGGTAGTGTAAGAAATAAAAAATTACTTGTCTTTGGATTTCAAAATTTTTTGACTTTTAAAAATACTTCTATACATATCACATTTTTGAGCCAGTTGTGTATACATCATGCTTCTTCTCAGCACACTGAGGGTACAGTATTGGATGCTGCGAGGTAAAACTAAATGTGTTTGCCAAGAATTCTGTGTTGCAGCTGTATCTGCTAAAACATCTTTGTGTTGAAGTTGTCTTCTTCTACACAAGTTCTGTCTGCTTTTTTTTCACAGAGTGGATTTTAAGGGGTTGTTTTGTTGGTTTGTTTTCTGGAGATGTTAAATACCAGCTTCTGAATGAGTCTTACAGGTTTGATTCCCATTCTGGTTCCTGCTCTGTGTGGCCAGGTGTTATAGCTGATTTTTTTTTCTCCTCCACATGCTTTTTTGTCTGTAAGATGGGAAACATCTATAATAGTTTTTAAAATAGGACTTTTATTCAAGAGAGATATGTATATTGCATAACTCAGAACATCAGATTGCAGCATTTTGGTTAATAATGTCCTGATCGTGCTTCACAATTTCATTTTCTTTTGCAAAGAGACCAAGTCTTCCTATTTTCACCCTCTTGAATATCATATAGGTTTATGTCCAAACCTGGAATGGACAGAATCTTTCCATGACTATTGTCCGAGATGAGTATCCAGCCAATCCCATGGTTCTTCGAGGTATTAATCAGAGAGCAGCTGCCTTTCAGCAGTACCAGCCTGTGGTGATGCTCCAGAAGGGCTATACGATACATTGGAATGGAAAAGCTCCAAATGTCACCTATCTGTATCTCATTAACTTCAACAAGTATGTTTATTTTATTTTGTGGCTTTGATCCACAAGGCAATACTGAAGTTATATCCTGCAAAGTTATTGTGCATGAGTTTGCAACCATCTGGAAGACCAGAGCTTGGGTTTGGTTTTTTTTCATAGTTACAAATACAAAATTATTTTGTAAAACAACAGACCTGCACCTGAAGTTAAACACTTTTCCAGTACAGTGTCTTTAAGGAAAAACCTTTGGAGAGGATTATGTACCAATAGTGAAGTCAAGCAGAATTGCAATTGAACAGCTTATCATCCTTGGTTTTGTTGGGAGATGAACTTATTAAATATCTCTGAAGTATATAATCAAATATATCCTGAGACAATCAGTTACTAAAATGTTTAATGAAAGGCTGTGCAGATTTGATCATCTTTTTGAGGGTTTAGGAGCTTTTGTGTTCCTTTTTCTTTTTTTTTGGAGTGATCTCTTTGCTCTGTATTGACACCTAAACTGTTCCTGCGAGGACTCATACATTTTATATCGGTCTTAGGAACGACTGGATACGTGTTGGTCTTTGTTACCAACCAAAAACGGATTTTCTTATAGTGCTGGAAACCTTTCAAAGGCGGTCATCTGCTCTGTCAAGCAAGGTGGAGCGCTACATGCCTGTGTCTTCAATGATGGAGCTTGAAAAGAATCGATCAGACAAGAGGTTTTACTTTGACAACAGCACTGGGTAACTCTTGTCATTTTACTCTACTAGAAGATGTTGTTTAACTTTGAAATGTCCAGTTTGAGAGTGTTAAAAGCAACTGCATGAGGCACCTGCATAAGAGGAAAGCTGTTGAGAAGGACTCCAGAACTCTTGTGAAAAATGTTCATATGTCTTTAAATCTCCATACTACCATGGCTGTCATTGAAGTACTTTCCCTGAGCACCATAGTGCCAAAGATATCTCCTACCCCCTATGTCTGGAAAAATATAGTATCTGGTGTGCTGCGGAGCAGTGCCTTTTAGGATTTAATTTCTTAGTCTTCAGAGAAATTATCTGTTTTCTCGTTAAGCAGAAAATTCTATAATTTTCCAAGAAACTTTCTCTTCCAACATTTAAAAATCATATTTTTGAAAATCCTAATCTGTTTTCAGCTGTCTCAAAAGAACTTACAAGTCCTAATCTCTCCTTCAAAAGTACTTCTCACAGAGGCCACTAAGATCCTTCTGAGAGGTTTTAGATATGGTCATTAGATATGGTCAGCTTCCAATAAGTTAAGTCCTGTGTACATCAGTTGTGAGTTTTGCAAACATTGATTGTAAATTTACAATTTGTTCTCTTATTTATTTTGTTCCTGCCACTGTGCCTGTCTGTAATAAATACACAAATGAATGTAGTTTTTGAACAGACATTTGCGTTGCTTTGTGTAAGAGCTTTTCACCCTAAATTGCCTTTCCAGGCATTTGAAAAAGCACAACTATATTGTTCAGTGTTCATGGGTGAAACTGAATATTTCTGCTGCATGTCTGCAAAGATCTATAAGCAAGGAAAAAAATTGTGGGCTGCAATTTGGTTTTTGTTTCCTGTAAGCCACTGATATGAGGACTATTTTTTCTTTTCAGAGCATCTACATTTATATTGATGTCTCCTTTAACTGTGGGGAATTTTAGATAAGTTGCTAGGGATTTCCTAACTCTAGTAAATACCTTGAAACCTTTGGGTAGTGGTGCAGAAGTGATTACTGTAGTTTGTGTGCTTCTGAAAATCATGAAATATAGCTGCTAAGATTGAATATAAATACCTATATTTCACCAGTTAATTTAGATTATTTTTCCACTTTTTGTGTAGATTACTGTTTTTATTTCTTCAAGCCAAATATAATAGGGATGGTCACAGTTATTGCTCATCTCAGGGATGTGAAAGGATCAAGATTGTGACCAAAGATTCATCAAAAGGGATAAGTAATTGCATGGCAAAAACTTACCCAAAGTACTACCAAGTACCAACGGTGATAAAGCAGATGCCAGAAAAAACTACTGTACCATGTTCAAAGTGTGGCACAACTCAGGTAAAATAAAATAAGCTAAAACTTTTGTGAACTGTAGGATTGGTGATGCTGTCTTCTCAATTTAAGCCCAAATTTCAGTCTTTCAGCACAGAATACTGTGATTATCAAATTACAGTGGTCAGCTTGTTTTAATCTTCTTGGACTCCTTGAAGGTTTGGAATCCTTTCTGTAGCATGAAGGTTTCAAGGGTTTTTTTTTTCTTCCTTTGTGCAACTCTTGCTACAGAAAAGGGACATAGGTGGATTGATGTCTTGCACTGCAGTATTGTCTGTGCTACCTGGAGAGTTTTGCTGCAGCGATCTACATGGCAAACCTCTCTGTTTGGATCTTTGCTTATTAACATGAACTTGAAATTGTCTCAGCTATACAAGCTGAAAAAAATATTGAAATTAAGAGATAAAATAGGTTACACTATGTATAATTATATTTATTAGGATTAACAGTACCATAAATAATGCCGCTGACAAATGCATATATTTGCTTTGGAGTATGGGCTGTCTATTGTAAACTGGCATGATAAAGTGTTGAAGAAACATTAATATGTGTACTTAACTGTTTTGTTTGATATCCAGATGGTGTTCACCAGTGACCCTCACAGAAACTACCTCCTTGTGCAGATTAATTCATCTGATAAATCAAGCAGAGGTCAGCAAGCATTTATATATGTAAGTATTCTTTATGGTTTTCTTCTTAAATATCACTATGGCAGTTTGTAATTTAGCAGTTGTAGAGCTCTACATAATGCAGATCTCTGTTTTTTTCCCTTGACTGAAAAGATTGGTTCATTGTTTAAAAAATAAAGTCAAAAACTTATGTTTAAACATTAGAAAGCGAGGCTTCAAAGCTCCATTTTATATTTGAGTCCTATTTGCTGAAGAGAAAAATGTTCCCATTAGAGTTTAAAATGTTCAGCTTATGTTTAAATCTGTGTGGATATACATTTATGGCTGGTTTTGGAAATAAACAGAGCACATAAACTAAGAATTTGTCAGTTAAATCTATTTTGTTGAAACTGTCCTTGTGCAAGCAGATTGGTAAATTAGTGGTGTGGGTCACATGACCCATTAAGCTTTGCTGAAGTCCTCTAAATGCAATTGCTAAAGAATCAGTAGATTTCTGTATTTGTTCTGGTGTGGTCCAAATAAGCCCAGTGATGTGATACTGTGTAACAAATAGTTGAGTTTGACTTTTCCATTCAGATGCTGAAGTAGACTTGCCCATGAAGGTGAAATACCCCCTAGTGTGCACATGCCTTACATTCTGCAGTGTCATTGTTGGCCTGGCTGAACCTTCAGTTATTCAGGTAGACAAATGGCACAGGAGCAGCTTAACCTTTGCAGCTGCAAACTTCTGCAGGGATCAATTAACTGTATTACTGTAAAGAAATCCAGGGGATTCAGAATCTGAATTTTAGCTTCCCAGAGCAGGAGCAATGACTGAGGCAGGTAGTAAGTGACCTGGAATGGGCAATATTCCTGTAGAAGCTATAGGCTTAAGACTCCCATGCAATTTCAGAAGTCCCATTAAGCAGCATCCTTTCAAAGGGAAAACTGAAGAGTTGCTGAGGAGAAGCAAGTATTTGTAACGAAATTACTGTGTCTAAACTAGAGTAAGATTGATTGATTAACACTGAGTTCAGTAGAATTGCTGTTTGATTCATATTAACTTCCTTTTTTCTCTCTTTTTCTTCCCATTCAGGTCAATGACACCATGTTTACCTTCAAGGATAATGGAATACTTATTGTTGTAGTAGATGCTTGCACTGGCACAGTGTTGGGAAACAAATTATTTTCTGGAGTGGACATTAGGCGTGTAGATGTATATTTAAAATCTGGAATTCCACAAAGGTATGTGCAATGGCTAGTCATTTCCAGTATGTCCTGCAACTGTAGCTCTGCTGTCTGAGAAGGATTTAAATAATGATGAATAGATAATGATACTTGAGCACTGAAAGTGAACAAAACGTATGTCTAAGTTCAGGCAAAAGGAGAAACAGAGGAGCAATTTATTGGACAGTTTAGCCTTATTTAAGAAATCTGAGCAGATTATGAACACTTAAAATTTTTCTGGTGTTGCCTTTTTCCTCAAAAATAATTTTCTTTAATGAAACATCATGTCATGAAACACTACTTTGCTTAAAACAAGAATAACTGTTTAATGACAGTGGCAAGGACTATGTGAAAGATGTCATACTGTTCTCTCCCTATAGGAAGAAAATTTTTTATCACTAAATGAAGATAAAGAGCTAGTGTCAGAAAATAATCAGTATTTTAATTTTCCAATTTTGGATTAATATCCAAACTTGATTTTTTGATACAAAATACTAAACTGTGTTTAAATAACACTTTCCATTGATTTTGAAGGTAAATTTAAAGTCAGTTCAAAACCAAGAAATTCTAAGTACTGCTTTCAGAAAGGGTTGAATATTTCCATGTCATAAGTACTCATAAGGAATTGGACACTGAGGGCAGCTAGCTGGAAGGATGTGTTCCAGAATATTTAAAAAATATGTTTACAATAGCTGCTGTGTCATGCTGTTCCTGTTGCAGGTCTATCATTCTGCTGAGCACAAGAGGTGATGTAGCAATTCCTAATAATTTAGCTGAAGCTTTAATGTCCCTGGGGACAGCGAAACCACCTTATCTTCAGAGCAACGGTTGGTGGAAATGTTGCACATTTCTTTGACACCACCTTGGGTTTTGTGTTTATGTTGGTGTGTTGGGTTTCTTACAGGGTGTGTGAGGAGGATGCAGCTGGTGAAGGGTGGTTGCCAGCTTGCATTGGTGTGGCTGCTGTGTGTCAGCTCTTGTTGAGAGAGGAGGTGGGCAGCCCTTTAGCAGATGGGGCAGAAAGCCCCTTTTTCCATTGTTGCTCATTGCAAACAGAGAAGTAACCAGCAGTTCTTTGTACCTGTGGATCACACAGGAGTCCCAGGCTTTTTTCCTGAAGCCTGTATTTCGTGCCTCACCCAGGGAACGTATCTTTAAGCAATCTCCTGTGCCTGCCTAGTATTTCCTGTTCTTAAATAACTTGAAGCTAGAAAGGAGAAGGTGTTGGTATTTTGAGGGATGATGAGTTTTTAGGCCGCATGGGGTAGCTCTCATTTGTTCAGAGTGTTGCCACAAGTTGTGGTTGAGAAAGCAGGTTTTATAACTGTCCAATTAGCTGTGTTTTCAAATTAAAATTTCAGGGTATTAAATACTAAGTATTGAGACAGGAAATTGCAGATCTTTATTTCCTTGTAAGGTTCATGTAAAGCTGAGAGTGGATAAATGTCCTGAATAATGTGGGGGAAGGAATTTTGGGGGAGCATCCCTTTGCCTACTTAACCAGTCCTGCATGCTGCAGTGAGCTTGGCTGGTTTGGTAATGCTGAGCTTTTTCTGTCACAGGAAGCTTGGCCTTTCTGGGCTTCAGAGGAAACATTAAGCCATCCTGGATTAAGCTGTTTACCAGTCCTGCTGGGCATGGGCTCGTTCAGATAGAAAAGTATATCCCTCTGCAACTGGAAGAGTATGGCTGTGCCAGAGCAACTAAAAGCCGTCAGAAAGACCTCGAGCTTCTGAAGAAGGCTGCACGATCTCATTAAAGACTAAGATGTACATAAAATCTGGGGAAAAAATGTGAACTAACTTATTTTTTAATTTATGGCATTTTAAACTATATTGTTATCCAAGTAAATCATGTTATTGTCTGAGAGATGTTTGCCAGCATTGACTGCTTGAATGCCAATCTGTGCACCTTCTAGTTGTACAAAATATTAAAGAATTTATTAGTATTTGTATAAACAGGTTTCAGAGATTTTTCAGATGTTTGTATTTACTGTAAACAAGTTCCTTCTGTTTAATACTCCTTTTGTATGTAAGAGGGTATTCATAAAAGCCTTAAGTTTTTAGTAACAGGTGATGGAGTGCATTTTGGGTTACTTGAAAGACTAACATCAATGCCTTCATAAACAGCTTGAATTGGTCATTATAACCTAAGCATTTTCCCCTCAGCTGTTTAGGTATTTCCATGGGAGTTTATCTATCAGCTCAGTTGCATTCTCAGTCTGCTTTCCAATGTGTTAAAACCCAATTTCCCCTATGCATGAGGCTGACTCAAGGGATTTTTAACTGCAGTAAAAATTTTTGCTTTCCTGTGTGAAAGATGGAGGAAGGAATTCAAAGATCCAGCCTGGGGCTGGGTGAGGATTGTGTACCATTCAGCAGAGCTTTACAAGGCTTTGTGTACAAGCATGGCATGCAGAGCAGGAAATTACTCCTGTTCTTTAGGATCACTGTTAATTATTCTCTCTAAATACACAGGTGTCTGTAAGAGTTACTTTAATGAACAGTCTAGAAGGTAAGGCTGCAGTCTTGAGTACGGCTTGACTTCACCTTAGTCTTTTAAAGCTTTTAGCCAGAAGGGCAAAGCTGAGATACTGTTACTCTCAATTTGTTAGGAAATGAAGCTTCTATTCTTGCAATGGTGGATTTTTTTATTTTGTTTTGATTTTGGTTTGGGTTTTTTTTCTTGTTTTGGGTTTTTTGTTTGGTTGGTTTTGGGTTGTTTTTATTTGTTTGTTTTTTGGTGTTGGTTTTTCTTTAATTATTTTTAAGGCTATCTCAGCTTTAAATTCTAAGTGAATGGAAAGTGCTCTCAGTTCATTAAGTCATACCTTCTGCCTTAACTTTCACTCTTTTAGTATACTCATGTTGTTAATTCCTGTTGACTTTATATTAGGTCCATTGATTTAATCTGGTTTTGTTGCAATTATTTGGCTCTGCCAATAGTGTGAAAATCATATAGAACAGTGGCACAGCTGCCCTTTTCAGGATCTTCATCTTTGAAATTAAATTTCAGAGATGGTAAAAATGCATTTCATAATAGGGAACAAAAGGTGCCATAGGGCTAAAATGTAACCCTAGTTCTAATAAAACTGACATATTTCCTTCTTATTGTATATGTTCTCATTCATTTGAGCTGGTATAATGTATCCACCATTCATAGATGCTTTGTGCTTTGAATTGAAAACAGAGTGGCTGTGGGAAATGAACTATTTGCCTGTCTTCTCCAAAGATGTTGAAAAACTGTGGGGATGTTTTTTTGTGCTTTAAAGGAGAAGAGGCACAATATCAAACATATTAGTCTGTTCAATTAAAATATGCTACCTCAGTTCTACAATTAAACTGCCTGGTCTAGTGTAGTTTCCTAAGTGAGAAAGGAGGGGGTGAGGAGTATGACACAAGAGTTGAAGTTAACAAATAGATGACCGATACTATTTTTTATTGCAAAACCAAGCCAAATGGATGATTGTGTATTTTGCAGTTGTTCTGATGCACAGTTCTCTTGTTATGTTTAAAAGAAAAGTAATTTTGTTAGGGGAAGCTGTGATAAATCTTTACGACTAACTGTAATGTTTGGTGTCATTAATGCAGGGCAGTGATGTAAATGCTCTGAGTGCAGTAGTGATAGTGTTTGGGGATTAAAATGGCTTTAAGGCTTCCTCTATTCTCATGCTCAGCAGAGAAATAGCGATGAGGTAGTGATCCTCAGGCTTGTGAAGTTGGCCATTATTTATGATATTCTGCTGTTCTAAGAGTCTTGTAAAAATTGTCCTTGGAAGTGTCAAGGGTATTCTGATGTAGGGCTTACTGATGAACAATTGGACCTGAAGTTAAAGTGTTTGTCTTTTGTGTAAATTTAAACACTTGACAAATAGCATAAATAAATTTTTACGTCTGACAAGGCAATAAAATTATGGGTGTCTTCTGTTCTTGTATCAAGTAATTTTATAATGTGTGCTGTGTCAATAATACAAACTGTCTTATTTCAACACTGGTTTACTTGTGAAGCTTGCGGAGTATATCCTACTCTTCATTCAGAGACAAGCTAGCAACACTGGGAAGGAGACACTGATGGTGACTGAAGCTATGGGCCTGTCTTGGAAGCCAGATATCTCAAAGCCTGTCTGAGTTGCTGAGTCTACAGTCATTTCAGCTCAGGGGAGCAAGGAGCAGCATTGTTACTGACTCAGGGGCATCCTATCCATGTCTTTAACTACCTGGTGGGGGAGTGAAGAAGGTGAAGCCAGCCATTCTCAGTGGGGCCCAGTGGCAGAGGAGAAGAGTCTGTGGGACACATTGAAATGCAGGCAGTTCCACAAAAACAGAAGGAAAGTTTGTATTGAGTAGGTGGTCAAGCACTGGAATTGATTTGCAATGCACCTGTGGAGTGTTTTTCTGTAGAGGAGCAGCTTTAACTGACCCTGCTTCAGGATAGCAAGTGTCCTAGGCCCTCTCCTGTGGTGATTGCCAGCCAGGTGATGCTGTAATTGTGGGAAGTTAAGGTCACTGATGCACCTAAGCCTCTCTTTTCAAATGTACCAGCCGTTGCAGCCTGTAAGGACTGAGCAAGACACTTCTCATGTCTGAAACGTGGTGAGTCCCCATACCCATTCCAAAAGGCATTGTAATTGCTTCTTTGTGCTTACGTTTTGTGTACAAATAGATTGATTTCTGTTCCTGGCTCAAATTATGTTGTCCTGCAGTAAAGAAAGTAAAAAAAAAAAACAAACCAAAACCAACTAAGGAACAAATTCCTTTGAGCTAGTAGCTGGTTAAGTGTGCTATCAATAAGGCCCTCTCTCTGGCCAAAGACACCACTGGAAATCCAGTATGTGAGGGACAAGAGACCCATCCCTGAAGAGCCAGGCCAGGATGATAGCAAGGACATGCTTAGGAAAATAGGGACTTAATTTTGTGTATTGTGGGACAGCAGTGACAGCTGAGGCCCCAGATAACTTCTGACCCAGGCCATGAGTTTCCTGCTCAGGGCAAGTCCCATAATTTCCTCTGCTTCCCCTCAATTCCTTTTCACCTTATGTAGGAAGGATGTAGGTCGAGGGATGGTCATCCAGCTCTGACTGAAAAGCTCAGTCAGCTGGGTTTGATGCTATCTGGATCTGTAGCTACACTGGTCAGTGAGGGTCTCACTGTCACGGTTGTATTTGTTTAAGGTAATTCTGCTGTCACCTTAGTGCCAGAATATTTGTGAAAAGCAGTAACTTTTTCTACTTCAAAATGTGAGCTTTACCCAGTCATTATTTTTCTATGTCTTCTGGTCATACTTGTTCTAGCACTTATGGGAAGGTTTTGACCCTTCCTAGAGTTCACAAAGATATTTTTCTCTCCTAATGCCTTTTCTTTTTCGTGTGTCTTGGGCTAGTTAAAGTTCTAAAATAATATTGAAGTCAGTATTGAAGCACATAAGGCCACCGTCGGCTTGAGAAAATTTATGAGCTTTTGAATTGTATGGCTGGGGACTACTGCAATTTTGTAGATCAAATTTGTACTCCCAATTGTAACTTGGTAAATAAAAAAAGAGCTTGTCTGGCCACTGACTTGCATGACAGGGAGCAATGGGACTGGCAAGTCATAGAATTCCCCTTCTATTTTTTTTCCATGATGAAATCCTGGGGTAGACGGGGAAAATGCAGTTTTTGGGAGTAATAGGAACAATTTTAGACAGAGGATGCTACCACTACCTCCTAGTACCTGAAGGTACAGGATTGCTGTACTGAAGAGGGACTTCTTATAAGGGCATGTGGTGATAGAACAAGGGGGAATGGCTTCAAACTGAAAGAGTGTAGCTTTAGGTCAGTTATGAGAAAGAAACTCTTTACTGTGAAGATGGTGAGGCACAGGAACAGGTCACCCTGAGAAGCTGTGGATGCCCTATCCCTGGCAGTGTTCCAGGCCAGGCTGGATGGGGCTGTGAGCAGCCTGGTCTAGAGGAAGGTGTCCCTGCCCACAGCACAGGGGGTGGGAACTGGACGATCTTTAGGTCCCTTCCAACTCAAGCCATTCTATGAATCAGTGAATTTTGTGAGACAGCAATCTTGGGATCTTCTGAGATCAGCCTAGCCTTTTTGATACACTGTCCTGTGCTTTTAACCCATAATGAAAAAATTCAGAGAAACTTTAGCTTTTCTTGAAAGGTTTGTAGCTGTCACATTTCATAATTAGTGAGAAATTGGCGTGGTCAGATGACAGAGAAATTTCAAACTAATCAGTCTGTATAAACTTTCTCCTTAAAGGTGAACTTTGAAACTTTTTCTATTTCTGTTGTATTTACAAGTACCAAGCAGACTTAACTGCTTTGCCTGGAGAGGAAATTCTTTGTTTCCTCTTCTTCCAAGCCGAATAGGTTGACAGGTGATTATTCTAATTTATAATATTTTTCTGAGAAATTGTTCACAGAACATACAAAGGCCTGACTTTATATATAGTTTGTTTTAAATAGAGAATAAAAACAAAGTGGTATTTCAGGATTATTTTAATGTGTGCAATTATTCTATGTAGAAAAGTTCTTTGCTAGAGCTGCTATGAGCAGATGGAAACACAACCATCTCTTTCCATGTAACATTTCCAGTGAAATGCCTTTTTTTTCCCATTTTTCAACAGATACCCTAAAGTCAGTTCAGGGTGTGTTTTGTGTAATTGGTAGCTTTTGGGGATGAATCTCAGATGATATCATCTTTTTAATATCTGTGAAGTTCATGAGCAAAAGATGGTTTATTCCATCTGTAGGGTGTGAACCATGATCTAATAGTTTTCCTTCAGCTCCACTGCAATGATTGGTGTATGTTCGTAGTAACAGCAAACAGCACTATAGTTATCTGTGGTCTCATTTCTACTCCTGAAAAATTATTCTGTGGTGAGCATCACTCAGTAGTATATATTGCACATTTCTGCTTTTTAATTTTTTTGATAGTGTAATATAAATTTCCATATGCAGCATGTTTTGGTTACATTCTTCTTTTTAACGTTCTTCTATTGATATCTTTGTTTTTCTGTCCTTCACTGCAGTGAAATACAGTGTTAGAAGATATGAGTGTCTGTAATCTCATGAATCATAGCAGTATGCACAATTGCCACTGGGTTGATTCTGCTAGCCAGCAGAAAACATACAGTAAGAACTCATTGTCAGGCTTTGATAGCTGAACATGGAAGAAAATTATGATACAAGAACAAGTTGTTTGTAGTCTCTATTCCCTATCAGCTGCTCACACCTTTATCTTTTTGCTTTGTAGGGATGCTCACTACTTTCCTCTGTCTTTAAGGGCTGGGATGCCACTCTCGTTAACTATCTTATTCTCATAGAATTTTCCATTTCTGATATTTACAATGTTTTGCCTGCAGATTTGTCTGAGTAACTGCCAATCCTTCTTTTCCATTAAATCTATTTACAAAGTTTCTTAGAGAGTGGGTTGGACCTCTCCTGTTTGAGTTTCAGAATGTAACCTGTCTCTTTGTGGTGGCACGTCTCTCCTGCTGCCTCCTTGAGCTGCACTGACTTCAGAAATGCCCATTAGGCCTTGGCCTTGATGTGGGAAGTTACTGTGGCTAAAGCAAATTTTCTTGCAGCCCTAAAAATAGCGATGCCGAGTGAGACCCTTTGAATTCCCCTGGGCCACTGTGGGGTGTGACCAGAAATCTCCCTGGCAGTGGGCAGCTTTCGGCACCAGTGAAGGATACTCAGGGATGGCAGCAAGACTGACCCCATCCATGGGACTCAACCCTTCACCCATTGAGGAGGCACAAAGGCATCCCATGTGAGCACTTCACTGAACTTGAGGGCAGTTTTTCACAGGTATATACCTTGTAGATACTCCTCTGGGCCATACAGGTGCATACAGGTGTGACTATGTCATAGCAAATGTGCTGTGAATGTTGCCCTTTTAGATGCTTAGGTACTTGGGATTTGTAAGTTAGACCTACAAGTGAGTTACTGTTGTGCTTGCAGTAAATTCTATAGAATCTTCTTGATTGAGTGCTGTCAAGTGCTGTTAAGTTTAAGTGATGTTAAAACCTTTAGGCCTAAACCTTTGATCAAGTCCAAGGCTCAGTTTGGCAAAGGCATTCACTCTGAATCTTGTGATTCAATAGGGGAGTCTCCCTTATTTCTTTTTATCCTTACCCTTTCCTATCCTTACCCTTTTCCCATCCCCAGCTTCTATGTATATAATTTTAAATCAATTTTATTTTTAGACTGATTGATTCAAATTTTAGTCTGATTTTTCGGTGTGCTCTAACTATTCAGTAAATAATAGAGTGAACTTTGCCAACAAACTTTTTTATGTTTTCGCTTCTATATTAAACCTGCTTTACCAATACCTTTGCCAGTGATTCCTTGAGCAACCTAATACACTCATTCATGACTCTCTAAACCGAGTCATCATCCAAAATATACTTCTTTCACAGAATTCTCTTCTTGTCACTCACATTGCAGCAACATGTTCAAAATCAAAGAGATGCATAGAAATATCTTTAGTGAATAGATTTTCAGAATCAGGTGGGGGGACACTGCCCATGTCACAGAATCACAGAATCAGTCACCTTGGAAGGGACCACAGTGGGTCATGTGGTCCAACCTCTCTGCTCAGGCAGGGCCGTTCCGGAGCACATGGCATTGTATCCAGACAGTTCTAGAATATCTCAAATGAGGGAGACTCCACAACCTCTCAGCGTCAAACTGAAGGAATTAATAGCACAGAACTTGTGTAAAAATGTTGGTTTCCCCTCCCTATTTTTGTGAACAATGTTGCTTGCTCTGCATCAAACAGGCCCTTTGTGAGTCAGGGTGGGTTTCAGTTCTTCCACAGGCATCACATTGAATGAGCCAGATTAAACACTTGCAGTGCAGATTATGGAGTTAGAATGAGTGTCGATATGAAGCTTAGAAATGTTGATATCCCCTCTTTGTAGGAATAATTGGTTGGGTTTTTTCTTATTCTTCATCTTCCTTGCTTTCACACTTCAGTCACTGTGCACTCTTTATCCCCTGCATGCTCCCACCCTGGGCAGTTCTACACAAATAACACCACGGTTTGTAGTGACATGCAAGATCAGTTTCCAAAATGAAGCTAATAAATAAAGTTCACACTAATATGCATATGTTTAACAGTTATTATACAAGTAGAAGACAAGGATCCTGAGTGAATTGCAATTTCTAGATTTCTGTGTGTTTAATACATGCCTGCGTAAACAACTGTATTACTCTATTTTTCAAAGAAGGTCCTAAAAATTACAAAAATATTTTTGTTGGCAAACAGTTCCCCTGTTTGCCTGTGAAAGCCTGATCTGTGAAAGAGTAAATATTACAAATTGCCTAGAACTGAAGTTGATAAGAAAGATAACTGCTGGATTGCTCAGAGCATGAAGTTTCAGTAGAGAGCTTAACAGGGAAGCAAATGCTCTGTTAGGAGCACAGTATAAGGTAAATTTGAGTAAAAATCCTGTTTTCTCTCTCACAGGTGACTATACATACACTATAACCAATATGTGAACCTGCACGTATGGTTAACCAAATTCTGGTCATGGGTTTGAAAGACTCAAACACTCTTTATCTTAACTGTAAATATTAAGAATTCTCAGAGATGTTATGCAAAAGTAAAGAAGCTGTGCAGAGACGTCATTTGCTAGAATATACCTGCATAATGAAAGTACAAAGTGAGATGAAGTTTCTCACTGGGCAGAGATGCAACAATATACGTACAGGTAAATCCTTTATCTCTAAAGACAGTAATTACCCTGGCCATCTTTGTAATTTTTTTAAGCTGTCATCCAACAAATGCTTAACTTGTGCACAATCCGCCGTGTGAGGTTAATGTCATAGGAACAAGTGTTTGAATGGAAGTGTGGGGTTCTGTTCATAATTGTTGCAGAAGTAATTTGGCCATTTGTACCTAAAATAAGTGTTTAATTCTGATTTTCTTTTTGTTGTCCATTAATTCTTGCTTTAAATTCTACTCCTTGTAAACCAAGTTCTTATACTAGACCTGTGAACCTTTTTCATAAACAATTAATGAACCCAACTGCATCCAGAGGAGCCATCAGTGAGATTTAGAGAAAAAAAGCAAACAAAACCTGCCTTTCTCCATGTATTTTCACTGACTTTTCACAGATTTCTCTGCCCTTCCTTGGCATTGACACATTTGCTGTGATACAGCTTATTTTTTATGTAACAGGTAAATTACAGGAATACAATTGTACATAATTTCTTGGAAGATAGGAAGCCAGTGATACTGATGCCAAGAATATGTAGTCCATATAATAATCCACTAGGAATGAGATATCCAGATCTTCAGGTCTGGTTTTGAAAGCCAATGCAGTAGTTATATGTAGACATATTTCCAGCAAATTCACCAAAGCTCATCCCCAAAGCTTCTTTTACTTGCTGTGTAGAGACTGTCCCAGAGAAAGTGAGGGGGGATCACAGGATAGAGAAAGAGAGTTGATTTATCGTGAAAGAGAGTTAGTTTAGGAAAGAAATGTTTGTAAAGGTTGGCATGATTTTTCTTTTTCAGATAAAGTATGTCACAAACAGGAATAGGTTCCTGTGCAGGAAACAGCTCTTCCGTACAAGGGGCCAGGGAACAGAGTGTGTTAGGCCAAGACAGCAGCAGAGCAAGCAAAACAAGTACAGTGGCTACTGATTTCCTTCCTCTGTCATGCATAATTCATTGCAAAACTGCAGAGAAGCAAATGCTCCAGCTTTCAACTCTCGTCTGATTCAGACAGAGTAATGTATGCTCTCATTCTAACAGATACTTAGATCAAAAGGTAACAGATATGGAAAAGCAAATGCAGGCAGATGAATACATTTGTCAGCAAAATAATTATCCCAGGAATATTACCAGAAAAAGGAAAGTTCTCTTCTGAAGGAAGTCTTTCAAAAAAGTTTGGCATCAGGCTATGGGTTGCTTTGACTGGTAGAATATACATTTTTGTGCCTCCAGCAAGGTAAATCTTGTGAAGCAAGAAGTGCAATGATCAGCAAAACTTTACTCCTGTTGATTTTACAAGCACTGCCTGCAGAGAATGCCCTTCATGGGCTGTGGTCTCATACTCAGAGAAACCATAGACAAACTCACAGAAGAGAAGTGTCACACCTGCCTGGCTGGAGCCAGCAGACAGAGAGAGAAAGGATATGGCTGAGCAGCTCAGAAATGCAGTTCAAAAGAATCTGTTGCCGAGTATTTCTGGAGTGAAATATTTTGGAGTGAGGCTTCTTTGAAACAACTTTTCTTGAGGCTTTCAGGAGTGTTAGGCAGTGCACGGTATCTCAGACCCTGGGAGGCTTGTGATTGTTTGCAGAAGGTGCTTTTGGTGTGTCTCAGCTACAGCCTGTAATGGTGGGGGGTCCCTTGCTGGGGTATTGGCAGCTCCAGCATGCCTGGAGCCAGAAGAGGCAGTGCCAAATGGCAGGGATTGTGGATTGCTTTACCACTTGGCACCTGTCCAGCAGATACTGCAATTTCAGGAGATCTCGCTGCCAGGCAAAACAACAAAAACCGACTTGCCACCACATTAACTGGTTAAGATGAATTTGCTGTAATAAAAAAAAGGTCACTTTAATTAATGGTTTAGTGTAAGCCTGTAAATTGAAATCTTGATGGAGGGAATCAGAATAACCTTTGAGTGAACTTAGCTGGAGCTATCATTTGAGCACCACAACAAGAAGCATAACGTGTGCATTGCCATGAGTGCAGATTAAGGAGGATCTTGGATGGGAGTGCTGGGGAAATGGAGAAAGAATTTAAAGAGACAACACAATTTATTAAAGAGGAGATTTTTCTTGCCTCATAGCTCCCACTCCAACCTGAGCATTACACTGCAGATGTAACTCACAGAAAATCTCCACACGTGCCCATCTTCAAACACAAACCTGAGAGCAGGCTGTTGAGTAAAATCTGAAGCTGACTCTCAGCATGACTGAGGATCATGGTTTAATCAACCAGCAGAGATGTTCTCAGATATCTCTGCCATAGCTCTCATGCCATTTTACATTGCAATTAAAAGCCACAACAACAAAACCTCAGAGGCAGTTGCCTCTTGTATAAAACATGGCAACAATCCATTGGAGACAGGAGAAATTGAACTCGGTTGAGAGGTAGGAATCTGGTTTTCCCACCGTGGGGTTTTTTTCTTTAAAAGCTGTGCTTTCACCAAACATTGCTCTGTGGGCTCTGAAGAGCAGATATGCATGGCAATAAAGACAGCTTCTGCCTTTCAGTAGCAGATTGAAAGGTACAGATGGAGGCAGAGGAGAGCAACAGCATTGGGATATTTGATGCCAGCTAATAATTGCAACAGCAGCCTGCTCCAAACGTGCTTGTAGCTGAGCCTGTGGAGTTTGTTCCTAACCCGTTGCCTACATATCTTCTTTAAATATTGTGCAGGGAGTCAGGCCCCATGCATTGCCCAGCACACCATATCAGGAGGGGCATCTGAGTGCTTTTTTCCTCGCCCATTACGGAGTTCTTCCTTCCAGTTCAATTTTTTTCCTAGAGATGTCAAATGCATAAAGCTCATTAGTTGACATTAGTTCAGAATTAACTTGAAATATTAGATATTTTTCTCTCTCCTGGTCTTAGTCATATTTTTCCCCTCAACCACTGAGAAATAAGGCTCAAGAAAGTGCCAAGATACCTGGGCTGACCCTGTGAGAATGTGTAGGACTCAGGTGGGACCTGCCAGGTCACTGGAGTGGCCACCATGACGGGGCTTCAGTCCCAGCAGTGGCAGTCCCTGGTGGCTGGAGTGTGACTGCCATAGCCTCATGAATGGTCAGGCTGGGAAGGGCCCTTAACAAGGCTCCCTGTGGTTTTTGTTGGGAGTTCTGCTGCACAGTTTTCATAGCAGAGCAACAAAGTTGGAAACAAAATGTTTCCCAACGACACTGCTGTGAAGGGAAAGCCTACAGTCCCAAATAGCTTTTCAAAACTATTTTTATCGTTCATATTTGAATAGAAATTGTATTATTTTTGTCCCTGTTTGGGTTTTTAAACATTGTTTATTTTTTCATGTAGGGCCTTATATTTCAGCAGAGGGCACTGTGACCATACTTAGAATTCAATCCATTGGTTGGGTCACATGAAAATGCAAAAATATTGTTCTGTTTTTCCTCAGTCCTTAAACCACTGGGCTATACATGTAGAATTTACTTATTCTCCAGTTTAATCACTGCCTCTTCATCATAGCTAAAAGACGGGAAGCAAGTGAGAAAAAACCGCATTGAATTAATATATTTAAAAATAAAATGATCTCCTCACTTTTCTGTAGGGCAAAATTAGCTAAGTAAAGGCTTGGCTGCTTTTCCTCTAGGGTACCATAGTTTCCCACAGCACAATGATGTATTGAGTAGGCATTTTAACAGTAAAATTTTGGCATTTTAACGAAGAATTTACAGCAGCTACTGTATCAGAGGGTATGAACACGAAGGGCAAAAAGCCCAAAACCAGCAGTTTGTCCCTGCTGTAGCCCAAGGCACACTGGCCACTGCACCTCCAGCATCTTCAGCTGCCAGGCTGCCCCTGCTCTGTCAAGGTCTGTGAGCTGAGCAGCTCCTGTGTGAGTAGGAAGCAGAGGTGTTGCTCTCAGTTGCACTCTGACTGATCCTGTTCATTCAGCTGCTGCAGAGAAAGTGCCAGTAAAAGGGTAGCTATAGACATCTTTCGTATGAGGCAGTTTGGGGAGCTGATAATATTCCCTGAGATAAGTCAGTCAAATCTTTCAGGACTTTATGTGTATATTTGTGTGAAAAAGTGAGGTCAGGGTAGCAAAAAGAAACTAATGTAGGCTAGTATAACCGTCCTTTAAATTTTCTGCATTGAGTCCAAAACTTATGTTTATTTAATGCTATTTTATCCAAAGGTGGTATTTGTATTTCTCAGACCATACATGACTTGGCAGGATTGCTTTCAGCTCTCCAGATAGAAGATCTTATTCAAGATATCTCCGTTTGGTTTTGATGGCAGCATATGTCTGAGGAAAAACAACTTGTTTTTTAAGAATGATCCTCTTTCCCTTCCTCTCTGGATTAAACATGATATTTTTGCAAAACAGAAACACCAGCACCTTGTGGTTTAGACATCAGGATTTTAATCCTGGGTTCTGCAGGGTGCTGTGGTGCTAGACACCTATTATTTTCCGTGGCACGTGATCCACTCCCTCTGGTTGTCCTGCTGGTGTTGGCTCTGGTCCATTTTACAGGGCTTGTACAAAAAGACCTTGGGAAGGTTGGGAGAGACCTTGGGAGACCTTGGGTGGCTCTTTGTGGTTTACAGGTATCTAATGCCAGTACTGGAAACAGGTGATACAAAAGGGGGCTTTTCTGTGGGCTGTGGAGTCCTGCCCTGATGGAGTCATATGTCCTGAGAATTTTTTCTAGCCCCATGGATATGCAATACACCTGACAAATACAATAGTTATGCACTGTTTTTAGGCAAAAGTTTATGGTGTACTTGCCCACCACCTTGTTGACAGGTTGTCTTAACAAGAAGCTGTCAGCAGGATCCTTCTAATGAGAAAACTTTTTTCCTTCAAAATGTACTAAATAAAAAAATCTACCTGTTTGTAGAGGTCAAACAACAGTGACCTCTATCTAATTATTTTTTCTATTCCACCCACAGGAAGAGCTGCAGTAGTACAATTTTTCTGAAATTGTTTATGTCTTTTATTTGGGGGTAAACATGACAGCTGAGGCTAACAGAATCCTCAGTGACAATGTGAGAACAATGCCTGTTTTTTTTTTACTTGTGCTCTTCATTTGACATGTTACCACCCTTGCTGCTTTCAGAGGATTGATGGGTTTTACTGTGTGACTCCATTTGTCCCCCCACAGAAATAACCTCTGTGGCCATTCTTCCCTGCATGGCCAAACCAAGCAATTTAAAAAATACACTTACCCCTATTTGTGATTCTAAATTATGTCATTTCCATTGTGTTTAAAAGACTCTCTCTGGTGTCTTTTTGTGAGCCTGTAGGTAGTGCAGGTCTCTAAGAAAGCAGCGTTGCCTTTGTACACTGACATTTACCACATAGCTGCCACTTACTATTCCTTCTTTTTGTCTTATAAAATACACAAACAGATCCTACACTGCCTTTTACTTGTCACCTCCACGCCCGTATAAATTGGGAAGCATGGAAAATAAGGTTAAATGTTTATCCTTTTCAGAGTTTTTTTAATGATTTAACATTATGTGAGAAGGAGGAGGAAAGGAGACAACACCGTTCATTTGTGCTGGTTTGAAGAGAAACAGGTGATGACCAGAGTGATGAGAATAAACTGTGGCATGATTGGCATAAACACTTCCCTTCATGTGAGGATGGACTTTATGTAGCCACGTTGCCATTTATATCTAGGGATTAAAAAAAAAAAAAAACCAACAAAACCAAACAAAAAGTTTTTAATTGAGTTCCAGTAATTTGCACCACATCCACTGCAACAGAAATTAATTAGAACTCCAGTCTGCCAGTGTAAATAGCAGCTCACTCATCTAAGATCATCCCCTTGTATTTCTTGTGGGTAAAACTGCAAGTTGCCCCCATGAAAGTTCAGCTGTGCCCTGTCAGGCTGCAGCAGACTGCAGAAAAGGATGAGTTTGCTAGAGCTGCATTTCATGGAGGTGGGTCTTAGATGAAGAGCTACCTGAGAGGGGAAAATATTGAAGAGGGGGCAATATTGAAGATGAGAAGCAGGTGCTGGAGACATGGCAAACACATGTGCAGGTTTGAGTGGCCCCAGCAGGAATGGGGGAAACAGCATTGCTCACAGTGGCCAGGGATAGCCATGGCTGGCAGTGGAACTGATTGTCCCAGGGCCAGAGTGGGATGTCCAGGACTCCCAAGGGTAGGAGTACCCTGTGGCAGAGCAGATTTCTGAGAGCCACCCTCATCCACACACTTATGGCACACTTCTGCTGTGGCCATTGGTAGTCAAAGGACATCCTGCAGGCCAGGAGAGGGGGTCCAGACTAGTGTGGGGATGTCAGGAAAGAGAAATATGATCTGGTTCATCAGGTTTGTTCCCCATCAGGTCCTTTCCTCTGCCCATTTCCTTAATTTCCTTACATGCTCCTCCTTGCAGGGGCAGCCTCTCTCCCAGTGTCCATATCAATCATGCTAGTTAGACTGATGACTCTGGATAAACTATTTAATTTAAACCATCAAGCCTATTTGATTCTTGCAGTGCAAATGGCTTAAATGACTCCATTCTGAGCTTAATGCTCTCTGCTTCAGAAATACTGCAGACTCTCTGAGCATGCTTTTTGATTAAGTTTTGATTTAAAAGTGATACAAGCATGTCACTAGATAGTAATTAATAATTAGATAATCAAGTTTACTGAATTTAGATCTGATGCCTCAAGATGATTTCTTGCCTCACAGTTAACATTGTCTGTGGCTTCTCATTTGAATTTGTGCACATATCCAGCAATTTTTGCCAATCTCATTCTGGTTTTCTCCATCTTCCAATCTTTGATGCAGATTTTTTGTTAGCCTGCTCAGCACTGGCTTTTTGCAAATTTTTGTAACATCTGCTGCTGTGTGCACATACCTAGGCTAGTAGTCAGAAACTCTCAGGATGACCACACATAAATTTCACTGTGTCAAAAAAAGGGAGGTAGCTGAAACTTGCATACCTGTTTTCTTTATGCTCAGGTGCTAGTAAATGTTGTCAGGCCCCAGATGTTGTGATTTAATAAGACTTGATTCTCCAGGAGGACTTCTGCTTCTCTCAGACTAAGCTGTTTGCAAGGCAATCAAGTCTTTAAGAAAAGTTATTGAGTTGGATATTGGCTGATGAGAAGAATTGTCTTTGTGCTTAGGCTTGGAAACTTTGACCTGAAAAGAGTGGCGTGGTAAGGAGAGTAAAATCTTGAGTCAGCCCAAGAGCAGCTGCCTACAAAAGTAAGTCATTCAAACCCACCAGTTCACAATCTAAGCACATGTTTAGCCCAGCAGGCAGCAGTGTATTATAAACGCTCTCAAACACAGCTGAGAGCCAAGAGCAGCAGACTGTGTTTACCTCCAGACCCAGCTTTGCTACCCTGCCACGCTGATGGCATGAAGATCTGCAGGCATGTCCACAGAGAATCACAGAACCACAGAATGTCTCAGGTTTGGAGGGACCCATAAGGCTCACTGAGTCCCTGCCTGGACCTCAGAGAATTAAAACCATCTGACTCAGAGCATCCAGGTGCTCCTCGAGCTCTGTCAGCCCAGGACAGCTGCTGGGACCACTTCCCTGGGGAACCTGTTCCAGAGATCCTGTTTAGTACTTTCAGGATCTGATGAAGTTATTACATTTTGAGAAAACTTTTTGGTGGAAAAGGCATTCATTTTGACATGTGCTGCTTTGTAACAGCTTTATTTCTCAGGTGGTTGTTCTTGCTTTGTAATTGGTGGTTTTATATTCCAGCAAGAGTTTTGAAGGCTACCTTTACCAGGAGAAAATTGTAAGACAAGTAGTTATTATTTTATTTAATATTACAATATTTTAGAACATGTTATTTTGTGCAGTTCAGGTACTGAGATACTCTCTGTAAGACACAGTAGAAATGGATGCAGATGGATAGATATATAAATATACAAACACTGGTCAGGATCCTGGTGGTAACTTTGGCTCTCAGTCCTCTCATTCAGCATGTACCACAGTGGCTATTTTGGGCCCTCGTTTGCTCTATTTTAAGTGTCATTGGGATAATGAAATTATTTCTCATACATGGGAGATAATCACATGAAAGGTTTCATATCCAAACTCCAGCTTCAGTCTTTTTTTGGTGCACAAGGCTCAATCCTCATGTATCGCATATAATGTTGATGAGAAGACTTCCATTCCTGAAAATAAATTTTCCTGTCAAATCACTTTGCATCAAGTAAATAAATTTTGAATGGAGAATTTGGGAAAAAAATATTTTGAAGCAAGATTTATTTTTTCATCAGCTGTGTTAAACCTAGGCAAGTTAACCATGCATGTCACTACTCCATTGCCTCTTCTGTTGGACTTCATAAGTAACTGAATTTTTCTTATGATTTATTTCTGGAAAACTTGTGGACCAAATATTTTTTTCCTTTTTGCCTCCTTTGTTTTTTATAGTTCTCTCAATTTCCATTATTTTTCTATTGCTCTTCCTTTTTCCTTGCTTGCGAAAGTGGCACAGAACAGACTTATACAGAGGAGTGTGTTCTACACCTAAAATCTGACCAACCAATCCAAATTATTGGATTGCAAATTGTGCAGGTATTTGAAATACACAGGTCTTGCAAAAAGCAGCATCTGCAGCCCTCCTGTGCTAGGTTTCTTCTCATCAGGTAATCTAGCCTAATCAGCTGCAGAAGGAATTGAAGCCACGCTCTGATATTTGCATAAGAAAAGGGAAATGATGGGGCTCCAGGCAGAGGGGTTTAAAGGCTGACTGCCCCTTGCTCCTCCCCAATTTCCACAGATGACAGTCGGACAGCCCTGTGGGTTTTACTGCCAGCCACTCCATAACCATCTTCTTTTCCTTCTGACATGGGTGTCACGCTGCTGCCCAGCTCCTGGGGTGCTCCACCTGCAGTCCCATTGCTGCTTTCTGCTCTCAGCTCTGTGCCCTTTGACCCAGGCTGCGGGGACAGGGCTGCCCAGCGCCTCCAGAGCAGTGTTCCACCCGTCTTGTGGCCACACTGCTATGCTGCAGCCCTCACGGCCTTCCCATGGCCAGCCCTGTGCTGTTGTTACAGCAGATTCTCCCGGGAAGCGGTTGCCAGTGGGATGGGATTCATTCCTCACTTTTCCTACCCTGCAGCTGCTGCTCTGGCTTTCATTTGGAGACCCAGGAGAGCCAGTAACACAGCAGTACAAAGCCCAACCCAGCTCTGCCAAATGTCCTTGTAGCCCGTAAATTCTGCATTCTTTGTGTCTGATATGGTTGACACATCCTTCTTCCTAAGCTTTGTTAACTCCCACCTAGGTCTGAGATCATTAAAGTAAGCCAAGCCCTAGATTTTAACAAAGCAATTATACCAAAAAGTAATTTATCTTTCGAAAGCCTGGACATCAAAAGTACCACCAGCCAGCAGAGACTTCAAACAGGCCCTGATGAAAACCTGTTGTGTTAGCAAGGGAAAGAGTTTTGAGGTAAATCACCTGGTGCACGAGGGAGGAAGGACACCCACCCTTGGGAGGATGTTCCTCTGAGGACACCACAGCACTTTTGCTCCCTGCACCCCCCTTGCTCCTTTTTTTGGCCTGATTTTCCTCTGAAAGTAACTTAGAATCATTAAATGTCACCAGTTACAGACCCTGCCAACGTGTTTTTGAGCATGGAAATCTGTCTGAAGACATTTTGTGCAGCAACTTTCTCCCACTTTTGTGAATTGTTCTGAAGAGGTTTTTCTTGACCACTTTGTGAGAGGTTTTACTTAAATTTTATAAGAATTGTAAATATATTATATTTGTATGGCATGCTTCTGCTGCGCCTGCAAAAGAAATACAGATTTTTGAAGCAAAATAAAGGGCATCCGCTGGAAATCTGTCATATTCAAGCTAGTTAAATTACATGCTGGCTGCTGCCCCCACTAGCTAGTTTTAACAGGTTTTTGCTTTGTAGCAATGCTTCTTCTCTTTGTCCTATCAGGTCCAGCTATTTTATCCATTCCTATGTGTTCCTCAATATCTGTTAGAATACCTTAGTAATTAGTACGTTAATCTGTGCTAATGAAACCCTTTGCTATTCAATAATAAAAAGAGTAATTTTGTTTAAATTTCGGTAGGTTAATCTTGATTGGTTGCAGTGTAGCAACCTGTTTTTATATAAATGAAAAGTTACACACAGAAGCCAACATATGTGTCTGACCCTTCAGATATTTTTTCCTCCAGAACATGTCTTAAAAGTTTTGCAGTGCAGCTAGAGAAACCCTTGGCAGCTAGAGAAAATTTGGCAGCTTGGCAGAAATTATTGAACTGTCATTCTAGATAACCTGAACATGTTTATATTGCAGAATGCTTTAACTGTGCAGCTCATCACAGTCTTCTGGCCCAGTCTGAGACATATTTAGAAACTAATAATATACTTTGAGGTTTTGGGTGAAGACAGAAGTGTAACAGACACATGATAGTCTCCATTTGGTCTGATTGGAAGGTAGACTTAAAAATTTACATCAGGCAGCAGAAACATGGATGATTTCAAAGATGGAAGCATAAATTGAAATTTCCCAATTTTTTTTTCCCAGTAGTTTTAAATGTCAGGAATTGCTAACTTGCACATGGCTTTTAGAACTTTTCACTCTCATTAAAGTCATGAGGTTTTTAGGTATCACTAATTTTTATGTGGACCCAAGCCTTGAGTATGCAGTGAAAGATCCATTCATAAGTGTTTCATGATTAAGCATTAAATCAGAGTCATACTGGCAGTCCATGGATAAAATTCCTTGTTTTGGATTATTTTTGTCTTTTAAAGTAATTTAACAACACTTGGAAACCTGCACGTACTGTTTCACAACCAGCATCTGCTGCCCTGTTCTAATCTTACCACAGTAGGCTGTAATCACAGCTGCATCTTATGCACAAGAAACTTTTGTCTTCCTGAAGATATCAACCACTAGAAAGAAGATAGTTGAAAGGAAGCAGCCATAATGGTCTAGGTACAGGAGTGAGGCAAACTTTGTGGAGAATGGTGAGTAGTTTTGGGGGAGGGAGAACACAAGCGATGAGGAAGAAAGCCCCCTTGGGAGTCAAGGTGAGAGCAAAACTGTTTGCTGTCTTTCAAGAAATCTTGGGTTACCTGGAGGTGGAAGTTTCTCTTCCTCCAGGGATACTTTTTGAATAGAAAAGCTTGTGCTGCTCATCTCCTTGGGAGGGGATGAGAGGCCTTGTGGTGCAGCTGGCACATCTTCTCACTGCACCACTGCCATCACTTTCTCACACTCTCTAATGATGGTTTGTTTTCTGCAGAGCTCCCGAGGTTTGATCTGACTTCCTGGCTTCCTAGTCCGCCTTTTCCACGTGGCATGCTTATTTCAGTTTTTTATCTCTGTTTGGATGCTTTATTAGCCATCCTAAGAAATTTTATGGATGGCAAAAGAAGGGATCTACAGCTGCAAAAAAAAAAGTGGCATTTTGAAAATAAATTAAGTATGAAATCTGAAGAAAAATGTCTGATATATTTCTGTATGCATTCAAACATTTCCAGATTGATGGCAATACTCTGTTAGGGGGCCCTTATTGTGGATCCAATAAGGATTATGGATCTTCTCTGTCCTCTTCTATCAGCTGACTGTTGATGCAAATTAACTGTATTTTCAATGGCATAATCTAGTTTTCTCTTTTGGGCTTTTATTCTACATTATCTGCAGTGCCAGAAGCACCCTCTATCCTGTGACTACATTCTGGAGAAGGCAAAACCATTCCCAATCTGTAATTACTCTTCACTTCTCTTTGATAATTTAATCAGCAGAACCCACAAATGCAAAAGAAACTATGTAAATATTTGTATGCATAGCACGGTCAGGACATAGTGGATCTCTTATCACACTTGTGAAATACAAGTAGAGGGAAAAAAATGAAAGAGATTCAACATGGATCTCACAGAAGCCACACATCCTGGCCTGCTGTTAAGTAAGAGTGATTTTCGTGACCTTTTTAGCATTTATGCAGGGTGATTGAGATGCTTTCTGCTTGATGACTGACTTTTCCAAGTCCTCCATAGTCATAAAGTAGTGGCAGGGAAGGTTATTAAAAATATACAAAACTGATTTACTCTCCACAGAACTAGGCAAGTACCTGTAGTTAGTGTACAGAATGATGTTGAAATGTTATTGAATATTTTTTGGTGGTGGGTTAGGACAGCTGCTTTTCTTGTCTCACTAAGGCAGGATTCTCCTTTTGCCACCCAACAGCAAAACACAGGGTTTGAAAATGCTGTGGTATCCCTCTGGATGTCAGAGAGTGTGTGTGAGTGCCATTAAAAACCAACATGCCATCTAGTTGGCTCCTTAAATCTTCATCCAGACTCTGTTTAGAGGATAAATTCTATACATGCTAAAACAAAATGAGATAAACCTTCCAAACAAATTTCTGATTTTAAAAGAATGGGAAAAAGTGAAAGATCATGAGTGACTCATGTTGCCTATCCAAGGGACTGTATTTCCTACTCATTGTGTAGTTGGAAAAATGAAGTATTTGACCAATACAAAGCTCTGGCTCTGTTCAGAAGTGAAAACAGAATTTATTTTTCCAGGGTCAAAGGAGAGAGTAGCCCAGACAGGTTTTTTTTGGGTGACACAAGCTACTTTGGTTTTGCTCTTTTAATATACACATTTTATTTGAAGAATTTAAAATTACTTTATAAAGCAACACCACTTCCATGCAAGTGCTGGGAAAATATTATTTCCTGCAGTCACAAAATACTTCAGAAGCAGAGTCTGTAGTGTAGCTAGTCCTTGTGCATCTCATCTTCTCCACCTGAAAGCACTGAAAATCTACAGAGGTCCTGTCATTAGGAAAAATATTAGCATAAGTGAAATTCAAAACTGCATTGCAAAATTTATATTTTTTTATTATTAAAAAGATTGTTTTTTCCTTTATAAATAAGAAAAAATAAATCAAAGATAAATCCTAGTAAAAAGGGAGTCACACTGCTTTCCTCACTATTCAAACAACTCAAGACACCTAACACCTTCAATCTCACTTTGAAAGTGCTTTGTTTTATGGACCATTCACAAGATTATTATGTTGATATTAACAAATTTATTACTTAATTATTTTGATTGCTTACTCTGATCATATTAGAATCAACCACTGTCCAGACAGCTCTTGGTGATGAGGAAGTGGAATTCATATTTGGTGTTGAGATACAAGGTACAAAGTATGTGGTATAAATAATCAGTTCAGATCTCTTATTTCCCTTATGTGGGGAAGAGTTTGTTCAATAAGTGCCCTTTAATGCTTCAGTACTTGAAGTGCATTTGAAGCATACAGTGTGGCTGAGTTTCTTCATATGTGTGCTCTGTCCTGCATGACCAAACATAGCAATCTTTAGTGCATATCTTATACACAATTTTGCATACCAATAACTAATTCTTAATCCATGCTTTTTAAATTTATCTTTTTTTTTTTTACCCTTCACTTTTTTGATTGAGAACTGGAAGCAGAGAAGTGTGTGAAGATTTCCTCCATAAAACACAAGAATGTGCTGGTCACAGCCTGGAGATGGGACTCACAGGTGCCTGACCCTGGGCTCTTCAGCAGCAAATGATTGAGACAAATGTCTCAAATGAAAGGTATTTACTCAGCACAACCTGCCCTCAGCCTCCAGACTAGTTATGCTGTAACAACAGAGACTCATGGGCTAGAATAATGTACTGAGAAGAGCCCTAGAGATTTCTGAAATGTCACCATAACCTCTGTGGGACACAAAACGTTGGTGGATGGCCTTCTGTTCCAACGTGGCAGTATGAATGTATTATTGGAGAAATGGTTCAGCTGTCATCAGTTAAGAAGAAGCCAAACCCTCTGGCTGAGGAGGGTGGCTCGTGCCTTGCTGCAGTGAACCCCAGCTCTGCTCTGATCTTTCACACTCACCCGTGGCTCTGAGCACAACCAGCCTTGGGCAAGGCTCCTAGGAAAATAGAGGGAACGCCTGTCGGCTGGTCCACACGCAGGTTTGGGGACATGTTTATGTTGATTTAGAAAGGTCTGTAGCTCTTTGGTTTGCATCAGTGAATTTATATTATCATCATGTGGCTTTCTAACACAATGGGTGATTGTTAAGATTCTCTGTTGGAAAATAAAATATGGAACATTGGCTAGCTAAAGAATTCCTCTTGCCTGCTGTTCTTCTGTTTGCCTAAGATTGCTGCATTTTTTTGTGAAAAAGGACACACCTTTAAAATAAATCCCAGCTGGAATATTTTTCACTAACCTTAAAGAAAGGAAGGGACAGGGTAGCAGCCTGGAGTTTTCACTGAAACTAATAAAAGTGCAAACTCACGTGGAGGGAAAGGCAGTTTAAGGCCATGTAAGGAAGAAGCACTTACCATTTAATGGATCTATCATTTTCTCCCACAGAGGTCACAAAAAGACTCAAAATTGCATTTCTCTTTGCTGTACTTAGATATTTTTGAGTAAGGAGAGCTTGCAAGCTAGAACAAATGTCAAGGGTTTTTAGTTTAAATAGCTAAGAAAATTGGTGTAGCTTACTGACGATACAAAAAGCATTCCCCAGATTTCAGGGCAGGTACAACAGCTGAACAGCAAGAATGCAACGCTGGTTTTAAAAACTGTAATAAAGCCCTGATCTTTCAGTACTCTTGATTACATATTCTTCATGTCATCTTAAAGTGTTCAAAGTTAGAGAGCTCTTTCCCTCCTGGTGCAGAGTGAGCACGAGGCAGGGGTTCTGCAATGGCATGATGGAGTGGCTTGACAACCTCAAGCAGAAGATAAAGGGATGGGGAAAGGCATATGTCAATATTGATATGATTTTCTTTGAACTTGAGAAATCAAACTGTCAAGCTGAGACAATCTAAGTGTAAAAAACCTTCAAAAATCCTTCTCGTTTTTCTGTCAACAACTTCACCACCACCTTTTCAACCCCCAGGACGACTGGTGTTATAGCTTTTATAAAACTGTATAACTGTACAACAACAACAACAAAGCCACCCCAAAATGTTTTGGTGTTTTTTTAAAATTCACTCAAGATTAAACATGAAGATGTCCCTGTTTAATTTTGAACCTCTCCAAACCTAATGGCAATTTTAGGTTACAGCTCTCTGCTCAGCCTCTTGTCCACAAAAGCCTGCCTAGCTAGCACTGTCCTTCTTTTTAAAATAGAAGGATTCAAGTCCTGCCTCATCTTCAGAGTGCAACTACAGTTCCTTATCTGAACACTCAGGCCTGCTTTTCTCTGTATAGCTAGATTGAGCAGGGAGCTGGAAATATTGTAATATGTTTAACTTAGGAAATAAAATAGATTTCAGCTCAATTACTTTATATTTACTTTTCTTGTCAAGTTTTAAATGTCAAAAGATAGAATCTTTTGGCCCAGAGCCTGGCCAGGCCTTGCCTTCAAGACCTACCTGTTTCTAGAACATCAAAGATAAAAGAAGAGAAAAGGTTATTCATTACATCTAAATTAATTTCTGCTTCACTGGCATGTAATTTAAATGTGCTCTCCTGCTACAGGGATTTTGCTTTTTGATTTTCATTATAGGTATGAGCTATATGCTAGTTGCAGAGTTTTAGCTACGTGTGTCTGTTGGAAACAGAGATTTGATATGAAAATAGATGTTTCTGGACAGAAAGTATTGTTTTAGCTTCCTGGCTCTGTAAGAGCAGCATATTCAAAACGGTCTCAAATGAAAGGTATTTACTCTGCTTAACCTATAACGCTGTATGAATCAACACAGACAGGTAACCAAGGGCAGCACCAAATCACAGCCAAAATGCTGAGCAGATTTATGTCATTACCTCGCTAACAATGCGGGATGGGGACACAAGCTCTTATCCCCTGGGAACACAGGCTCCATGCTCTCTGGGACACAGGCTCCTGTTCCCTGGGGACACAGGCTCTTGTTCTCCAGGGACACAGACTCCCTGCTCCCTGGGGTCACAGGCTCCCTGCAGGCAGAGGATGAACAACATTAGGCATAATAAATGGCATTTTTTCATACTGACATTTTTAGCATTCCCAGCTGCAAGGTCACTTTGAGCTAAACTTTTCCCTCCTCCTCCCCAAGTCCTCCAGGTTTAGTTCTTTTCTCCCAATAAATGTTAAAACCTTTCTCTATGTTTGATAATATATTTATGCAGCATCAAAATAATTTTGCCTGCACTAGGTTAATTTTACATTTTTTAAACATTTATGAGTGTTTTAAGAACAGTATCTGTCATGTGAAAATTCCTGACAAGTTTTAGGCTTGCTAAACAAAATTGTTTTGATGAAATTCATTCATAAAAGGATTCCAATATATAGTATTTTGTGACATCTGATACATTTCAGAACCTGGTTGTATGGCGGAGAAAATGAAATGTGAAACTTTCATTTATGTTTAAACTTTCCAAGAGCAACAGGCAAAGCCAAAAGCTCCTGTCTTTTGTATCCCTTCAGGCCTGAAGGAGAAACTGGCTTTTCAGAATTGGCAAGGCAAGTCACCATGTGGGCAGGGAGATGCAGTATGAACAAACAGGGTACAACAGCTTTTATTTGCTTCCCTTTACTCACATTTATCTTCCAGCAAGCTCAAATGTTCTGCAGAAATTCTCCTTGTGGCCTATATAGCAGTGGGCTCAGCTCCTGCTTTGCCATGGTCCAGGGGCTTGCAAACACTCAAGTGTCTGCAGAAACTTTGGTCTTTTTGTATTGAAGCCATTATTGCATCCTCATTTATTTTTCTCATCTGGAAAAGATCCTGGTGTTAGTATTTTCCCTTGTTTCCTTTTTCTTTTCAAATGCATTGAGAGTTGATGAAATTGGTTATAATTGAGTTAATCAGAGCTTCGAATCACACCCAAGGGTGGGATTAAACACAGTTTTGCCCATGTGTCACAGACTCCTTACCAGAAGCTGGACTTTGGTGTCTGACTCAGCAGAAGGAGCCCCTAGATGTGCAAGCTGTTCGCTCAAGGAACCACAGCATGTTAAATTTTAAATAAAGAAGTTAGGCAAAAGATACAGATTCAAGGGGAGCAAATGATAAAAATAGCCAAACTGCAGACAAGATGCAGTGCTACAGCAGAATAAAATCTGAGGGAACTGGTGGGGTTGTGGTAATCTCAGAGCTCTGTGAATGCTTGAATTTCTTCTGCGAGCTGCAGCACGGCTGTTTGGTAACTACTACTAGTTACCAAATAGTGTGATGAATTTGTATTTGAATTTGAATATTTTAATCCCAAATAGGCCCAATGTGTCTGTGCTGCAAAGAGCAGTAGAGTGTAGCTGGCTCCCCTCCCACACTAGCTGTGCTATGCTCTGTTGAATCTTTTGGGCAGAGAAGATACCTACAGAATCTCTCTTTTTGGAATCCAGGAGTGTAACCTCTTCAGCAGGAAATCTCATTACTTTCAGCATGAATATGCAGAGAGAGAACAAAAAAAAAAAATAGAAAAAGACAGGCCTGACAAATGCTGTATTTTCAACAAATAAGAAAGTCCCCACAATTTTCTTTTAGTGTCACAATAAACAGAAAAAAAAATGTGCAAGCTAATGCTCTGGTTTGAGATGAGAAGAAAGATCTCAAAAATTATTGAGAGTGCTGGTTTCCGAAACCGGGCAGAATGAAACAAGTTTGCACTTGTGTCTGTGGGTCCTGCTCAGAGTCAGTTAAAATAATAGATGCCATTTTCAAATTGAAGTTCTACTTAGTAGAAAATGTTCTCTGACTTCCCCTCTTCTGTTGACAATTCTTTTTTTTTATGAACAACAATACCTCCCTTGAATGTCCATTTCCTCATCTCTTTATGTTCCTACTAGACTTTGAGGGAAAGAAGGTAACTTTCAGATAAAAGTGTCTTCCTGACTTTTCCACCATGCTTATATCCAGAGGGTAACATATTTACAATCCAAGGAAGAAAAAAATTGCCAGGAAATATGAAGACTGATTTTTTTAAAATCAGATCAGGCAAAGCCTGACAGTACAATTGTTTTAGAAGGCTGCATGTGCAGTGGGTCCTTCCCTTTGGAAAGGCTCACTGTAGGCTCTGTGCTTGGCAGAACTTAATCTAGAGGCATAAATCCTTCTTTGAATCCCACTCTCTCATGGCAGAATGCAAGTTCAACAGTTTAGATGACTCCAGCTGTGAAGCTGTATGTTTCATAATCATAGAATGACATAATGACAGGGCTAGAAAGCCCCTTAAAGATCCAAACTGCTGCCTTGACAGCTTCAGGTAGTGACCTCTTTGCAGATATTTGCTGACCCGTTTGGTTATCCCTGTTCACACCTATCCTTGCTTCCTCTGTGTGGCTGATACCTATGTCCTGAAACCTTCTTTTCTGCCCTCTTCCCTTGTGACTCCCACAAATCTGCACCTACCCTGGCCTCCTCTTGCCTTTGATTATGTCCCGTCTCTGTCAGACTGTGCAAACAAGTGTTCCTGTAACTGGCCAGTCCTGCACAGTTCTACCAGCACTGAGGCAGAAACAGGGGGATTAGTTTGTCCTGCAGCAATAAATTCATTGAACTATTTCCTTGGAAGCTAGGGGACAGGAAGCAAGGAAGGAGGATGGGCTAGCGTTGGCAGGTTAAGCTCGTAGGGGGCAATTCACAGATTTGCATTTTATTTCTGAGGTTCCAGTGATTCCTTCTTCATATAAACTATCAGACAAGATTAAAAAGAGAGAGGATAAATAATGCATGGTGTTATTCACTGAAAAAATATTGCTAAAATTCACTTCAAACAGCATACTCTATTATATAGTCAGATTTTCCAGACCCCATCCATTAGTGCCCATTTAAACATGTAATATTTTCCAATTAAATGTGTTGGTAGGAATTATTCATTTTAATAATTAAAGCATTTCCAGAGCTCCCTGAAGAGCGTTACCATGGAGGATTGGACCCTCTGCTGGGAACACTCACAGCATGTTAGTGTACACTGGAGGCCAGCTGCTTAATCAGTCGTGCAGGAGCATGAAATCCAATCCTGAGGAACATTAGCATTGGTTACACATAGCTGTCCTTTCCGTGGCTCTGCCAAAGTCAGATTTTTGTGGCAGCTTTTGAATTCTGGGGCTTTTGAAGCACCTAAGTGTAGGCTGCCAATCTGTGTGTTGCCTGCTGTACCTAATGGTGATGGCTTCCTCAGAGATTTGGTCCTCTTAGATTGTTCATCAAGGACAAAGGGAAGGCTTTTATGCTCCAATCATTTGCCTTGTCTCACTTCTGAAGACTGCTAGCCCAGAGTGTTGACAAGTTGGTCTTTCCTCTCCTTCCACTAAGTCGTGTGCTTGGCATGAATGATCAGCAGTTCAGACACCTGCTCCTCACGGGTGTTGAAAACCTTGTGGGATGCTCTGCAGAGGAGGGTTTGATGTGGCATCCCTGGCCAGTATTCCCATTTGCCACTGCCATGCAGTGCCTTGGTTGGCTACCAGCAGGCTTGTGTGGCTGTCACCCTCCCACTGGAGATGGCTGATGCTCTGTGTTTGTGAGTGGGTGCATGAAATGAGACAGACAGGCTGCAAAGTAGTTTAGAAACATGAGATATGACACAAAATTAATTTTTGTACCATCAGAAGATCTGCAGTTCATCTTGAAAGACTTCAGTTAAACTAAAAAGAAACCTGACAAACAACTGAAGATGAGAATCACAAGGTCCATGGGTCTTTCAAATTTAATAAATCTGCTTCTGGTTTTGTTTTGTATAGAAAAAAAAGAAGAGGATCAGAGAACTGGTTAAAATATCATGTTGTTTCAGGAAAGCATAGAAACCGGAAGGGAGATTTTTTTTTTTAGCTAAACCTAACAACCAGAAAAAAAAAAAAAAAAGGCAAAGTGTCACAGAAAAGCTGTCAACAAAATAATTTAATAGTTATTACTGATCTCTTTGTACTATTTCCTTATCTAGAAATCGAAAAATCAGATTTGTTAGAAATACTAATACCTCTTAAAAATGTGCCAGTAATCCAGACTGCCTACATTGTCCTAGGGAATCAATAATGCTGTGAAATATTCAAACGTTTTCTTGGTCTGATTTTAATGCTTATTTCATATCCTTATATCCTTGGAATGCTTATAAATAAAATTCACAGTCTGTGTTCTTCAGGCTGTGATTTGGAGATGCATGAAAGTTTATCAACAGTGGGGAAATTATCAGTGGTCAAAGATAAAATATTCTGAATAGTTTGGCATTGAAAGAATACTTAAAAAAAGAGTTCTGAAACCAGCAGAATCCACTGGCAGGATCCGAGAGAATTTTTCATCTTGAAAATATCAGCCTAATCACATAAACTGTGCTGAAACCTAGACCAAACAATCAGGGCAATTGCTTAATCCTTCCATTAACGACCAGAAACCAAACTCTCATCTGCAATTGGGATAGACTATTAAAAAGGTTTGAAAGTTCACAACAGACAGGGAGATAATTTTCTACCTATGCATCATATATTTTAATTCACTGGAGGGTAAATGTAATAATAAAAAATCCTTCTGCTGGAAAGACCTTTTTTACAAGGACAAATAAATTTAATTGGTCCTTCTTTTCTGATAGCTCTTTTCCATTTCCAATTTGGAATTGGATCAACTGTTTGCTAGTGGGATTTGGGATGCTTAAACTTCTCCTGTACTGTAACTGATGGCTGAGGTGCAGACAGCATAAGAGTGGAAGTGTGCTTGTGTACTTTTGTATCCCACAAGAGCCATTCTGCAGCCAGTACTGACATCAAACCTTGCCCTATTTCTTCTGCCTAGGTGTTGGCTGGCAGTGCACCACTGCAGCAACCAAGGTAAATCAAGTCCTGGGCTGCATCCACTGGGACATTGCCGGAGACAGAGACAGGATCATCCCAATCTTCTCAGATCTTGTCAGGCTGCACCTGGACTATTGCTTGCAGTTCTGGGCCCCACAGATCAAGAAAGATGCAGAAAGACTGGAGAAAGTCAAAGAAAACAATGAAGGTGATCAAAGGGCTGAGGAAGCTTCCCTGAGGAAAAGCTGAAGGAGTGTTTTCTCTTCTTCCAGGAGAAGAGACTGCTCATGGAGACCACATCCCAGTATTTCGATACTTAAAGGGTGGATACAAAGAGAATGGAAGTTTTCTTCATAAGTAGACACAAGGAGACTGCATGAGGCAATGGTATTTGCACTGTGAGAGACTTCATATTGACATAAGAAAGAAGTTGTTCACAATGAGGACAACCCACCACTGGAACATCTTCCCCAAATGTGTGGTGGAGTCCCCGTTGCTGGGGGCTTTCATGATGCTTTTGGTCAGGGCACTCATATAGCTTCCTTTTCCCACAGATATTGGACCAGGTATTCCTTTGAGGTCCTTCCCAATCTGGACTGTTCTGTGATTCCATGATCCCATGGAACCAGAGAAATATTAAACAGCCAGAAAATTTTGTTTAAATAAATCCACTCATGTTTTGTTTATTTTGTATGTATCCATCCCACAACATTCTGCCTCTAGAATGTTACCTTTTCTTCATGTCATTGCAGTTACTTGAATGTGCAGAAATAACAATATATTTTATACTCAGCTTGGTGTCTGTGAGACACAAGACAGAGCTAGAAACATTTAACAAGCATATTCACTAAGGATAGCTAGGATATACCTCTGGATCTGGCCTTCTGTAGCCTGAATAAGTGCACTGTGTTTCTGATCCTTCTCTCAATGTTTCTTTGCCAAAGAATTGACAGTCCATAACTTTGCATAAAAACTGCTTACCTGCATTTCAATATCACTTGGTAACTCTTAGTGAAACTAAGTTTGGAAAGTGCTGGCACGTAATTCTTCATGTTCTTTGTGTTCCTTAACTTATCACTGGCATTATCTGGTGAAAACAGACTGAGCTTAGTAGCACTGAATGAAGTAACAGACAGTAAAACTGGCTTAAAATAATTCTCATTTACAATTATCTGTATTGCTAAAATGACATTGCACTCATTGATGAGAGCAGAGCAAGTAACTAATGTCATACATATTTCAGTTTTAGCCTTGAGCACTGATTTGCACAATCAATTTCCATCTTCTCAGTGACTTGCCTAGTTGTGCAGCTCATACCATCATTTAATATGCATTAATTAAACTGTGATGGAACTGAAAGAAGCTAATCAAACTAGGGACAAAAATAAACAATTGATTTATAACATTTGTAAAATATAATCCACAAAACTGTCTTTTTTTTTTTTCCCTCTGCTTTTATTTTCTGAATACTGCAGCTTACTTCAGAGCTGCCTCTTATGACAGTACTCACTGGTGCCTCTGAACTGATGTAGCCAGGTCACAGATACACTTGGTCTTCTCTTTTCTAAAGGAGGACCTTGAGAGCGGGCCCATGACAGAGGAGCCCAGGCTGACATCACTCAGGCAGCCACACACTGCAGTAAGGATGGAGCAGGAGTACCAGCAGCTGGGTGCTCAAAGCTGACCAACCCTAACAGAGCAATCTTCTCCCACCCCCCTCTGGAAACCAGAACAGGACAATCAAATGTCGCCTTCTTCAGAGTCTAGGGGCTTACTCCTAGTACACATCCAAGACCAAGATGGCTAAATCTAAAATCAGATCCTTGTCTGTCCTGTACTAGGAGCCCCTGCTGGTCTTGCCCTGGCTGTCAGCATTCAGTCTTCTGGCACAGCATCCTCTCCCTGTGCCTGTCACGACCACAATCAACTTTCTTCCCTCTTCAACATGCTCTAAGCTGTCCCTGCAGCTGAGACAAGATGGGTTTCAGTGTGGCCCAGACATGAGCAGGAAAGGCTCACTGGAAAGGCTGACAAGGTTAGTAATCCTCCAGCATATGCTTGACAAAATCTGTTCGTGAAATTATTCTCAAACCTCTGAAGCTACCAAGTATACAAAGTATACAAAGTATACAAAGACAAACCAGCACTCATTTCACTGTCTTAATCCATCACAGCCAATAAGGAATGAATTTCCAAAAAGTGAAGTCTGCAGTACCAGTTCTGATTCCATAGGAACTCCCTATCTAGTGCTCCTTTTGTAAGCCCAAAGCTTGCAAATGCTCTTGGTTTATGATTAGATCCTGAGGCATGTGAAGGTGCATTAACTGTGACTTGGCTGAAAAAAAGACAATAAACAAGCTTAGGGGCTGATAACAAATTGTTTGTCAAAACCATGTATGTCTCCACAAATATCTTCTTTTCTTAGGTTCTCCACAACTCTTAGCCATGGGTTCCTTCAGGAGTCCAGGACCCCCAAGCCTATAAGGAGCTTCCTTGCCAATGTGCAGTCTCAATTTCTCTTCTTGCCCTCTCATTTTCCAATATTTTTCCTTTGACAGCCAGTCCCACCATTAAACAAGAGCCCTGTACCAGGAAAGCACCTTTATTTTTCACTGCACGATCACCTCCTGGCTAGTCATATCTCAAAATTTGCCTAACTTAAAAAACCTCAAACATTATTTTGGACACCACTTTTTCTTGAAACTCCACCTGTCCTGTTTACACAAGCTTCACCTCAGTGGGAGATTTTCAAGAGAAGTGTGAGTCTGCACCATCACAGCTTGCATGAATGCCATTGTGTGGGAGAAGTTAAAGATGAAAAGTTTGTGTTCTGACAGAATCAAACTTCAGGACCAACTGCATCAAAGATAATTTTATAGCAGTCCAGTAAGATACCCTCAATGCTACTGCACACTTTATTCTCTTTTTTCACAATCAGAAAGTTGGCAGTGGCACCACTCTTTGGCCAGCAAGGGCAACAAATACGGGAAGTGTTTGTGCGGGAAAATGAGGAGAAGGGAGACAATCGAGGATAACTGTGCTGCTTGCCAGCTCCTTGTCTCAAGCAAAAAATATTTGATGTGAAGCTTGGCTGTAAAGGCTTTGAACCAGGTGGTCAGGTGCTGCCAGAGCTGGTTCAAGGAGATGAGATGTTCAAGCAAGAGGTGTTGTTCATGCTGGAGAGCTGAAACACGTTTTTCTAACACTCTTCTTGGTATCTACCCGGACAGCTAATGAGTTAATTAGAATACATGTATATATAGTCATTGCTTACACCTTCCCCCAACTTTGTGGTATGGATCTGACCTGTTTCTTCTCCACTCATCTCCCACTCCACCCACCTCCAAATGGCTACCAATCTGTGACATTTTTTGCTCATTTGTTAACAGTTGTGCAAGCTGGCTTTCCTGTGCATGGAAAAACAAAGCAGTTCATTTCCTCTCTGCATTTCTACCCCATATGAACAACATCAACACGGGGCTTTCTTGAAAAATATTACTATAGCAACTGGTCTCAGGTGTCTCTCAGCAAAAGCACTCAATACTGTGTAAAAGCTATTCAGCTCAACATATTAATTTGACCTCATTGCCAGTTTTGCTCTTGAGAAGAAAAAAGAAGTTTGAAATTAGAGAATTCATAAAGTTGCTGAGTACCTGGTAACAAATAGTAAGACAAATACATGAATGAGCAATCAAATAAGAATTAGTATATTTTACTTTCAAACTCTCACTTCAGGTGAAACATTCCACTTCAATTTTTAGTGTTCAGTAATCATATTCTAGCAATGCTTTTCAAAGCTACTTTTCACTGGCAATAATTGTACAGGCTACGACAAGGAAGACTGACTGTGCTTTATGAATTCTTGAGGGTGTTTTTCATTCTAATTCAACTGCTTAGTCTATCCCATGGTATTTAGTTACAGGATTGCAATAAATGTTTCTTTGAGCACATGAGGATTAAGAAAGAGATGTATTTTCGGTTTCAAATCTAATATATGACTTTGACAGGAAAAAGCTTTCTTAATGTCATTATTGTAAAACAGATATTTTTAACTGTAGTTGAGTATCTAATAAGATTATTTCAAGGTTTTGTACTAATTACACTGCTGGATCAAAGGCTTTTTCAGCAGGTGAAGGACCCAAAAAAATGTATCAGACTTAAACGTGTGTGTGCACATTAACATACCAAGCATAATTTGAAAAAAACAACATTGAACAACACAAGAAAAGCAGAGGTTTATAAAATGGTAGTATAAAGGAAATTGTAGCTTATTCCTATATGCCCAAGCTGCCAGGGGTCATCTCAACAAATCTGGAACAGTAGCAAAGTCCAGAGATAAATACAGTGCACGCCTATGTCTGCTTGAAAACAGAAGTGATTTTTGTGTGACTAAAAACAGTAATGGAGTGAGTTATATTACATATTGTCTCCTTGTCATGTGTTCCTTCTGTTGTGTTATGCTGCCACTGCATGTCACTCACAATAGCAGTGAGATTTTAACAAGGTTTGTGAAGTTGTGGTGGGATTACCCTGCTGCTTGCAGGGAAAAGATCCACCCTCATTTAAAAGCAGATATAATTTTGACTTCTACACAAGACTAATTATTCATAGCACTATGTTATTGTAATTTCAATCCAGAGAACAGCTAGTGGCAGTCTGTACTTTGTTTCTGGAGTTTGCCATGTCATTTTCTTTCACATTAAAATTCCAGTGGCTACTCTATAGTTAAGCCATTCTCATCATTATCTTGTACTCTACATTCCAAACAACTTAGACATCGGTCCACCAAAAACTGGAAGTTTGAAAACAAGCTTTTAAACACCCTGAAATGCTTTAATATTTTCCCATTGCACTATAAATATATAAGTATACATAAAATACATACTCTTTCTTAAATAGTAACATGTTTGTAACTCAGACATTGCTACGTAACTGAAACAGAACATCATAAATCATACCATTATTTTCTTTCACTGCTACAAGTTAGAAACTCTAAGTTGTAAAGAGCACACATTTTGTCTGGACAAATACTTAGCATTGATTGACTTTATTTGAGGTGGGAGTATATTTTTGTATTGTAAATTTTTAAGTTTGTACTGTAGCTTTACATATTAATAAAACAAACTTCATTATGTATTTTTTCTTACCAGTCCTCCTATCTTTTGTTTTAAAATAAACTAGGTTGTACTTGTTATTCTCTCCAGGATAAAATTTGGAGTAAGGTCTGACTCACACCTGCTGTTTTATCCACATGTTATCTTAGCTGTCAAAACCTTTATTGGAAGAAAATAGTATGAGTGAGATGAAAAGGATAAAGAACCTTGTGTGTCATCAAGATAACGTCTTTCTCTGTTTTCTGTTTTCTTCAGTAATAATGTTATTTAGAAATTTTTACTTTTGACTGTAAAAAAATATAAGTTCCTGCAAATAGACAAAAATTAAGGCTTTGACTTCCATCAATCTTTGGGAAAAAAAAGAGGAGAGGAGAGGAGAGGAGAGGAGAGGAGAGGAGAGGAGAGGAG
>JANIJU010000003.1:6937633-7140782 GCA_025504685.1 Leucosticte australis | reverse complement strand
GAGGAGAGGAGAGGAGAGGAGAGGAGAGGAGAGGAGAGGAGAGGAGATGAAGTGCAGAAAGGGTCTGGTTCTTCTGTATCTGGAAGATTTATTTTTCTTATCTGAAATCCAATTTTGCATGAAAACTCTTTATGTATGGTACACCTCAGACCTCAGTTCAAAGTCACTTCACATAGAACAGCAAACTAACCTGGAAGGGCAAACCTACCAAGAACAAACTGACCCAGAACAACACACCAGCCCAGAACAGCACTGCCCAAAGTTAGTCAGGAAAAAAATGCCAATACAAATGGGGACTTTCATCAGACCTTTCAAATGCTACACTTCAAACAGCAGAGAGATGTATACATGTGCTCCAGATTAAGTTCTTGGATGGACATAGTCCTGGTATTCTGCTTTTTCAAGGCAAAATTGCCAGACTAACTTACTGATGTAGAAAGTAGTGTTTGGGTCTAACTGTATATAGTCATTTCTAGAATTTCCTAAAAAAGAGGGAGCACTGGTTCATCTGCTTTCTGTGCTGTGGAAATGCACACATAGAAATCCAAATGTGTATGAATGCATGTTGCCTCCTGCCTGTTGTGGGGTGCAAATCAGTGGTAGGTGCCTGTGGCAACCCAGGGACATCCTAGTGGAACAGGCAGAGGAAACCTTCAAGGTCTGCTGGGACAGGGAAATAGTTTACAAGAAGAAGTGTTATGTGAGCAGGAAATTCTGCTCCCTGTTTCCAGGATGCCTAACATTTCTGGTGGTTAAGGTAGCCACTGGATGTTATGGCATATGTAATAAGAATTCACATGGGAGTGAGACTCTGTATCTGCTCCAGAACGCCTGGAGCTCACTGCTGCACTGTCCTTGGTTTCTCTCCATCCTGCATCAGTCTTGACTCATGCACTTGAGTGAAGTGGTTAGGGTAAAAGCTGTGAGATGGGAGAGAAGTTTTAGATATGTAGAAGCAGAGAGAAGAAAGGAATTCGGTTTTGTTATATAAGAGGTGACCCAGCTTACTTGACGGAAATGTTTTCCTCCTCGGAAATTGTCAGTGATTATTTTAAATGAGGGCAGTTTAACAGTGTGTTCTGAACAGACAGAGGTTCTTGCTAAAAGGTACTTATACTCAGTCTGAAATGTGGGCTATCTAGCAGAGAGCATTGCTATGGAACCAGAGGTCAGAGTGCTTCTGGCTGAATGTCACAGTCAGATCAATGATGCAAAACCTGTACCAAGGTCCTTAGAGCTTTCAGGTATCTGGAAGGTTCTAAAGGTATCTAGAAAGTGAAAATAAACAATGGAGGCATTTAAGAAACTTTGCCAAGTTTTGGACAGTGACAGAGAAAAAAAATCACAGGACTGAGTTTATTGAGTCACTGAACTTTTTCATATTTGATAAGGTAAAATTAAATAAAGTCTCATACAATGTATGGGGCGGGGGGAAAGGTCTCATTCTTATTGCTGTCTCTGTTCAGGGTATTATTTTTTGTACTTGTATTTTTTACAATAGTAAAATTCCTCAATATTCTAATACCTGTCCAAAGGCACCATCAGGCAAACTTCAGCTTGAACAAAGGATTTTGTTCTTCCTCTACCAGTGACTTGGGATTTCTCCCTGCTCCTTCACCTGCTTACAAAGAAGTGAAATGATTTCACGAGTTTGTTGATTTTGAGGGCAATAAGCAATGCCTGAAAGCAGAGCTCAGGCTGCAGGGGTGTTTTGTCTGGTAGCTCGTGCCCCTCAACCTCTTAGGAAACTGCATCTTCTCCGTCTCTCTGTGACACTGGAAAAGCTGATTCAAGCCTTTATTTATACAGCCATAAATAAATAAAGTGAATTGTTAAGTAACCACCAACTGTTTTATTGTAGTTTGCCATTAGTGTGAAAGGTTTGCCAATTTATGCATCTAGCAAGTAATGATATCAGCTAGGAAAAGAGGAAGCTCTTCTCACAGGGGAAAACTCCTATTCCCCCCTGAATTCAACATGAACGTAAACAGAGTAAAATTAATCTACAATGAACTCAAATGCCACAAATGAAAATCAACTCGTGTGCCACAATGCCTTTCACACCAGTTTTAATAATCATGATCAGTGTCATTCAGAGGCTGTTTTAAGAACCAGCTGGGATAATTATCGCTTGGCTTTGAATCCAACATTAGTACTAGAATTAGGAAATTGATCATTTTATCCCAGGTGCCAGGTGGCAAAACTTCTTTCCTCCCCAGATATTGATAAACCCCCAGGGCTTACTGCAGGAGACAGCTCGAGGTGCACAGTGATTAGCCTTCCTTAGCACTCCCCAGCTCTACAGGCAGCAATGTCAGAGGAGGGGAGATCAGCTAAAGCCAGTCATAGCAATCTGTGGCAATAACAGCATGTCAGAACTCTTAAACTGCTGTGAGGGTTGATTTTTCTCCTTCCACCTCTGCTTTTTCTGCCTCCCTGCTGTAGAAATGCACCAGCGTTGCACTCTGCTGATAGACTTGAACCTTTCTCATCTCCTACATCTCCTAGAATGAGGGAAAGGCAGCTGGATTCATAGCACCTCATCTGCAGAGTGCTGGCAGCCCAAATGAAGAATAAACAGGTGAATTTGGTGAGTTTCTTGCTCTATTTAAATGTGTTGAAAAGAAGTAAGAGGGTTTTCTTAAAAGTTAATTTCAGATGTTGTGATTGCTCTTTCCTAAGCCTCTAGAGTGGCCTGGCTAGGAAATTCTGGAAATTTACTTTAGTAGCTCATGCTGAACCTCCGAGATCAGCTGCAGGCTGGAGTAGAATGACTGCAAAGCTACAAATGCCTGAAAATATCACTCTTCTTGACTGATGCAGCAGCATCAGGATACTAGAGACCTTGTATCATACAGCAATTAGCTGTTTATAGATTTGTAGCTCCAAAATGGGCAAACAAAGTGATGAATATAGAAAGGTTTCAAATGTCCTAAATAAATTAGCACTGTCACGGAAGGGAAAAGATTAAGTTCAAAACTACCACCCAGGTTAATGAAATATAACTGCATTAATTAATTCATGATGCTTTTAAATAATAGGGACAAAATAAACAGAAGTTACATTTTTTCAGTTATGAAAGAATACTAGTGTTTTGACTTCTCTGTTCTGATTGCTCAATGCTAAATTCTTGTACACGGAGTGTATACATGGAGTGCCAGTGTTTTGGTGTTTGTTACCTATAGACTTTGTCTATTTTTTCAGCAGCATTTGTTATATGGGGTAGGAAGTTGATTAAATGACAGTTGGTTTCTGCACCCTGTTCTGGTACCAATATGCAAATGCATTTCAAGGGCTGATACTTAACTCTGTTGAGAACTTTGACCAACCGGAATTGGTTTTGGATGAGTGAGATGTTTTCGTCGGGGGTTTTGATTGTTATTGCTTTGGACCTCACAGTTTATTAGACTAAAGAGACAGGGGTTTTCAGGTGCAGTAAAACTTTTTATGTTATTTTGGTGATAAGAATGTAGAATTTTCCTACTCTGTGAAATGAATTTTACACAGAACGTGTCCTTCTGTGACTGAAACTGTACAAATAAAAGAAATTTTCCCAAAGAAGGCTAATTTGGAAAGGTGCTCTGACTATGGTAAGTGATCTTACTGCTTCCTAAAAGATTAACTGTGAAGTGAAATGTCTTGCTTTCTCTATTTTCCATATTAATACTTTGGTTTAGAGGCATGCTAAGTGAGGTAAATGCTGAGAGATGATGCCTGACAGCAGTGTTATGGGTGGGGGCAGAAGGAGCTTTTTGGACAGAGTAGGGTTTGAGCAAGTTTAAAAAAAAGCATTATATGGAACAGCCATCACAGCCCTCTGGCACAGAAGAGTGAGGATCTGCATTTTATTTTTGCTGTTTTCTGTAAACATATAAATTGATTTATTGACAGCATTAGGACCTGTCTATAGAGGGCTGGAAATTATAATATTCTCATTACTGGGAGAAGGGACAGATGAAATGTAAAATGGATTCTCTGGGTCTTTTCTGCTACTATTCAGGTTTAAGAACAGACGTACTTTGAGATGCAAAATATGCAGGTCTGTCTTGCTTGTGTGCAGCCTCAGAGGCAGAGATGCAGAGGCTGTCATATTTTAAAGCATTGCAAAGGAGATGAAGCCATCCAGGAGTATTTCCCCAGTAAGTGAATAGCATGGTCAACAGATCTCAGTGTTTCTGAAGGATTCTTAAAATACGTAATGCTTATGTTGCTAGCTATGCCAATTAAACTTGTATGGAAAAGATGGCTTGAGGAGAAGTTAAGACTGGCATTTTGATTTGTAGTTTCTGGACCCCAAACATAGTGTGTTAAAGTTATATATGAAAATTATTTTATAGATCTTGTTTTTATAACCCAGTGATAGAAAAAATATTTTTCTAATTCCACTCTCTTCATGCAATTATAAATGTACAAATACCCTTTGAAAGTCATTAGCTTTTCATGAAGCTTTCTTGTGAAGGTCTGATATGCTTTTTGTATATTTTTATATTTCCTATTTTGATGTAAAAAATTGCACATACTTAAGGTATTTTAACACCTGCTGATCTCAGTGTTCTCTCCAGCAATCCTGTGACTGGTTTGTCACAAATGGTGAAGGGTATACATACATAGAGTACAGTACTGCTAAAACAATAAACATAAGTTCACTTGGGAACAAAATAATATTAAAAGAGAAGAAAAGTAAATCCCAATGTTGTCCAATATCAGAAATTTTTCTGAATGAATAGACTACTTTCAGAAAGACAACAGGATATTTTAAAATGGCTAGGAATGTCATTTGGGAGATATAATTTATAATAGAGATTAATTGTTTGCAGATTTTGTTTCTAGCCATTGAAAATGATAGTTCAGCTGTGCAATGGCATTCTTACCAGCTTAAATATCTTTATTACAAAAGGAGCAGGTGTACTCCCTACCTGTACTGCTGTATTTTTGACTTTTAGTGATACTGTACATTATTAGCATGAACAGTAGTGACCCTATGTTCACATAAACCCTAAATCATATTGAAAATTGTTGTTGTTGTTTAAAGGAAGCATCTTGGAAAAAGTCCTCCTGATGGTTATAGCAATATTGGTTGAGCAAATGATTCAAAAACTCCTGTCATTGCATGACATCTCTTCTCCATGAAGTTGAAGTGAGAAGGTTGGCCAGGGAGGATCAACTTGCCTAGGGTGGCTCTGGTAAAGCTTTCCTGTGACTAGCACAAAAAAGAAAATGACAGCCTTTTCAGTATTGTGTATCTTTAAAGTAGATTTCTGCTGCTTTGGTCTTTTGGAGTCTGTTGCTATCAGTGTCCTCCAGCTCCAGCCTTGACTGGGACTCATCAGCTCACAGGAGGTCTTTCAGAAAATCACCTAGCAAGGTACCTCAAGGAACACATTTTTAGTGCAGTCAGGCCCAAAAGCATGAGGGAATTAGATATCACAGTATTTTCCACAGATTTTAAATGGATGGGTGCATCCCTGAGCAGTACCAGGTGGATCATTTTCTAGACTGTGGGCAGAGCAGTCAGTTTTCTTGCCATGATTGTTAACTGGCATTTTCCACACATCTGGGTATCGATCTGTTCCACTTTCTGACACTCTGCTCTGCTGGAAGAAGGATTGCCTTTCTGCCTTTGGAATGCTCATTGCTGCTGAGGTATGTTTCATGGATCTTCAGTGCATATGAGATCATATCTCACTTGAAAATAAGTGCTCTGCCAACAAGCTGACTCACTCTCTCTGCTGGAGGGGTGACATGCCCGTGTCTGGGTCAGCAGAAGTTTGTCATGACTGAAAACCAGCTGTGGTGGTGGGTATGTGAGTGTGGTGTGGGAGTTGCTGGTTCTCTTGAGAAGCAGGTGTGAAGTTTTCATGGCATGCAACACCCTCTCCTCACTTTGCTATGCATGCCTGGTTACCGGATGGCATTGCTGCCTGAGAAACACTGTGCACACAAAATTGCACCCAGAGTTACATTGACTGTGCTGATCATTAATTGTTTTTGTCTGATTGCCAATTTTCTTCAGTATGAATAGCACAGAGTCTCAGGGGAAAATGTGAAATCTTAGGAAGATTTCTGATCTGCTGGTCAGAAAGAGAGAAGGGAAGCAGACTTTATGTGAAGCGCCTGGGTAGGTGTTTTGTCTGAAGTACAGTGAGATGCTGGTGAATTTTGGCTTTCTTTAAGTGAGACCTGTCCTTTAAAAGACCAGGTGCATGAATGATTTTAAATACATTTTGGGGACTGAATATTTTCTATGGAATAAATGCATGTTTGCTAGGTTTTTCTCATCAGCATCATGTGAAAGGCATCCTCTAATCATTTTAAATAGGGTGGGTTTTCTTGTGATAGCTGGCTACCCTATCATGATTTTAAATGTGTCATATGAACAGGATGACAGTCTTGTTGAAATGGAGACTGCATCCAGGCTTGAGGGTCACTCCAATATAGAGCCAATGCTTTCAGAGATGAAGTTGCAGTCCTTTTTCTCTCTAAATAAATTTCTAGACCAGAGTATCTTTCAATGAGTTCAAAACTAAAGGGTTGAAGTATCTAACATGAATTATTCCTTTAGCACTTCTCATATTGTTCTCCTTAATTTCTTATAGCAAAATTTTGGAGATTCCCACAAATACCAAAAAAGGTTATCACATGGTAGTGAAGCTGTTTTTTAATGATGCTCCAGGCCTTTAATTTAATATCCTGGAGATGCTGAGACGTTCCTGAAGACAGGGGCTTTTGGCTGGTGATTGCAATTAGTTGCAATTAGTGTGTGGACTGTGAGATGCTGGTCCTGAAGCCCCATCACACGCCGGGCTGCAGGACTGAGCCGGGATGAGCTCGGGTGTTCCTGATCCGGCTTTGCCCTCTGGTGGTACCCGCCTGAAAGATTCCCAGAGCTCGAGAGAGATAAAGCCTCTGAAGACCCTGAAAAGATCTGGGGAAGCAGCAGGTGTGTGTGATGGATGTAAAAGTACACTAAAGGAAGGAAAGGTCTCACAGACAGTGCTGTGGATGGCCAAGAGGATGCCAAGGAAGTCAGAGGCAGCAAGGTCCAGTGCTCCTTCGTCGAGGTAAGCCTAGCAAGAAGGAGATTTTCTGACATGCAGTTCCTCACTGCTCTGACCAATCCTTTGACGTGACAAACACATACACTTGAAAAATACCCCAAGTATTGTCTTATTGAAGCTCAGTTCCTTTCCTGATTATGAGGACACACCCTGAAAAGACTGTGCTGTGTCTTGTTAGTGGAGAGAACTTTGGGGAATTGGGAACTTTAATGGGAGACCTCCTCTCCCCAGCCTTCAGAAAGCTCTGAGTAATTCTAATGAGTTTTCATGGAGTGGCCTTTCATTTAACTGCAGGTGTTTCTGATGGGAGACAGTTTTTTAGTTTTATAACCCGGGTGTTTTATGTGCTGGCAGTTCTGCATGTGTGTGAATAAAACTTCTACTTCTCCTCTTGGAGAAAAAACTACCAATTATTTATAGCCTACAAGGGAAAGAAATGCAAAATGCTTATCTGAGAATACAATTGAGGTGTAAATCAGGTGTTGAACAGCAATTAGAATAAAGAATGTGGTAGTTTGAGGGGAATAACTCTCTTAGGCAATATCAAAAAAAGGTGCACATTTTAATGTCTAGATGCAGCTTTATTTAATATTTTTGGTGTTTTTCTTTCTACCTTAAATTAAGAATCAAGGAGATTAATACCTTTCAGGAAAAGGATGGATTTTTTCCTCCTGAACAAAATTTTTTTTTAGCATAAGGGAAAAAGTTTGGAACAGTTGTTTTTATATCCAGTCATATAAAAAAGCAATACAGAACCTCCCTTTTACTATTGTTTTAGCATTTACATGCAGAAATTACCAGTAAAAAGAGAATCAATGTACTTACAGAGGACATGAAAACGTAGGGTTAATCACTGCAATAATTTTGTGGAAATTGCTACTAAGAAATGACTAAAAATCTAGGGCATGGCACAAATTATGTATTTTGACATATTTTTCACCACATGCTGAAAGAGCCTGGTTATAGGAGACAGGTCTGGCTTGGGCATCGCAGTTATCATATCCTGTATCATGGTCTTTGAAAGAAAGAGCAATAAAATAATCCTTCCCATCATCTATATGACCACCCTTCCTATACCTCCCCTCTTTCAAAAATTTGTTTTCTCCTTTATGTGTGGATCCTGACTTTAGTTACTTAAGCCTTGCAAAGCACTGTGCTGGAAATGGGCAGTACAGTACAATTTTGTTATTTTGGCAGTCTCTCAGTACCTGAAACCAAGGATCCCTAAGGTCAGAAAATGGTGTCCTGAGAAAGATGTCAAAGCACTACTAAAAAGCCAAAAGCCAAAAAACTCTGGAAGGCATTCCCTTCACACAGATCAGCAGTTTTTTTGTTTTTACACCAGAAATTACAAGATTCTGTGTACCCAAAATGATGCTGTCCATTTAATTGCAGCAGTGTTCTCTAGGTATTTTGTACCCGTGGTAGAAGAAAGAATAAATCAAAACATGAAATATACATATTTGTGAACCTTTTCATGTCAAATGAGATCTTTGTTGCTCTCGTCTTCAATTTTGCTAGTATTTAGTAAAAAAAGAAAAACCACTTCTCTTTTATCTCAGTGTAAAGGATCCAGATTGTTATCAGTTCTGATTTCAGCATTCAAATTTTTGATTTTGCTCTCTTTTAGTAAGTAGGGCTTCTTCTTAGCACAACCATGCCTGCAAAGCCTTGAAATAAACAATTACCAGAGATATAATCCATACCACCAGAGCTGCTATATTTGATAACATCTGTATATTTGGGAAGAATCACTTGCATGCTTTAAAATGTAAGAATTTCTTGCATTCTTTCTTATGTTTCTTTTAGTTTCTTACATTGAAATTCTGGACAAAAGCATGAATGACTTCTTTAAATAATCTGCTCAAAACACAACAATTTTTTGTAAAGAGAAACAAATTTTTAATTCTACTCTCTTTAAAAACATGCTTTTTCTTCTTGTTGAAGATGAATAAGCAATGTACTTCTGATTCTTCTTCTTTCTCTTAAAATTTCACGTGTTTACCTGGCCATTTTTCTCCTTCAAAGGATAAAGAGATATAAAGATGATTAATAACTATATGAATATGGGCTTTCAAAGCAGGCAATAATTCTGGATTTCTAAAGTTATGTGGTAAGAATAACACATATTCTGTACCTTGGGAGCACTAGGTTTGGTAGTTAATATTAATGCAATTCACTTCCAAACAGAAATATAAGCTGCTTCTAATTACTCTTTGGTATCACTTCAGTTTTCTTAGTATGTGTCTTCTAGAACTTTACTAACAGTGGGGAGATTTGTGGTTACCTAAAAGAAGACTTTCCATGTTTATTGTAAAGCATCTAAAACCATGAGAAAAGGCTGAGAAATGAGTAAATGAGAGAGAGTAAGAAGAAAATTATGAGAGATGAAATAAAGAACTGAAATTTAAGTTGGTGCTAGGATGTTAATGTTTTGGTGTCTGTGCAGTTGGAGGGGCTCAAAAGTTAAAATATGGCAAAAATTGTGGATGAGGAAAATGGCTTATGACCAACACTTGAGTTGGGTGTGGGCAGAACAGTGAGGAGGAGAGAAAATCAAGACAGATACTGAGACCTGCAAGACCCAGAAAAACACTTTGATAATTGGGATTTTGTTTAGAAAGCCAAGCTCATTCTCTCCACTGCAAATACCCACACCCTTCTATCTGTAAAATCCCTTTCCATTTTCTTCAGCCCTGTTCTTCTTCCAGTTCTGCAGGTTACTGTACAAACCAGTGTAGGAACAGTAAATTCCCTCGTAGAATCACTTAAACTTGGTGGTCATTTCCACATCAAAGTTTAAGACATCATCCTGCATATTTTACCAAAGTATCCAAACAAAGAATTTTTACAGTTCCCTGCTATTGAAAAACATTTGCTGAGGACCTGAGAACAATCTTATAGCGCAGCTGCTTAATCACAAACAATTGTAAGTAGATTATGGGTTGGCTTTTATACAGCATGTAATGGAAATCTTCCTTCTCAGAGAATCTGATTTAAACTGTTGTCGGCTTCCTAAATATCCTAATAGGTGTAGATCTTTTTGTCCTCATTCTTATTTTGTGCAGCTTTCTAGTTGATACCCTACCTCTAATAAAGGGTATTAAAAAATCTCGTCTTTGAAGGACTATCAATGAATCTTTGGCTCCAGGATACTTTTGCTGATTTGAAATTTCAGTAATTCAAAAAAGTCACGTGAGCAACCTGAAAAAGACTTAGTCCAGTTAAAAGCAGTTGATAGAAATAGTTTAGCTGTGTTCCAGTTTGAGATGGCTTCAATCCGACACGGATGGTAAATTTGTGAACATTATTTACAGTTCTGGGATAAAAAGTCTTCTCCTTTTTTTCCTATAGAGAAAAGTCTGACACAGAACTCAGTCACACTAACTTAAATACCTTAGACTGTTTCTATTTTTGAATTTTCAGTTTTATTTTTTTAAATTTTACTTTTCATGTTATTATTAAGCTCTTAAAGCAAACACATTCCATTTGAAACCAAAGAGCAATAGAGCAGACTAGATTTTTATTTTTGTCACTTCGAAGTAGGGACAGAAGTTGTAACTGAGGAATATTCCACCAAGGAAATTTAGAGGTATGTGAAGCTGATCACCTGGCTGTTTTGGCTACATTGCTGAATTGCTTCCTGGTCTGCTCAGATCTGAATCTCTCCAAGTTCACTTTCATGCCAAAGCAGGTTAAGAGTTGTGTTACAGACCCCCAAGGGTCTGGCAGCTCTCATTTAGTTATTCTTCACAGTTGTTCTCACACGGATCTCCATGATTAGAACCTTCCCAAAATACACCGTTTTTGAGCAAAATTTCTTAAGGACCGTGATCCCTAGAGAAGCAGTTGATCTGCTCAACACCACCAGTCATGTTTGGAGTACTTCCTATGCCTGGGCTAACATATTTTGAATACCTCCTGTAACCCCTGGGAGAGCCCTGCTTGACAATCAGGAAACTGGTTTGAGCAGGGGGCAAGTCCCTCACCTTCTTTCAGAATTTCTAGAGTTGGCTTTATAGGACGTAGGATGCCCACAGGTGGGCTGACTTCCTACTTGAGTGGTTTTTTGTAAAGATCCCTGTGCTCTCCTGGATGATGCTCTATTCAAAATTCCACTGTTCTCTGCCTCCTTATAGAGGTGTGCATTCTTTTTTTTCATGTTCTCCTTGATATCCTGGTAAAAACTGTTTTAGAATCAGGGAATGGAATTTGCCTCTAAAGCAGAACATGTTCAGTGAAGCAAAGCTGGCTCTTTCAAGTACACATGGCATGAAGTATCTTCACCTTACTTGTGATAAACTAAAAGCCTGTCAGACACAATACTGCTCTTAGCTTCATAAAATCCTTGTCACAGAGGGTCTGGCATACATTCTGATTTAGACACTAAAATTGATTTTGGAGCATTAAGCTTTTTGTGACTCATTAACCTCTTAGACCAATCCCAGATGCAATAGAGTAACTTCGAAAAAGCTAAGCTATTTCCTCTTCAGGTACAGGGAAAATCTAAAAACAATAATTTTTTAAAGCAAATTCTGGGAAAAGATAATTGGTTTTATTAATGTTAAAGATTCTGTGAAGTACATCAAATTGTGATGTAATATTAATGCATAATGATGTGAGCATAGCTGTTTGCCTACAAAGTAGACAGATGCTCAAATAACACTTGAATCTCCTAGGAATGGGCTAAAATCTAGTAATGAAAACAAAAGATGAAAAATATGCATATGGAGAGGCAACACATTATCCACTACTTTATCCTTTAATTAGAGCTAACTATTCAAAGTGGGACATTTCAGCTGCAGTGTCATAACTCTACATCATCAGATTAATAATCTTGGACATGTTAAATTTCCCATTTTCTATGGCAGCATGTTCTGTGATTTAAACTGTAAGCACCTAATTACTTGAAGGTAAGTAAAACACAATAAAATGCAGTGAAATGCTGTTAAGAGAATTTTTTTTTTCCACAGATTGGGATTTTCTCTCATATCTTCTACAGTGATTGCAATTGTAAATAATGGCAAGAGGGTTTGTTTAACTCTGTCCTTTAAATATAAGAGGGAGAGACTTCAGATCTTCATCTAATTTTCTGTGAAATTTGGATAAGATTTTTAAAATTTTAGTCAGAAGCGCTCAGTCTCCATGCTGAAGAATGGTCTGGCAGGCAGGTGGTTTTCCAACTTGTGTTACCAAATAGAATCTGGCTAAAAAAAGTTGTATAAAAGCTCAATTTATGTTGGCTGATGCAACAAAATGTACTTGCAGCTTTTCTAACATGGCTGGGTTTTGGTGGGGTTTTTTTTGGGTTTTTTGTTGTTGTTGTTTTTTTTTCCCCAAACCAGAAATTTAGACATTTTCAAAACTGAGCATTTGGAAAGGAAGTTTTCTTATAAATTGACACTGAGCACGTAATACATATTTCAGGCTTTCTGCCCTCCTGCTGCTGAATAACAGAATGTAGTTGAGCAGTTGTATTTCTTTTAGCTTTAGAATAAATGTGTCCTTCAAAAGTGTTTACGTATCTTTCATTCTATCTGTTAAGCTTCTCTGCAACATTTGTATTTGGGGGGTGTTTTTTCCTCCCTTTCTCCTTTTAGTCTTCCAATAGACAGCAGTAAGTTTGTCAGTGGTGGTTAACTGAGCAATGTTGGTCGCAGGTGGGACCAACAATCTTGCAACAGTAATCAAATTTTCCTCTTTCTGACATCTTGGTAGCAGAAGGAAGCAGCAGGTCATTCTCTGACATCAGAAATGGAGAAAAGTGAAAATGTTTGTCTTGATTTTGACTTTTAAAATGGTAGATGTTAAGGGGAAAGGTCTTCTCTTCCATCTTTCTCCCTACTCCCACCCGAATACAAGGGAGTCTTCAACCCCCAACCCAAAGGACGTGGTGTTTCACATGGGGTGTTGAATCAGGGTCAGTGCATGAACATGGCTTGCTGATTGATTCCTAGGAGTAGGGAGGATGTGAGTATCACAGAAGCAGCAATCCTACAGAGGTTGGAGGGAGGTCAGAGCATCAATGGATTCATCTACAGGTATAGACATCTACAGAACTTGATGTAGATAGGGGTTTATACAGACACATCTGTTTCATTAGCTATTATGATAATCAGTACCAGTTTAATATTACACGACTATGGGCTGTTTTGAAATCACCAAACTCTTATATCCCTAAATGTCATCTCTAAGATTGTTAAATATACTACAAAAACCATCATTTTCTAGGTGGTGGTTGTTGGAGGTTAGGAATACTAATTGCTATCATTGAGGCAGAGGTAGAAACTAAGTCAAAGTGTGCTTTCCTAACTGAGCTGCATGCTGTTATTGGGAGGAGTTTTCAGTCTGGAAGTGCTCATTCCCCACCCTCAGTGAGAGCTGCCCCATCACCTTGCAGCAGGTCCAGAGGTGGGCCACAAAGATGATTGGAAGAATGGAGCATCTCTCCTGTGAGGAAAAGCTGAGGGAATTGGGATTTTTCAGCCGGCAGAAAAGAGAGGGCAGGAGAGACCTTATTGTGGCCTTCCAGTACTTTTAGGGGGCCTTTAAGACGGATGGGAACAAATGTTTCAGGAGGGCCTGTTGGAATGGGACAAGGGGAAATGTTTTTTACCTAAAAAGGGAGTTAATTTGGACCACTATAAGGAGGAAGTTTTCTACAATGAGGGTGGTGAAACACTGGCACATGTTGCCTAGAGAAGTGGTGAGTGCTGTATCCCTGGAAACTCTCAAGATCAGGTCAAACAAGGCTCTGAACAGCCTGATCTACTTAAAGATGTTCCTGCTAATTGGAGGGGCCTTAGACTAGAAGGCTTTTGAAGGCCCCTTCCAACCCAAATTATTCTATGATTCTGTAGCCCACCAGCTAAGAGCACTGGGGTAGCAGAGCATCACCTCATCACCCTTCACCTGGGTGGAGGCAACAGGGCTGAGCAGAAAAGTTGTAACAGACAGCCTCACACTTTGAGATAATAGACCTGGCTTTAGAAGTTTCTCCCTGGGGGACCCAAACTTTTGAGGTACCTACAAGTAAGGGAAGCTTGGTTCTGCCTTGCTGCAATTTCATACACTCAGAACTGGAAATGAGAAGACAAAAGGCTGCGGGGGCTCTGCCCCTCTTCCTCTTCCCTCTCTTCTTTGCTCTTTGGAGTCCAACTTTGTAGAAAAAGAAGTGAGGAATAGCAAATAGTTGAAGAAATAGTTGTCACATACCTTCCTGTGAACTCTGGGTATTCTCAGGAACCTCTTGTTTAAAAAAAAAAAAAAAAAAAGCATGAAATGAGTTCATTATAATCACGGGATCATGTAGGCCAAGTTCTAAAAAGTGTCCAGTAGCTAATGACCCTTTTGTCAAGTATGTCATGTTGTTTACTTCTGTCATACTTATGTTGTGCAGGCTCCCTGCTCCTGGACTTGTTAGGATGATATATCATTAATGTAACCCCTTTTATGCTTCTATTTCTTTCTTCAGAATACAGACTATTTGCCACTGATTGGAAGTTATGGGGAGACATATTTACATTTCCACTGATACATATTTCCTGCATCATTATTCTGTGTGCTAGCAACAGTTCCTTTTGCTTTTTTAATGATCTGACTCATTGTTTATTTTCCATGCACCTTTGCTTAGGAAAAAACTTTCTAGGTCTTCCTTACTTCGGAATAAACATTGTGGCCTTAGGAAGAAACATATGCTGTAGCATTTCTTAGATCCAATATTTCTTGTAACTTCCCACACAGAGTTTCACCTGCTCATCAAAACAGTGAATTACCAGAGTTCCCTCTACTTTTTCCAGAAGAGATGTGGAGAGAGAGAAAGGGTATCCTCTGGCATGGAGAAAGGGAAGAACTCATGCCTATGAAAGCACCTCAGGTTGACAGAGGTTTCCATTTACTTTCATACTTTAGGAATTACAGACACAAGCAGTACTATAACATAAATGGCTTATCCAAGCCCACAAAGGTTGGTGTGGCCCTCTAGAATAACCTGTCCTGCTGACACTATAACACAGCACTGAACTCAAAATACCTGTCTATGTACACCATACATCATGGCTCTCCAGCGTTCCAAGCCAGAGAGCTGATCCTGTCATTTGTGCTTCCATAGCTGCTGTCAGGCACCTGAGCTGTGTTAATTGCCAGCCAGTCTGTGCTTACAGGCAGTAGGATGTGTCCTTTGTGGGTTTAGCCCACATTAAGAGGGTAAAAATGAATCAAACTGATGTACATTTACTACGTCCTGTAGCTGAAAATACAGGCACTCAGGACAAGCCAGCTTCATGAACCGTGGATAAGAGACCACATGCTGAAATTCAGCTCAAGAATGTGCCCCAAGGATGCAAACAGGAACCTTGATTTTTCTTGATTTCCTTCCACAGTAAATTCTGGTTTCTGCTGCTGCAGTCACTTTTGAAAGATATGGAATCACTAAAATCCTGTTTAAAACAAAAGCAGCGGACTTCTGCCATGTAAACATATTGGCATATTGCATCCTTCTACTCTCCCACTTGAATGGCAACTCCTCCTTGGCATATTGCACTCTTCTACTCCCCTGCAAGTAATGCTTTTGCTGTTCACTGAAGTAGCTAGTATACTAAAATAATAATTTTGCCTTTTTGCCCAAAGTCACTAGCCGTGACTCCCCTTCTTTATGTACTGTACCACTGTTAATGGCCAGTTAATTGTATCCTTCCCTTCTCTGTGTTCTGAGTGAAAGGAAATCACAGCTCTGCTGTGCCTGTATGTCATAATGTACCAGACTGTTTTTCCCACTGCCATTTAATTCTCCCCTTTCTTTTAAGCCAGCTGCTGCATATGATTCACCTACAACTGCAATCTTTACCCAATCTTTACAACAAAAACATTTTAAATTATTTGCTACATTCTTTTGCTTCTACACTAATTGTTAAAGTAGTCACATTTGACTTGCATTTAGAGTTAAGTGACCAGCTGCAAAAATTTCTTTTTAGTCTTTCATGAGTTTTAAGATAGGCCTCACTTACTGTGTGCCTGAGATTGATCTGTGCTGTAGGTCAAGAAAACAGGATTGTATGCAGTTGCTATGATAAAGATCTTACTGATGAAAAGGAACTGGGGAGGGTGGGGGAGGAGAGGTCATACCAACTCAGAGCTCATCTGTTAGGATGAATGGACTCTTCAGGTTTGGATTTGCTCAGATACTGCAATTATCTTAGTTCTTTGTATTCTAATCAATCTTAATATCATGAGACAAGTGAACCTATATTTTGCAATATCCTTTTTTTTTTCTTTATGAGGGAAAATTATCTTTGTAAACTCAGTACAGCTGCTGCTCAGTTAGCCCAGATACATCTTTTTCAGCCTTTTATTCCCCTGAAACGTACTTGCTGGTGAGTCTTATGCACAAACATGAGGAAAAAGTTTCCAGAAGGCCATTAAATATTTGATGTCTTTAATATGGAAAGATAAACTTAAAAAACAATTGGTTTGGAAAGGGAGCAGCCTGAAAGAGATTCATTCATATGAATGCTGACCCATGTGTAAATGTCCCCTGCAGGATGTGACCCAAAGAATGCAGGCAACAGTCTGCAACTTCTGTGAGAAATGTTTCTCTCAACCAGAAGGTGTCAAAGCAGACTGAGTGGATATTTTTCCTTAAAAGTGGACTGTGGCAACTGGCACTCTTATAATGTATTTTCCTGAGAATGCTAAAGGGGTTCCTTAGATAAATTTAGTGATACTGAGGTTCTTGGTCACTGTAAGTCATACTTGGTCATATTTAGTCATGGTAAGATGGTATTTTGCCCTTGTGCTCCTTGGTGGGCAAAAGCTCTTAGTCCCTGTCAAGAAGGGTTGCTGTCCTCCAGCTCCTAAACCTGGATGACAGGCATGAAGGACACTGATGACATGTTACTTTCCTCTTTAAATCAAGAATCGACGAGATTTATTTCATCAACTTTTTTGTTTTAGGCCTTGCAAGTAACAACAGAGATCTCACTAGAGCACAGCATTAAGTATAAAAAGAGTAGGGGATATAAAGATTAAATTGAGATTTTTTTGCTCTGTGTGTGTAAAAGAGTATATGAAAAAAGAATTAAAAAACAACAAAAAAAAATACTGGAGTGTTGCTGAAGGATTCCAAATGAGGTGTGTTAAATTAGAATAGCTCAGTCAGTGGAAAACAATTCCCATGTTGACTACTGTTTAAGCCTGGCCTAAACAGCTCTCCATTTGAGGCCATCCTAGTGAATGGCCCTTGCTGATGTCAGTCAGACTGTGCTGTGACTGGAGGCTTTAACTTCACCCACGCCCTGAGGTAGAAATGAATGTTCTGCAGCAGAGAAACTTCCTGTAGGCACAGCGAGATGAGACAGGAGGAGAGCTGAGGCATAGTAGTCTCATGAACTGTTCTTGTGGACAGCACGTTCCATGTCATTTCACAATAAGTCCCAGAGCTTTCAAGCAAGAGAATACATCTCTGTAGTGACCTGCTTTCCAGAGATACAAACTGGGGCAGGGGCAGGGGGGGATGTCCTTCTCTCTGCTTCAGCAGGAGATTGCAGGAACCATCCCTTCAATTAAACTTACTGAACTTACTGGAAACAGAATCTGCGAGTTACTCCAACTGAAAGCCACAATTCGGTGCCCTCTGCTGAGGGATTTCACCTCTAAAGAGTTTTTGGGAAAGCTGTGGGAAGTTTTCACATTTACCAGGGCTAGCTGTTAAGCGTAGCAGCTACACTGCTTCATTTTGCACCAGTTAACAGACTCAGCAGAAGAAACACAGTTCAAGTCATCAGAGCTGGATTATTTTCACCACTTGATTTTCAGCTGTGAGCCTAAAAATGCCAATATGTATGCAATTTTTGTTTCATTAAGTTATTTTAATCATTCATTCCTTTCTCCTTCTACAGCTGTAGGAAAGATAATCTCAGTTAGAAAACTTAAAAATAAGCAGGCAGGACTCTAACAGGAATTGATCTGTGTAAACATAAAGGAAAACCATAATGTATGAGTTGTGTACGTCTCTGCATGGGTGATTATTCTATACAGAAAATTCTCATCTCCTATTTTCCTTTTGCATGTCCATCTTACTTTTTTTTTTCCTTTTTGGACTGAAGTCAGTAAACTGTCTTCCTCATGCTTTATTGCTAAAGTTAATTTTCTCCTAAATTAACAAACATAAATAAAAAGGGTGTATTTGTTGAAGAAGAAGGAAGAATGCAACCATCTTGAAATTATTAAAAAAGCTCTTAAATCCAATCTTTAAACTGCTGTGGGTGGCTGGTGTTTCACCCCCACATACCTCCTGCACACTGAACATCTCTATAAGACATCTGGACATTTGTCTGTTTTGAAATATCTTTGTCTGCACATCAAACATGGGCCTAGATGCATTCTGGTATGTATCAAGTTCTCCAGTGCTATCAGCAACAGAGAAACCTCCCATAACATCTAATTATAGAAGGCTTAAATTTCTTATATTTTTTGCGTGTCTTTCAATTCCAACCAAATTTACAGAGTTTTTGAAAATGTTCTGTATTGCTAAGTCACCCTCAACTACTACCAAAAAACATGTTGAGTACAGAGTTTTTGCATTGCTCTTTCAGCATTATAAAGCATGGCAGAAGTTTTTCAGTCTGCATGAATGGGGCATCTTAATGTTCAGCATAGCCACACCTTTAATGTTGCTTCTTGTAAAAAAGGCAGACTTGATTCTTGCTTATTTTACTGAAGAATGTACTCCTTTTTTCCTCTCCCTCTCCTTTTTTGACTCTAGTTTAACTCTTCACAGGTTTCTAAGAAAAACATCTTAAAAACTCTTTCCTTCTTCAAAACATGACCATAAATAAGGATTTTGATGTAAGCAGTTTATATTTTTTTTAAACTTACAATATATAGCGGGAGACATTAAATTAAGAAAATATTGCTGGACTGTAGTTTTTACAGTAAATGAAATATGCAGTGCTTTCTACATTGGCAAAGATTTTAGGAAGCATATTTTCAAATAAATCTAGGATAAATTCTCCTGAACTTTAGTCTAGAAGCATGCCAAAAGTTGTTGATTTATTAATATAATATGTCTAAATTAGATTCTAAAATTATTATTTCTGGAAGTTAAATATTAATCCTCTTTTGTGCATATTCTTTAAACAGCTTTGCATTTCTGGGTACCTGAGTCTGTTGCAACAACAGAACCAGTAGGCATAAAACCAATGTGTTTGAATGACTTTATTTTCCTTAAGTACATAGAAGAAATGTCTTCACAATAGGTAGCTTAGGTTTTTGTGTGTTTGGTGGTATTTTTACCTTCTGAGGGCTTCAGCAGGTTCTCAGATCAACACACTAAGTTTTTATAAGCAGACTGATGGGGATCAGAAGAGGTCAGACTAAATTATTTGCTTTGCATGCTACCATTACTTCCCAAAACTGCTCAGCTACGAAGTCATAAATAGATGTTATTCATACAAGAGCAGGTGGCTAATTAAAAAAATACTGTGGAAGGTGTTAGGAAGTTATGCAAATCAGTGTTAATTTTTTTGCCTGGTGTCAAATAAAAGCATAATTGTATTCGTACATTTTTATTTGTACAGGGCAGAATCATTCAGTAAAACTAAAAGCAGCTTTATCACCTCTGATTGTTGGATTTTCAAAAATAACTTCTGCTATATGGGTTCCAATGTCAGTGCAATCTGGCATGGCTTAATAATGGCTTAACCATGAGCTCTCCTCTGTATTTTGGCAGGAGATTGCAGGAATCAATCTCAGTATTTCCCCCAGTCTCTATAATTGCCATGGAGCGGTGGCATGCTCTGGACAGGTACAATTACACTACCAGCAATGCAGAGCTTACCATCAGTTCCTCTGATTTTCACTTTCATCTGTTGAGAACTATCTACACAATCATTTTGGCCATGAATAATTTCAGAAACACCAAATATCCCTTAAAGAACAAATACCCACTTCACTTCCCTTTTTTATAGGATGGGAATTCTGGGGTGTGCAAGACCCCTTGAAGTCTGTAAAACATCTCTTTCCTCACTCCTCTGCACCATGTATTTATGACAGCTCCTCCCTGGCATTCCACTCTTTTCCTTGCCTCATGTAAAATTCTTTTGGCTTGTCTTCTTTTTTCATGTGGTTTATCTTCCTTTCTTTCATCTCCCCATCTTCTCCCTCATGGCCCCAAGCTCTCTATTTTCTTAATAAACTAAGCTAAAATATTTCTGTCTCCCCGAATTCTGTCACTCACCCTCCACCACCTCCCTCCCTTCTTATTTCAGTAGATATAATACAAGATTAGATCTAAAAGAAGTCAGCCTCAGTGCAATCCCCTTAAATGATCAGTACTGTTTATAACATCTGAGTGTTTAAAATAATGCCTCCTAACATGCTGCTGGTGCTGGGATTTTTTTTTTTTTTTTTTAAGAGTAACCTAATTAATGAATTTTGTGTTCTGCTTTTTGCATTCTGGCACTCTCTGGAAGAAAACTCTCACACTGTACATTGAAAGCTCCATACCTGTAAAACAATGAATTGTTCCTTTTGTCCCACCCACTCCCAGAAACTCTTGTTCCAGCTTCATTTTATGTTCATTGAACCAGATCCTTACACTGATATGGACTGCTCATTTTAAACACTAAAATTCCTTGCCTGAGTGAGGTAAGTTCTAGCAAAAATTAAAGATTACCATATTTGTAGACTTTGAAGTAGGGGACCGTAGCACAGATTCTGTCTTCTCTATCTTTTTTCTTCCAGCCCAGGTCACCAAGTGGCTACAAGGAATTTTAGATTCCAAGCTCTTTTTTCTCATTTTCAAACCATCTCCAGTACCCATGCATACATGCTGCAGGAAAAGTAGTGCAAGACAGCACAGAAGGAAATATTTTGGACAGAAAATGTGATACTTGTTTATGAAATCTTTAGACAAGCTGGTTTCATGAATTCACACTTTTTCTCTCATGGTCTTCATGCACTCACTCTTTCACACACACATGCACGTACTTGCAAGCACCAGGATGTGTGTGGTCCAAGGGGACGTGGGGGTATTTCCATTCATACCTACTGCATTCATACACCAATTTTAATATTTCTGTTAAAAATCTACAGCATCAAATAACGAAGTATTTGGGGGGGAAAAAAGTGTGGAAAACTTTGCTTGTTTTCTTTCTACTGTACAGACTATGTCATAAGGAGAGGTAAAAAAGTGAATCACCTGTATTTTAATGTAACGCATATCTCTGCTCTAAGATCACAGTGACTGTCACTTCAGTAGAAAAGAAGGCTAGGTGATAGAAAACATTCTCTTCTTAATATAACTCATCAGTGTTTTTGAGTATGTGATCATACTAAAAGGCACAGAAGTCCCAAATATGGGAGAGAATTAAGCTGCTAAAAGAACATGAGTACCATGGTAACTATTATTTCCAGAATTCACAAGTTACAATTGGAGTTAAAAAGATATCTGCCACTAATTATGGAAGATACTTTTTATAGGCTAATATACAAATAAATAAAGTCCAAGAAATAATTTTTTAATTTTTTTTAACCCAGTCATGAAAAAATTTCAGTCTTTATGCTTAAGACTAAAAAAATCTTTTCATTTTTAACTGCCTTGAAAGACCAACAACTTTTTCTTTCAGTGTAGCATTTACTAGTTTAAGGCTTATAGATAGATCATTAACAAGAAACAGCCCAAATAGGCTCTTTCTTGGCTTTGAAGGGTGCACAAAATAATCATTATTTAAATTCCCCCAAAGTGCTATTATCAAAGGAATGAATACAATAGAGTAATGTTAGTGCGTTTATTTTGCAAAAGTTTGCAAAGGTTCAAGTGCTAATCTACTTATAGCTCTATATAGCTCCAGAGGTAAACTTGCTCATGCAGAGCAAGTAATTATTGTATTCAGAGTTTGTATCTAATAACACTTTTACTGAGTGCAATGTATAAGATCAGCCTTCTCATCTAAAACACTGGTGATATGAAAATCAAACCTTTAATAGCTGGCGTATTAAGTACTTGCACATTCAACAGTACTTCATGAAGCTTCAATAAAAATCACTAGCAGCTCTACTGGCTTTGAAGTTCAGTATAGGTCCCAGTGATTTTTTGGGCTAAGATCTTCATTTTATTTGAAAGAAAATGTTACGACGATCAACTCAAAAAAAGTCAAAATCTTTATGCACGTGAATAATAACTGAACTCTTAAACTAAGAATTACATTAAAGGATTGTGGAATTTCTCTTACATAGATTTAACAGTTAATGGTGGCTGGATCATTTCACTATTGATCCTGTTCAGGACTTCTCTTCTGCAAAGAATTGAGCTTGGTAGCCATCTGAATCAGTTCTGAGGTCACTGCCATTCCAGCTTGGCACTAAGTCTGGCAGAATAGGAGAATGAAGGCAAACCTACAGAGATAGATAAAGATTATGATGTGGTTATCTACAAAGGGGAATTAATAACTTTCCTGGGTGAGATAAACCAGTTCTATCTATCAGAAAAATAAACACCTCGTTCAAGCTTGGGAACTATCAGTACTGGAAGGTTTTCTGTGGGAAAAGGCATTGAAGTGACTCTCACTAGGAATTCTCTTTTAGACATAAAGAAAAGTGAGGAAAAAAATTGCTTAGGTTTGCCTTCAAGATTTCTAGAAATTTTGAACTGAATATCTCTACTTCTTCCTTAAAAAAATTGAAAGAGTTTTGCAGGGACCAAAGAACTTCTGTACACTGCACAGGAAAATCTGAAAAAATAATCAAAATATGCTGTCCCTCTCTCTTTTCCTAGAAGCTTTACTTCCTTACTTGCAGATATTTTTATGAATTGTTTAGTGCTCTGCTATTCAAGTGTTTGTAGGACAGATTTCTACAGGGGGAGCAGAACAGTGAACCACTTATGATTTGGGGCATTGATGGCCTAAAAGGGAAATGGAGGTGCAAAATCAGAGAAAGGACTCAGCACTGAATAACTAACCTGGCACCCCTTCTGTTCCTCTTGGCATTTAGTGTTTTATCCCTGACAGCCAACTATATAGTCATCAAAGATCTCTTACTCACAATTTGATTCACAATTAATTCAACAATCCAAAATTATCACTGAGTGGAGCCCAGCATTACCACCCGTTTAGGCTAGCGTGTCCCAAAGCTTTGTGTATATTAACAAAAATATAATTACAAGAGTGGGGTGCAAAAGCACAGATACATCTTAGTTATAAATTGTTATAAATTTGCACAGATACATCTTAGTTTGCTATAATTTTTTTTAATAGAGAGGAATTAATTCAAAGATAGAGTGTAAGAATGAGAACTACTCCTCACAGTTGCAGATGTTTTTTTCCATGTTGTTCATATGGCAAACTAATATACCTGAGGTTTTTAGGCGACAATATGGGGTGACAAATTACATGCTGAGGAACCTACTCAGTCTTCAAATTCTGGCCTGGGTTTTCAAAGCCAAGAAATTGTACTAAGATTAATCTCAGTATTGTGCCTTACTTGATGTCTGAAGGATTAAATACTGTGGACTCATACTTGCACAAACTTGTTGTTTAAGGCTCGGATCATCATTCAGCTGGATGGTGAAAGTATGATTTATTGTAATGACTGTATAAAGAGAAATTGTAGTTCTTAAAGAAAATGTCATTTTTAGAAGGATAGCTCTCCTTATTCTCTTGAAATTTAATATTGGTGAAGAAACACTACTGACATTTGTAACCAATAATTTGGCCCAACCTATGATGCAGACCAGTGTGATCTTTGAGGCGCCTTCCAACTCAAATAATTCTGTGATTTGATGAGTTGCTACATTGACTTCTTTACTTGTCTCCATTAATTGACATTTGCATATTTTAAACAAAACAACAAATATTGTGAAGATGCCAGGATGTACGTTGATATTTTGTCTTAGGCATGAGGCCTAAGAGTGACATTGCTTCCATACATATCTGAACTTTAAAGGCCCCTCACCTGAAGGCAGAATGAGGTCTGTAATGGCACAAAAATTGTTCACTCCTTGGGCTACAAGCAAGTTTTGTGGTCTAAGCATAAATTTTTTGTGTCATCAAATTCTGTATTACCAAGTGCCAAATGTGTCTTGAAATGAATATTCAGTTTAATGTTTATGTAAAACAATTCTTTGTTTTGTTCTGAATTTGTTGCCTGTTTTTTTGCATAATGAACGACAGCCCCAGAAAAAAATACTGTGGAGTATTTCTTCATGATGTCTGCTCACTTTCTAAGGTATTGCAAATGTTTCTCATAATGTTGTAGTGGAGACTGTGAACTTTAGATGTGAATAGATGGGAAAAAGAAAAACTGAGTGTAATTAAAACTTAAATGTTGAAAGTTTGATCTTGCAGTCTCTGCTCAAAATGACTTCCCTGTGTAGAGAGAGTTCAGCTTGAATAAACACTACACTCAAGCCTTCTAAGAAACCATAAAAATTTTCCTATTGTTTGTCCTTTCATGCTTCAATGAGGTGACCAGGCATAATTTAGAAAAAGAAGTTATTAATCACCAATGTTCCATACTGCTTCTTCCAGTGGTGACCCAGAAAACAATCTATCTGTTCCCAGTGTCAAGGGTGCCTAAACACTGCAAGGCAAGAATGATCAAGTGGCTAAGAAATTAGATGCAATTTAAAAAATAGACATTAATAATACCTGATTCAAAGTTACTGTGACACACCAGAGGTCATTTCAATGTTATTTTTCAGACATAAATTGGCAACAGTTCTTTTCCATTTAGTCCATTATCCTACGATGACTCAGAAAAACATAAAAATACAAAGTTCATTTTCTAGTGATCTGGTAGCATAAAGCCCTACCTCCACATCTTTCACATTTAATGGAAAAAAATAGACTAAAAAAAATGACACTTTTTATCCAATGTTTGGTCTGTTTGTAACAAGAAGCCTATTCCTATTTAGTTTATTTTTTTTTTTCTGTGAATGATACAAACAATTCTTAATTTAAAAGGTTTCACCTATTACCTTCAAAACCCAGAGACTGCTGTTGATTTGTGCTTTAGAAAATAATTGTGGTAATTTCCAAAAAATTTGGATAGAAATAGCTTTATGACCTAAAATCTGGAATTTGAGATATTTTCATGGCACATTCAGACTATGAATTCTAGGTGAGTTTCAAGGATGATATTGTTGTCTGACTTTCAGAAAAATGTATGATCATCTTCACTCTTTGTGCAAGCAAGTTAGGACTGGTTACTCCTTTGAAAATCAAAGTAGTATTTTGTTGGATTCTTGCCACTCTCAGAACATACTTTGATTGAACTAAACAAGACTTTTATTAGTATCCATCAAAAACTATGAGTATAGGATTTATCTGTCTCTCTACAAAATTGCAAGGTATAAAAAAAGAAGAAAACCACTTGTGTTAGTTAGAAAATAAGAACAGTATGCAGCAACTCTAGTATAAAACTTCTAAATACAACTCTTGCCAGCTTTTGATTTCAGTGTATTTACCTTCCTTAATTAAAATTCTGTAAACTGGAGAATAGAAAAAAGCATTTCCACAGAGCAAGTTATAAAAAGCAGAGGTGTATGACCCACTCCTAGCAGTAGATACATGAAAGAAACTACAACACTTTCCACATTTTTAGGGGAAGTGAATCATTTACTTCAGCTCTTGGGGTTTTTCCTGTACTAGTAGAAAATTTTGAGAGGAATTTGCTTACTAAAAAGAAAAAAAAAGTTTGGCAGAGTACTTGGCCTTTGAAAAAACATAAATTTTATGTTATGGTCCACACTTTGAAAAGGAATCTCATGAGTTTGAGGCAAAAGCAAAGTACTTTCAAGCCCAAAAATCAGTTAGTTGTCTGTGCCCTACAACATCACAGCAATGGCAAACCTGCAAAGATGACAGTCCCACAGAAGACTCAGTAACAGCTTTGGCAGCACCATGCTGCTGTGACAGCAATCTGAATACACCTAAAGCAGATATACATACAAATAAATTCTTCACTAACAGGAAGAGGACATCAAAAACTGTTCTCAGAAACATGGCAAGGAATAGGACATTTTTACAGGCTGCCCATGAAATTGTATGGTGAAGAAACAAGTGGAAACACACAAATGTGGGAACATGAGAAATTCTAGTTAGGTGTAATGGAAAGCTTTTTGACTGAGACCATGCCTAAGCACTGAACATTGTCTAGAGGAGCAATGAAATCTTCAGTTCTGGGTTTTTTCAAGACCTGTCTGGACAAAGCCCTGAGCAAACTGATGTACACAAACCTAGTTAAGGGAGAAGCTTGGACTGGGTGACCTTCAGTGGCCTCTTCCAGCATAAATCACCCTATAAATTTTGTCTTGTTAATGGAAAGTGAAAAGAAAGGTTTTCATCAGCCTTGAATGACTGCTCCCAAGCCTCTCAGTAGTTCAAGCTGTTCCAAACACTTCAGTGGGTCTTGGACTCTGCTCAGTCAGAACATCTAAATCAGACAAATGTCACCCCCTTATTGACATGCCTTCATGTAGTTCTTGATAAATATTTGAACATACTGATGAATGACTGTGAAGAATAAGTTTGTAGGTGGAATGAGAAGGGCTGAAATGGCAACTGCACTCATAACATGCAGTCGTGTCCTTCTCTGCCAGGAATGAAAATACTCTCTTGCCAGGCATACAGTATGTTGATAAAGACCATAACAGCAGCATTTAGAAGCATGTGTGGAAGAGCCTTGTGGTGTGTATAATACATACATGTGTATAAATATGTGTATAGGTGTTGGAAAACAATCCTGTGAAGTGGTCATTAAGCAAACTCTTTGCACTGAAAGTTGTCAGATCATGTAACAAGTTGAAACTTTTGACAAAAGCTGCCTGGCACTTAGATTGTCAGATTCAGTCTAATCATGGACAGAAGTAAGAAGAAGAAAGCTGTTATCTGTGCTGAAGGTTTAGTCCTAACATCACAGAAAAAAAAAATATTTCTTGTCTATTGATGTGTGAATTGCTTTTCACAAAATTTGTCTTTCTGATGTTCTTCAAATGACCTGTGTTGTATATTAGACTTACTGAAGTTTTATTGCTTTTAGCTATGATTTTGTTCCATTTTAGTTTGAAATTTGTATCTTATTTAAAATAGCCCTTCTATTTTTTACTGGGTTTGGTATATTTGTTTTTAATAGGAACATTTTTTGCTTTTCTTATGTCTTTCAGGGCACTGTGAGCTGAATGAGTAGTGTAGTGTTGTCTGTGTAGCTAAAGAGATGAAGGCAGCATACTTTGTATTCCAGCTGGCAAAGTGTTAAACAAGACTAGTGACAAATCAGTAACACAAATATGTTTTTATCCTGTCCTTTAATTCTTTTGATTTCTTGAGATTCCTGTCCTCCATTCTCCCAACAAGGATCCATAAGAGCATGTCTCCTGTGTTTTATGTAATTTGACTTTTTAACTCGCTTACAGGTTTTTGTGGGATTTGAAAATCATTAGATTTCTCTAAAGAATATTTTTAAGGAAAACATGGGAAATTTGATAGTTACTATTAAGATATAGAGAAGACGTCAGAGAAATCAATCTATACATTAACCCATTAATCTATTAAACTTTTAAAATCACCATTAAAATGATATAACTTATTAACACAATCAGCAAAGCTGACCAAATGCTGATCTGCCTCAGAGAGGAATAAATTAAGATAAAAGCATTCATGACAATAACTCACCCAAATGAAATAACTTGCTATTATAGTCACAGATATTAGAAAAACAGATCCTCCCCATAATGCCTGTCTCCCCTGAATGGAAGTCTGGAGTGTGACTAGGGGTTTGCAGAACATTAGACTACCTAAAGTCACAACAAAGACCTTAATCATCTTCTTCTAACATGTATTTAATAAGGAGTTTAACATGTTCTTTGGAAATTCTGACCCAGCTTTTTTGTTTAATACTATGACATTAGATACACTGCGAGGAAAATATATGATTTCATATATCACTTAAGCTACAACTAGAGTAATACCATTCATTATAATGTCATAACATCTTTTTAGAATAGAAAGTTAAGCTACTTGAGAAAGGAGCAGGGATATGTCTGACTTGGTCAGTAAAGTGGTCTTTCAATAAATCTTTGTAAAAAGGGTTAAATCATAAATGCAAATCAATGGTTTAATACCTGCAAAACACTCACTGTGTTTTTAATCTTGCCTGGAAAACAGAGATTAGCTGCCTTGTTATTTCAGCTGTGGAGACTCGAGCCTCCTCTCCCTTTGGGAAGAAAAATCAGCAGTGAACTGGGAGGGCAGAGACGAGGCAGATTTCCTCCGTGGCACTGCAGCAGTGTCCTGTGCTCAGCACGCACAGATGATGAACCCCTGTGTCAGTTCTTAAGTGTCTGAAAGGGCACAATCAACCAGGACCCTGACCAGCCCTGCAGGAAGCCCTTTCGGTATTAGGAAAGAGACTAAATTTCAGAGGCGCTCCTTCTTGATCTTGAGAAAGAAAAGCAGGCCACACGGCCCCCCAAGGTGTGTCACAGTACAACAGGTACTTTGCCATCTTTCCCCGACTTGGTTTTCGTCCTCTGATGTGTAAACAGTAGGGGAAAACGCTTGGCTTAGAGTGGAGGCTGCGCACATGTGACTGTTGCCAGACATTAAGAATGAACATATTTTATTATAGAGAAACTGCAAATTTATTTCCCTAGAACTATTAACGTAGTGTATTTAGAAAAAGCCTCCTGGCACGATTTTGGCACGATCTAGACGGGAGATGAGCAGGTGTCATAACTTGTCACGTCTGAGCACAGTACACCTACCTGTCCCTTTCTCTTTCTTTGCCGGTTTTCTAATTCACGCTGCAGACTAAAACTTGGTTTTGCTGCGGGACCGGCAGCCCGCCCGGAGCCCCCGCGGCCCCTCGGGGCAGTCCGGCGGCTCCGAGCCCCGGGCGGCAGTCCGGCGGCTCCGAGCCCCGCAGCCCGCCCCGCCCCGCCCCGCCCCGCCCCGCCCCGCCCGGCAGCGCCGATAAAGCGCCCGAGGCGGGCTCGGGGCGGCTGCGGGGCTCAGCCGCGCCGCGGGCATGGAGCAGCGGCGGCTGAGCCCCGGCAGAGCCGAGCGGGGCAGCGCCGCCGAGGGCGCGGCGAGCGGCGGCCGAGGGCGCCTGGCCGAGTCCTGGCGGCGGCTGAGCTCCCGGCGCGGCTCCAAGCGCACCGGAGCCTCCTCGCCCGCGCTGCCGGTGAGTGACCGCGGCCGCGCTGCGCCCTCCCTCCGGGCACCTGCTCGCTCCGGGGGCTGGGGCGGGGGTGGTGAGCGGCAACCTGTTACGCTTCGGAAGGAGGAATCGCCTTTCCCGTGCGCTGAGCCTGACTTTGTAGTTGTTAGCAGGTGCGGGTCTCCGGTTCGGCTCTCTCCTTGTGCTCCCTGTGGAGCATCAGCTCGGCTCGCTCCGCTCGGCCGGGAGCGCAGCTGGCGCGGTGGGAAGTGACTGCCTGCCACTCGTGCTCTCGTTGTGCGGCCGAGGGGAACAGTGGTAGCAATCGTAAGCGAAAGACCCGAGGGCATGTAGGCAAAAAGCAGGCTTTTGGGAGCCAGAGCTTTTCCTCTTGGGTGGGTGTCCCCTTGTTGGTGTATCTGCCTTCAGCCAGATCGGTGGGATGTGCCGGGAATCTCTGGGGTGGGTAGACAAACATTTTAATGGAGGTGCATGCAATACCACGGAAAATTAATATCTTGACCATAAAGGGAAATTGAGAGAACAAATTGAGCATTCAAGCAGGAGTGATATTTATTAGAGTTCCTGATGGCCTCTCTCCTCGGGATCACAATCCTATAGGTAAGTGCTGAACAAACACACGCAAACACAGCTTTTGGAAGAACTTCTCACTGTCCAAGGACAATCTCAGTTCTCATGTGCTTAGAAACAGCATTGTGTATTCCTACCTAAAGCAGACTGTCTGAGGTCTGGAGTGATACATCTTATTCAATAGATCAAATGTATAATTTTGAAAATAAACACGCATTTTTAAGCTTTTGACCTGGGGGTAAAATGACCACAGGTTGAATTTCAGTAGGGAAAATAATGTAAGGGTAAAGAGAGCTACTGTATAAAGGATGTCATGGCAACAAGAAAGCATCATACAAAGTAACAATATTATCTTGTGGAGGGGGGACGGGAGTAGCATTGCATTCATTTGTACCATGCTGTAGATTAAAATAGTGTAATTTAGGGTGGGGGTTTGGAATGGGTTTTTTTAATAAAACACAAACTTTGCAATAGATGGCTTAAACCCAGGTAAGGATTATATGGCTAGAACTCATCAGAAAAATGCGCTGTGCGGTTGAGGGTTGGGGTTGGTTGGTTGGTTTGTGGGAGGTTTTTGTTTTGTTTTTTTATGAAGGGTTGTTGAGCTTCTGTTGTTCTAAACAAAGTTGTTGTTCTTGTGGCTTACAGCTGACATGAATTCTTACTCCAGCCAGAGCCCTGAATGAGATTCAGGTTGCAAGTGTTTCGCCAGAATTGAAAGGTTGTATTAATCTTTGCTTAATCTTTGCTTTTGCAGAATCTTTCTGAAAGGATGAGCAACTTTTCCCTTTTTTCTTCTCTAAAGTAGTACTATATTGGTGGTTTTTATGTTACTGAATTTTCATTACATTAAGCCCACTAAACTTCATAAAGTGCAGGACAGATGGGAATGACAGATTCTGAATTTTTTAGTTTGGTAATTTGTTAGGGTTTTTTAAAAATTTTTGTCAGGTTCTTTGAAAACATTGGGGTTTTTTTTGTTGAGAATGGTAACTATTAGTTTGTCTTCTTCATTTTTGCCTTTTTTTCTTTTTTTTATGGAAGAATAGGTTTTCTGAAATCACATATCAACACTAAGAATAAATCACTTGGAACCACTTTCCAAAGCAATGCCAGAACATAGTAATTCTTAAGACATTTTCCACCAGCACCTTTTTTTTCCCTTCCCGCTTGCACCCACACTATCCCGGGGGAAGGGGGGAGGGAGGGAGGGAGGGAAATGAAGTGTAATTTTCCTTTTAACATCAGTGTTTTGGCCTCATCCCCCCAGCCTTGTCCCTTTAATTCCTTTTTTCCTGTGGGAACTTCTGTTTGTCTGCCACAGTTTACTTTTTAAAGGTTGTCACTTGTCTGAGGAGAATTTTTGGGGTGCAGTGCTGAAGCAGGAGTTTGATACAAGTGATGCTGTGCATGTGTACTTTTTGGTTGGTTTTTTCCCTCCAAAATCTATATTTTCTGGCTTTCCTTTTCTTTACACACTTGTAGAAATTGCTGATATTGATGTTTCACACTTATTCATTACTTGTTATATTTTTATTGAAAAATCCTAAGATTTGGCTGCTGTTTTATTACATTTTTAATACCTGAACAATAATTGGTAATATTGTTTCTTTACCAAAATGATCAGGAAGGGGTTTTGGGGGTGGAACAGAGGGGTGTTAAATTTTATGTACCTTGTTTTGGTATTCGTATTTGAGTGACAGAGAAGGAATTGCTACATTGAGAGGAGCTGAAGAAGAGAAGAATATTTGAGATAGAAAATGTTTGCAAGAGCCAACGCTGCCTACAGCACACACGTGGCTGACTCCAAACGATGTCTAGCTGTGATCTTTGTTTAGAATAACCCTGGTTTCATTTTGAGTGAAGCCTTTACCTATTGAAGGAGTATGGTTATAGCTTTAGAAATAAGGCCTTTTCTGCTTTTGTCCTCTCTCCATCATCTGCTTGTGTAACTCTGGAAATGGAAAAGAGCGTTGAACCCCCCTGTTCAAACTGTTAAAAATTTTGCCATGCAAACCAGCAGATCACATTTTGGATCATGCTGAATTTCTGCCCATAAAGGGAATTTGGACATTTTCTGCCAAGATCTTGAGAGTCATTTGTACTTGCAGCCTCTGAATTAGAAAACTCTGTGAGTTTTCCAACCCATTTTAAGCAGATGCTGCACAGTGTTCTAGTTCAATAAAAACTGAGATAACTGGCTGCTCTTCTCTATAGTTTCTGATCACAGCAGATTTTTTTCTTTTGTTCAAAGATTGCTTTTGAGGTGAAATTTACTCCAGGAATTTACAGTAGCTAAGATACAAAATGACAAGTGAGAAACATAAGAACACATGACATAAAACTTTAGTTTGCTGTGGCACCAGTGGAATTATAGCTGTGAACCAGGTCATTGATCTTGTCTTGGATGCTGGAAATCAGATGGGCTGAGTACAAATGACTAATGAGAAGTAGTCTCTCCCAGAGATGGCAGAACAGAGCTATGTGCATGAGGTGTAATCCACTGAGTGGAGTGCTGAATTGCAGGTTTGTTATGGAGCAGATTGAACAAAATTCAGCTTGACCTGTGAGTTTCATATTTGTGAATTTGAGAAATCAGACGTCATTTTCCCTTTCTCATTTATTATAGCAAAAGCACCTTTGCCATGAGGCTGGCCAGTCTGGTGAGGAGACGTGGGAGGCACATTACAGCCCTGAGTTGTATGGTAAAATGGTGGAGAAAGGACAGAAAAGCAAATTACAGGGTATGGGGGGAGCAAGGCCAAGCATGTTAAAGCAGGGTGCAGGGTGTGTACCTGTCTGCACACTGCTTGGGATTCGAGCAGCAGGGGCAAGAGCTCAGCCTGTGGTCAGAGCTGCAGCATTGCTGGGATGCCTGTGATGTGACTGATGGAGACAAGCCCTTCAGGAGAGGCAGGCAGGGAAGAGGAGGAACAGGGCTGCCCTTCACATGGAGGAGCAGCTCAGATCTGCATAGAGCTTGTGGGTCATGGTCAGAGGAGGGTTTGTTGAGTGTTTTGGGATGGGTTACAGATCACTGACCAGGGTAAGGAAGCAGATGGAGCTTTCTCTGAACACCTCCACCCTCTTTGGGAAATGAAATACATCAGAGCACCAGCCATCCAGGAGATTGCTGGAGGTTAAGGAAAACATTTTGTTACTGAATGATGCTTGAACAGCACACTGTGACCCTGTCCATGCAAGGCTGACTTGTTTGCTCATTTTAGCTATTGTATGATTTTTTTCCCAAACAATAGCTCAAATATATTTGTATTTTCTGCTGGCAAGCAGAAACAATGTTCTTACAAGAATTTATTGCTGCAGTTCTTGATGAGGGCATGGTGGTGCAGGTGCTGTTATTGCTGGTGATGGGGGGGGAGCTGTTTGCGGGCCCCTGTCCTAAAATGAGTTTGTCCTGCAACCAAGGAATTTGTGCAGCGCAGTGCAGCTTGAAGGCCAAGTCATGCATGCAGTCCAGCAGAGCAGAGGGCAGGGAGCACTCAGATTACCTGGTGGTGGATCACTGACTCCTTGATGTGCACTGGTCTTCCTGCCAGGATGCCTGTGCGTGAAGGTGATGCAGAGACAGCAGACATGGATAAGGCAGGTCCTCACCACCCATGTCTGCCAGGCCTCTGCACTCACTGACTTGGCTGGAGGAGGAGAAAAGCTGGTCATCAGCCTGAGGTAAACCCAAGGAAGGAGATCTCCTGCAACCCACATCTGGGCACGTGAGGGAGCTGACAGTGACAGGAAACAGGGAGCAAGGATTTACCAAGGATCAGTCGTGCCAGATCCAGCTCTCATGCCTTCTAATTGGGATGAGAGGAGAGCAGTGGGTGCCAACTGCCTTTGCTCTAGCCAGGCTTCTGTAGCTGGGCTGAGACATTATAGTCTGGGAGGGATGATGTGCTGGCAGGGGAGGAGTAGTGGTGGAGCCAGGGCTGGTGGAAAGGGGGCTTTTTCCTGACTTGGGGGTTTCACATCCCAACTGGGTGAAGCCCTGAGCCACCTGATCTGTCCCTCTCAGCAGCAGCTGGGACTAGAAACCTCCCCAAGTCCCTCCCAGCCTGAGTTACCTTGGGATTGTGTAAATCTGCATCAGAAAGTCCCTTGAGAACTAATTTACAAGATGCACACTTGCACAGATAGTAACTGTTGCCTATACTTTGCTTGAAAATCTTAGAAGTGTGCCTACCCTGGTTATCAGATGTGAAAACACACTCTCAGGAAAAAAAAATTGTAGTTCTAGCCCAGGGCAAGGACTGGTAGAATAATTTGTTAATACTGTAAGATAGAAAATAACACACTGTCTCTGAAGGAAATATTTATTTTTGTTGTTAATTTTCTAAGTTCTTGGTAGCAGAAGGGAGCCCAACTAATCCTGTGCATGAACAATTTGTCATGTATGACAAATTGTACATTTTGTCTAGCTTTTATTTTAGACAGATGCTTCTTTCTTCTTAATTTCTGCAACTTTAAAGTGGTTTTAAAAATTTTTATATAATATATAGCAGGGTGTTTTCATGTTTTTCTACATTTGTTTCTGTGTGCTATGGATGAGCAACACTTTTCCTGACTGCTTATTTGGATGCTTTAGTAATAAAGCTAGAAATTATGACTATTTAAGCCTCGCTTTAAATGAGGTTTCCTGAACCTATATATGAGATTGCTTTTTTATAGAATTTCTTCTGAATATATTGCCTAGTGTCTCCCTGCAGCTGGCCTCCAGTGAGGAAGCCTGTCAAGAAACTTCCTATAATAGACCAGTCCTAAATACTTGTTTAAATCATTGATCTTTGTGTTTACTCCTTTAGCAGTGGTGGGAAAAATGTTATATTCTATTCATGATTTCTTTGGTGCATGTGTGGACTAGTCTGTTAAGCAGTGTGATTTTTAAAGGTTAGTAATTCATTATGATTTTAGGGATCAGGTTTTTTATCAGAAACGAAAATGTCTTTGCTTTCCTGTTAACATTTTTGTGAAGGTATTCTCTAAGACACGGACCTAGTACTGCCTGATGCTGGACAAACATTCATAAACCTCTATGATTAGTATGAAGTGATTTTTGAAATAGCTAAATTTTGTCCTGAAGGAAAAATTTCGGATGTTGGATTTAAATAATTCTGGGAAATGCTTATATAAGACAGCCGTCAGAAGTCCTGTCCATGCTAATTTATTCTATGACTTTAGATTTTAAGAGTAGTGTCCTGTACCTGGTAGAGCAGAGTGTAATATTGCTGACTGCAGTCATATGTGATGCAAGTAATTCCAGAGCTATAATGGGATTTTTAGCACTAAAGATAAGAAAAAACAGGAAAAAAAAAATTCCAAAACCAAGTGAAGAGGGGAAATGAATTCTCATTAAAATAACAAAACCAAACAGTAGTTCAATTTCCACAATTCTCATCTGCTTGTTTCCCCTGAAAAGACTTAAGGGATTATTATATTTAGGGCATAGCATGTAAGAAAATCCCAAAGACTGAAGTTATTTTGCTCTTTTTCTTCCTTTCTTATGGAGATAAAAATCATTAATTATTAATGTATAGCCTATTCTGTAACTGAAATGAAAGTACATGTATTTCAAAAGAAGGTGGTTGTTTAATAATTAGAATGATAGAGTCAAATTCCATGAGCAGAACTTAAAAATTTTTCGTAATTGGGGATTTCTGTCTTTATCTGATTTACTTCTTTGGGGCCTGATAATTTTTAAGTGGTGGCTGACCTCCCTTTTTAATAAGAGATTGATGTCCAGACTATCCAGAATGAATAGACTTCCTTTGAATCTTGAGCACTTGCAGTTGTACGCTGGATGTGGATAAATTTGTGCCTCTAAGAGTTGCTGATGTAGGAGGTGCTGTTGTCCATGACCAATCCACAAAAGGCAAAACAGGCTTCTGAAGGCTGGCTTTCCTGTAAGGTGCTTTATCTGCTATCTTTCTGTACACTGGCTCAGGTCCTTGAAAATAATGGAATTAATTAAAAAGAGAAATATCTTTAAATTACAGAGAACACTTAGAAGCGAGGAGAAAAAGAAGAAAAAAAAAAAAAACAGCATAAGGAGATGAGAAAGCTCTAGACCTGTGACAAGGAGCATGAAAACTTCTGTCTAGATAAAGGGGACAATTTTACTTTTCACTTTTTTTTTCTCTATGGTTTTGTTTTTGCCATAGGACGCAGCTACTGTGAGGCAAGTATGTAGGCTTTTGGAATTTATATCAAGCTTATGGGATGTTTTATTCATCACAACATAATACAGAGAAGTACTTCTTAATGGCAAAATTGGTTATGAAAGCAGGAGTACATTTTAGCTTGCACAACTTAGTCTAACACTGGTTGGGCAGTGATAGATGTGTCCTCTTATAACCTGTTTTCTCTGTAGCTGAAAGCAACTCTTTCCAGACATAATTTATTTCTTCTGATGAAGCAGCATGTCAACAATCCTGTGACATTTCAAAATGAATGTGGAAAGAAGAAGAGTCTTATTATTTCCTGATATATGTATTTTTTCCTGGTATTCTTATGTTCTTTTTGCTTTTAGATAACATAATTGCTTTAATGACATAATGGAAGTGTTTTGTGGAGAGTATTCGAAATAGGTAATCTCCTGTTGCAATTTTTTTTAAGTTTACTGTGAATATCAGAGAAACTGACATGTTATGAAACCCTGTGAATCACAGTGACTGCTGAGGTGAAAGGAGAAAAAAATTAGAATGTTTGCCTAAATAAACAAGCAAATGAAAAGTTTCTGCTTATTATTGCCAGATTATAAGTGCTTTCTCTCTAGAAATACTGTAATAAAAAAAGCATCTGATGATAATATGTTAATTCATTACAGCTGTTTATTCTCTCTTAATATATAAATATTTCCCCCGAGTGATTAATCGAATATGCTCAGTTGGAAGGGACCCATCAGGATCATCGAATCCAATTCCTGGCCCTATCTAGGACATCCCAAGAATCACACCATGTGCCTGAGAGCATTGTCCAAAAACTTCTGGAGCTCAGGTTTGATGCTGTGACCGCTTTCTTGGGGAGCCTGTTCCAGTGCTCAGCAGCTCTCTGGGTAAAAAAAGCCATTTCCCGATATCCAACCTAAACATCCCCTGACACAGCTTCATTCTGTTTTCTTGAGTCCTCTCACTGGTCACAAGAGTGAAGACATCAGTCCCTGCCTCTTCATTTCCCCTCAAAAGGATGTTGAAGACCACTATGAGATCTCCCCTCAGTCTGCTCTTCTCCAGACTGAAGAACCTGAGACACCTCAGCCACTCCTCATACAGCTTCCCCCCAGACCCTTCACCATTCTCCTTGCCCTCCTTTGGATGCTCTCTAACAGCTCAATGTCTGCTTTATGTTGAGGCACCCAAAACTGCCCCCAGCACTTGAGGTGAGGCTGCTGCAGAGCAGAACAGATCAGGACAATCCCCTCCCTTGCCTGGCTGGAGATTCTGTCCCTGATGCCTCCCAGGACAGGCTTGGCTTTCCTTTCTGCCAGGGCACTGCTGGCTCCTGTTCAACTTGCCACTGACCAGGACCCCCAGGTCCCTTTCCATGGCGCTGCTCTCCAGCCTCTCATTCCCCAGTCTGTGTGTACAGCCAGGGTTGCCCCTCCCAGGTACAGAATCCAGCACTTCATATGGTTGATGTTTGCTCAGCTCACTAATTTCTTGTGGTCTCTCTGCAGGGCCTCTCTACCCTTAAGGGAATTAACACCACCTTCCAGGTTAGTGTCACTGGCAAGCTTAGTATGCCTTTGAATCCCTTGTCCAGGGTGTTGAAGAGAAGTGGGCTGAGGGTGGAGCCCTCTGGAACCCCACTAATGAGCAGACTCCAGTCTGATGTCACCTCATTCCCCACAACTCCTTGTGCCCAACCCATCAGCCAATTGCTCACTTATCAGCTAACAAACCAGACATTTGTCTGGAAGGAGAGACAGTTTCCAAGGCCTTGCTGAAGTTCAGAAAAATTACCTTTACTGGTTTTCCTACATCAACTCAGTGGGTTACCCTGTTGTAGAAGGCAGTCGGTTTTGATCAGCAGGAGTTCCCCCTCACGAAGATGTGTTGGCTGTCACTGATGACTGTGTTGTCCTCCCAGTGTTTTTTCAATACTTCCCAGAATAATCTTTTCCATGGTTTCACCAGGCACTGAAGTGAGACTGACTGCCTGTAGTTTCCAGAGGCCTCCTTCTTGATCTTTTTGGAAATCAGAAGAAAGTTTCCGGCTTCCAGTCAGCTGAGACCTCTCTGGGTTCCCAAGACCCCTCCACAACCATTGAGGAAGGCTTTGTGATGGCACCAGCCAGCTCTTTGGGTATTGTCAGATGAATCTCGTCAGGCCCCATAGATTTGTAGGGATGCAGCCAAGTGGTTTAGCACTAAGGTGACTCTAGCCTAGAATGCTGAAATTGCTTTCTCATTGGAAAAGCTGATCCATTAGAATAGGTTTCACTATTTGCTCTTTTTATTTTGAAGGTTGTTATCATGGAGAGTCCAAATCTGTAGTGGCTTTAACTCATTCAGATTTCTCTGCTTCTGCAGTGTAAGCCAACTTTTGCTGTTAAAGGTTTCCCAGATACCAGAAGTTCTTTACAGTCAGATGTGCTCCTAGGTAATTTTGCTAGTGGTCACTCAAGAGAACGGGATACAAGAAAAGGAAATACCTGTGACTGGATGACTTAGAATTTCAAAGGGCCTGGTAGGAAGCTCTGTGCCTCATAAAGTTGTCACAGGAAATGACTAAGACTATAGTGGTATCAGAAGTTGTGAATGAAGCTTGGAAACAAGTGGAAAGCTATTGAGGCAACAGGGCAGGCAAGTGAGACTTTAATGAGCTCAGCAGTGAGGATGGATGCAGTGAGACTCACCTCACAGCATGAGCTTATTTCTTCTCCCATTCAGTTATCAAAATTGTGACAGGGCTGCATTTGATTCAATAAAACTGTTTTGAAGATGGCAATCTTTTGGTTTTAGATGTGCATTTTGGTTTCAAGTAAGTATTTCTCCAATGTTTAGGTATTAGAGCTATTTTAAAAATTATTATTAAAAGACACCTGTCAATCTCTTACCCTGACAATGGAAGAACACAGATGCTGTGTTGTATGAAAACACAATTTAATCAGAATTCAGGCTTTCAACCCATGTGGACAAGGGCTAAAAAGTCTCAAATTCATTTTTGACGCAATGTGTTTGAAGTTGGTGGGATATGCTCTCATGCTGAGCACATAAAACCTTTAAACATAAGAATGTGAAAGTCTAGGGGTGCCATAAAGACTTCATGAGTTCATAAAATTAGTTCACATAGGCCATTGAGAAGGCAGGCTCCTTAGTTATGATTGTTCTCAGGAAGTAGATTTGACAACCTCACTAGAAGTTTAGGAGTTATTTCTCTGGAGTACTGAGAGGACATTGGAGGTGTCTTGTTTCACTCTGTTGCATCAGGCACGTCTTGAAGCAAATACAGCAGTAATAATTTATTCCTCTGTCAGTGTTGGAGTGTGACAGTACAGAAGCCATTTCACATTCCAGCTAGGGTGGCATTACTCAGACTACAAACAGTTGCACTGCCTACAGTTGCTGAAAATCTAAGTAATTAGGCAAATGCAGAATACAAGAGGTGGGTTGCAATGCACAACAGTCTTAATGGTGCAGAAGAAAGTGTTTTCATTAACTGAGACACTGTGCTGTTAATAATGTTAATTTTCTGAGGTGCTTTAAAGACCTACTAGCAAAATTGCCAAACAATCACAGAAGGATATTATTCAAAACCTAACTAATGAATATCCTTCCATTAGTAGATTATCAAATAAGTGTTGAATCTTAATTCAGTAAAGAAACACTTGTGTGATTTTGGTTTGTCAAGGTTTGGCTTATCAAGGATTTTTCTCATTATTATGAGCAAGATGCTTCTAGGCTATAGAGATGCTGGTTTGGATTTTTTTTTCCTTACAGACACAAGGTAATTACTGCATGCCAAATAAACAATGACTATGAGATATAAGCACAAGTTACTACCTGCATCTCTGTAACTTACTGAGTACAGCCTTGCCCTTTCCTTGTGGTACCTCAATGAGACAGACACACCAAAGTAGAGACTTTGTACAAAAATGTCTCTTAAAGGAGAAGTTTGCCTTAGCTGTTTAATCTGTCTTTTTAGAAAGGGGTGAGGATAAAACCCAGCGTCCTCACTGCTGCATTCTTTTGGACGGTTTTTTAATTCAAAGAGGAAATCAGATTCCTGTGCGTGATGACTTAATTTGGCTTAACAAAAAATGCAACTTGTCCAGCTTCTGTAGATTGCTTTTTGCACTCACCAAAATATTCTTGTGCTTCTCTTTTCTCACCATAATCACTTCTTTTCCCACATTTCATATTTTATCACTTGCAGGACTGTCTGAAACTCCCACAGTTCAGTCTCCCTTTTAAGGAATTAATTGTATTTAAAAAATGTCAGGTTTTTCTTGGAAATCAGTGGTTTATCTGTGTGTGCCTTTCCTGGACTGTTCTTTGCATGAGTTAGCTGTCCTATTCTTTCCTTCAGACTTTCTGCAACACTGAGACTGCCATCTCTATGCCTATTTTTCTCTTCCCACTCCAATTTTTATATATATATATAGATGTATGAATGTGTGTATATAGATATGCATACAAAGTATTTTTGAAAGATGAGTCATAAGGATGTATTTATATTGTGCTATTTTTGAAGAATAAGCAGAAGTGCTATTAAACTGAGAAGCATTGATGGGCTCATCCCACTTTTTAATTTGGTTTCTTATCTACAGACAAGTACAGGATGCCTGAAGCAATGTCTCTTTACCACAATATCTCCTACCCACTAATTTTTTTTTTTTTTTTTTGTTCTCACAGCCTTTCCTCCTTTGTTTCATTTTCTTAGAAACAGCAGTATATTTAATAGGATGCTCAAACTGGTACCTGGCTCCTTCTGAGTCAGGCAAATTGAGGCGTGGGCTGGAGCTTAGAGTTGTCTCAGACTCCACCTGCCAGAACTGAAAGGGCTAGTGAAAATGTCTGGTACTCCTGTGCCTAGCTGGGGGTCTTATGACATAAAACAAGCCATTTAATGTTGAAACTGGAGGCAAAGCTTTAAAAAGGTGCCTGTCCAAATATGTGTTCTGTCTGGCTTTTTCCTCTTTGTTTATTTATTTTTAAACTTCTGGCAAAGGTTAAAAGAATGTAGTGACAAGTTTGTATAAGGATATTTCCAGCTGCTCATTTGGCATTGTAGCCGGACAGTAAGTGATTCTCATTTCTGGGCAGAAAGTGAGATGGTCTCTAATAGAACTAGTCTCAGTTAATATTATTTAGTGTCATGATTTTGAGGGTAATCTTCAGTTTGGCACTGAAAATATAAGGTGTGTGCCATTTTCATAAAGGTTAAAGTATTTTTTAATTTTCTATTGGCAGCAAATGTAAAAAAAAATTGAATCCTAGCATCTCACAAGAGTGTTTTTCTTCACTTAATAATGTAGCATTAGAAAGCTATAGCTGATTGTGCCTCCTCTGCTAATGACCCTGCTGCACATGATGCTGTTACTACAGGCAGCAAGGGAGATCATGGTTTATTGCTAGTCTGTTTATTGGGATGGGTGTTCTACTAACAGCTGCTTATCTCAGTAGAGTGGATGCTAAAGGAACACTTAAATTAAATTGAGAAAACTGAGGATCTTTCATTGTTCCAGTAATCTGAGTAGATGAGATGCCCATACCATCATAATCAGATCTAAACCACTGAGAGTACGGTCTTGGGTTCATTCTGTTAAAATCCTTAAGTGTTTTCCTTATTTGTTTTATTAATGGCTAAACTTCAGCTGCTGTAATTGCCAGGCCTCTGGATCTTGATGCTCCCCTTCAAGAGAAATCAATGCTCTGCTGCCAGATAGGGAGGAGATGATAAATCTCGAATTTTTGAGGTAAATCAGCTGTTTAAATGTTGATTCTGCTGGAAACATACTGTTAGTGTGATAGCTGTGTATTTATTCACACAACACTTAAAATTTGTGTTAAGGGCTGGTAATGGACAATCAGCTGATTCAGTGCCTAATGAAGTGGATATGAAAAGTATAGCTAACAGATATTACCTGGGAAGTATTCCACTTGCCTCCACCAGTCCTTGTTCAGTGGAATTTTTTTATTTTTTTATGATATTTTCTAGATGTCCCACAGCTGTTTTTCCATTTAGAGAGCCAGCGTATCTGGGGTACACGTGCAGGTAAGGAATCTAGCACATACATGGTAGATCTGCTAGAAAACAAGTGTTTTCAATAGTGGCTTGTGTGTAAGTGGTACATTTGGCATCAGATGCACTTAGACTGCTCTGGGCTTTCATACACATGAAACATGTAAACTGTGTCACACATGTCAACAGCATGTCATCAGCTTTATTCTTGAGAAAGTCACAGGTCAGGGCAGCTGTAGTTCTCACTGAAGAATGAACCTTTTGTTCATTCCCACATTTTAAGCAGTGACTTGGTACATTAGGAATGCATCCTGTTGGTTACTCTAAAACTCCTGGAGGGCTGATATAAGATGGAAGAAATAGGACATTTTAAAAGTCTCTTACAAATTTTTTTGATGCCAAGTTGCAGTAATGCAGGCAATCTACTTTTTGATTTCTTAAAGACTGCTCTGAGATATAATAGTCTTAATTTCAGTTAGTTTAAATTTCAAGGCAAGCACCATTATTTTCGCTTTGCTTTTGGGAATGTTTTTGTGCAGATGACCATGTGCTTTTTCCTTGCCTACTTCAGCATGATATGAGGAATGTGAGAGGTCAGAAATTCTGGCTTAATCATTTGCCTTATTTCATTGCAAGAGAGGTCACAATTGAACTGCTGAATTGTTACCCCCACAGAGGTAAGATGAAATTAGGAAAGGGAATAAGAATTAGCATATATTTTAAAACATGACAATTCAAAGATGATTTTTGTGGATTTCAAAGTCTGTAAATTTAAAGTGTATAGATGTTAGAAAAGTATATGCAACTTATAACTATTTATAAAGTGCTTGAAGAAAAAGTTACTCTTGATATATACTGTTATTATTTTTTCACTTGTGACCTTAGAAATATTTATGACAGAATTCTCAACTGAATTTGGAACCTGTCAGCAGATGTCAAGAACAGAAATTCCAGAAAAGAAATTCCAATTAATCTGTTTTCAACATATAGCTAGGCCTGCCCTTTCAAAATAGCTTTAGGGAGAAAAAGGGAAGCAAACAAATTAAAAAAAAAAAAAATTTGAAGGACATGTCTCATGGCTATTTTCTCTCCACAAAGAGAACTGAAATTTTTGTTGAACACAGTCATCCATTTGCCAGACATTGTGGGATGTGTCTGGAGAACATTGGCAAAAAAATTGAGATCTTTCGTTACTGTTGTAGAAAAACACACATGTGTTAAGACATGCATAAATTGTACAGGCTACCTCTTGCAGCAAATGGACTTAAACCCAAAAATTTTTAAAATTAAGAAAGAGCTCAATGTCAAGTGAAATGTTTAGGCTATTCAATTCTGAATCAGAGTTCTTTCTGTTGGAATGAATCTTACTTGAGTGTGTGCAGTGTAAAGTGTATATCTGATTTTTTGTATATTGCACAAAATTTTCCATTGAAATGGAATTTCACTTGACAACATCACATGAGAACTGATTCACACACGTAGATATACAAGATTAGATTACAGCCCATAATAATAAATAATTTTGTTTCAACCTTGTTGAAAAACAGCTCCTGGCCTGCAAGTAAGTCTTGAACAGAGTCCTCAGAAAGAGAGCAGGAATAGTCTGTCTAAGCAGTGTGGGAGAACCAATACTAGTCTTCTGGGTTTCAAGGCACCTATGTGCAGAATGTGATTTCAAAGTCTCTTGCCTATCATGTCCTCTGAATTTTTTGCTATTAAAAGTGCCCTACATCACTACAGGTGCTGGACTTCTGCAGAACTTCAATGTGTTTTCTTTTATGATGGAGATTATTTTCTCAGATGGAAATGATCTATTTAATGAAGTTCTGTGTGTGACTACAGCAACTCTTGATTTACCCTGAGTAATGTGTGCTACCATCTCCACAAATCCTTCCTTCCATGATACTTGGAGGATTTTGACTCCTCTTTAGATGCATTCTTAGTGTGTTACTACGAGCCCATGGGCTTTTCTTGCTTAGCCAGGATAATACCTGGAAGAGAAGCATAAGACTGGTTTATCAGGTAAATAGTAGGATCTAAACATTCAGAAGAAAGAAATCCAGAAATTACCATTTCTGAATTTGGCCATACTTTATGTGCTAATATAGTTATACTATGTGACTCTACAGTCTACATTGTGCAAAAATTGCCTTTGTCAAAAATACTTATCCTGGCATTGTGTTGAGCATGTGTATCCTTGAGTACCTGGAGCTGTGCTAGACATCCCAAGAGCAAAAGGGCTGATGCATGAGAGAAATGCAGTCTCAACTCTCATTTGTTCTAAGATGCATCCAGTAACAATCTGGAGGGGACTTAGAAAATTCCTTATCAGTTTCCAGATGACAGATAACTGTGCAATCATGCTTTAGCAAATTTGTGGATGTTAGTCATTTTAACATCTACACTGTGATTCATCTTAGGCTCAAGAGCTCACTTACACAAGCTTGTTTTTACTTCTTTGGGGGATTTTTTAGGAAATGCCTGTTATAATTAGAGATGCCTTTTAGAGACCTGCTAGAGGACAGCACCTGCCTAGAGCTTGTTTAATGTGGACAAAACGTCAGCTACTTCCAGTTGTCTGCCCTGCAACCATAAGGGGCCAAAATTTATTGAAATTGTGGAGGGTGTCTCTGCATTGCTCTGTCTACTTCTCCATTCTTCAGGCATCTTTCTAACTCAAGAGGCCTTCTTTGTGCTTACTCTAAAAGAAGCAAATCCTCTCTCCACCCTTCACCTCATTTTCTTTTCATAAATGGTTAGATAGTACAGTTTACTGATACAGAATTTCAAAATTTCTCTCTCCCGTGGATATATTTCTTGATACCTCCAAGGACTTGGTGGCATGTATCTTATCATCTAATCCCCCTTGTCACTTCACAGCTGTTGTGTATATAATCTTGCCCTTTGTACTACCAAATGAACTTTCTTCTGCTGGCTAACATGGATAGTCAGGTGCTTCTGTGTGACTGGTACTTTCCAAAATTCTGTCTTTTCAAAATGTGACTGGTGCTGCTGAAGCAGTTTTTTTTACATGAAGGCAACTTATGAAGCCGAGGAATAAGACTGTACTTCAGAATGATACATGACGAAACCTGCTTGTAATCTCCGTCTTGTCTAACGTGTTTTTATGCATATCCTTCTACGTAGTTTTGACTTTCTTTAACAATTTAATCTCCTGTAGTTTATCTGATCTCTTGCTAGGTGTCATATCAAATGTTTTATTTCAGTCAGAAGAGTAAAAAAATATTGTTACATTTCCCCTTTAGTCAGAAATCTGGCCTTTTTTATCCAAGGAGGCTATTTGCTCCATCCAACAAGCTTAATTTGTGCCAGATTCCCTCAAATTATTGTCCTAAACCTAACGGAAACAGCTAGCTGGTTTTTTTCTGCACCACTGTATGAAAAAGTCAGGGGGTTTCTTCTTTTTATTTTTTTGGTTTTGGGGAGGATCATTTGGAAGTCTCAGGAGTACCTGAGACTCCCAAAATTACTGCTGATAAAGCACTACTGATAAAGTTTAGTCCTGCACTTAACTGTGTAAGAAGTTTAATTTTATTGAAGAACCAGAGAGACCACAGCAAGGATAAAGGTGTGGCATTTATGTTCCTCAAGCAGCCTTTTGATTGTCATTTGCATTAAAATGTAGAAAAACTCCCACATATGTGTATCTTTTAAGTAGTCTGCTTACAGTGGAATAACTTATAATTAAAAAATAGTCCTGAAACCTGACATATATTTGGCTTTACATTGCTGTTACATAAATTTCTAGACTTTGTAAATGCAGGCACTGTCATTTGTCATCCAAGTTTGACAACTTAGTTGAATTTTCCTACTGAAACAAAGATTTTAACTACTGAATGCATTTGACAATATTTCTGCTGGCAGAGGATGGCTCCCATCCTTTCTTGTGAGATCTTGTTTTCTATTCTTCTTTTTGTGTATGTGATTGTTCTGGGGAAGAGACCAGAGTCATTCTAGTCAGGGAGGCAGGAGAAGAATTTTTAAGTGGAGCCTGTGAAGGAGCTGGAATTGGAAGACAGCAGTTCAAGTGGTAAAGGAGGTTTGTGTGCACAACATAAGCAGTGGAACATTATGACAACACATGATTACACCAAATGTAAGCATGTGGGCAAAGCCTTGATATGTCCATCTTGAGCAACATTAATCCACGTTGAAATCAATTATATGCTGTAATTTAGATGTTGCAGAGGATATGCTGGAATACTTGGGAGGAGCCACTGCAAATCCCTAAAGCCATTTTCACAGACCAGTCACTTGAGCTGAACAGTAATTTTTTTTTTTTTTTAAGTTTTAGTGCTAAGCAGGAACCACAGACTTACCAGAGGTGTGTGGCTTGTTTTTAGTTCTGTGTCCTGATGAGAAGCTTGGACACATCAAAACTGTGTAGCCAGATATAATCTGTTCTAGCCATCATGCCTCTTCCTTGTTGAGAAGTGATAACCATAGGAAGGTCTCTTATATTCTATTTTTATGCAGTGCTTCAGAGTCTCTATGAAGAGGCAAGGCATGCACGGATGACAAGGAGAAAACTCAGTCTTTTTTTACTCCAAATACACATGTCAGTATGATTTACAGGTTTTGCCTTCATAGAAATTGTCTTATTTGTATAGCCAGAGGGAAGAAAGTAATGTGTGGCCCTTGTGGCTAGTGGCAGAACCTAGCATTTCAGAAAGTGGCCTCCAGAGCCTGGTGAAGTTAAACTGTGTTCCAGGTTCTACTCCCTCTTGTATTCTAAATGAAATACAGTTTACATCTTTGCTTTGCTATGGTCACCTCAGTCATATCAGTAATGTTCCTAGATACAAACTACACTTTGTAAGATTGCATTATTTCCCCTGTTTGTGGCAAATGTTTGCTGTCATGTGTCTCACTGCCAGAGATTTCCTCATCAGGGCTCAGGTTAACCAATGGCTCAGCAATAGTTTTGACCGCTGTGTAGAAACGCTTCTGCATGAGGATTTTTGAACTAAACAGGCTTTAATAGAAAAACTGGCTGTTGTCAGAGGAAAAGACAATCCCTGGGTGTCTTTATTGCTGCATGGGTATCACTGTATGATTTGTGCAATACTGGTGAGGAGAATCCCCTCAGAAATCCTGGGGGACTGAGCCTGAGTGTGGGGGTTGGACTACATGATCTCCCAGAGGTCTCTTCCAATACTGAACATTCTGTGAAAATATCAAACCAAAACTATTTCTCTTGCAACATTTATCCCTCTTAAATCTTCTTCTTAGTCTTGTGCTCTGAAGGGAATTTTCAACATTTAAAGAAATGTCAGATAGAATTGCATTAATTGAATTAATGGAATGGGCAAAGGGCAGAAACAGTGTAGAATAGTGCATGAAAGTGTAATCTAATTGAGCTGAGAAAAGTTTAAGATTCTTGTTTCAAAAGCCATACAGGGGCCTTTAGAATTTCTATTACTATTTTAATTTTGATGCATGTATTCTGTGTTTTGTTATATGTATCAAGCTACTGTATAATTTGGAGTAAAAATTCAAATGGCAGGGCATCCTAATTTTCCTAACTTTCCTCTCTGGATCTACTTGCAGTCATAAAATGTAATAAATTAAAAAATCCTACATTAACAAGTGTTTTTATGTACTTGGCTTTAATATTTTTGCTGTAAATACCTTGCACAGTGTTTTATGCAAGAGTGTTTAGAAGCACTGTTGCTGAACTGCTTGCGCATATTCATCCAGCAGCACTCTTCTCCAGTGCAGAGGGTCCCTATTGAGGGCTAATTGCAAAGAAAAAACTCATCACTGCATTATGCAGTTTAATTTAACCCTCTGGATGACAAGAAATATCTACCTGATTTTAGAGTCAACTTAAGGAAGAGCAGCTGCCAAGATGCAAGTTTTAGAGAAATCAGTAAAAAACCAAAACACTCCCCTAGAAAAGGAAGGCTAGAGGCCAGGTTTGGTAGGGATATGAGCAACCTGGTCTAGTGTAAGGTGTCCCTGCCCACGGCAGAGGGTTTGGAAGGAGATGGTCCTTAAAAGGTCTCTACCAACCCAAACCATTCTGTGATTCTATGAATGGAGAGCAAAGTCTGGGAAAAGGTTCTTTCAGTCCTGTCACTGAACAAAGCTGATGTTCCAAAACTGGAAAAAAACACATGCAATGCTAGTCAGTTTGTCTTCAAATCATCAAGTTATGCCAACTACACAATCCTTTGAAATTAAGTTCTGAATTAGTTGCACATGTGTATTTCTAGAAAAAAGAAAAACCAAAACAATGAAAAAACCAATAGCTGAACATTAAAGCTGTAGTATAGAAAGAAGATAGACTAGGTCAGATTGCATAAGCAGTTTTGCCAAGCAAAAAAGTGCTGTGGTTAAAAAACTATTACAGTAATATTGCATTTATTTTCAAGAATATGAGGCATGAGGTGGAGATCTATGATTTTTTTTTTTGTCCCACTCCAAATTACTAAATACCAACTTTTGCTTTCTGGGGTATGAGAATATGCATTATTTATGTTACAGAGAGGTCAAAAATTTAGAAGAAGCTTTAAAATTCTGGCACCATTCCAGGAAAAGACTGAAATCTAAACATGGGGCAGGTGCCTTGTGTAATTTGTGGGTTTGTTCTTTTCCAGGGCTTAATCATCATATCTATAAAGGGATATCAATAATGCAAACATATATCTATTTCTAAAAAAATCAGTAATAAATTTGTAGCCTTCTTTTATTAAACAGATTACTGAACCATATCAAAACCAAGGGGAAGAGGCTTGGTTATTCTGCATATGCATTGGTGCATGTTCTGCATTCTTCCTTATGATTTCCTCATCTGGAATGGGATCTGCCAGAGTCCTTGGGACCATTAGACCTCCACTCAGCACATGGCAAGAGGGGTGTGATGACATGATTTTCAGTGCAATCTCTCACAATCACAGATGTGTTTAGACAGTCCTGTCTGTCATTCATACTATATCTGAACAGATTGGGCCCCTGAAAAAGTTTCTGCATTTTATTCTGCAAGCTGGCATGCCAGAAACCAAACTCCCTGTTGTAAATTTATGTGCTGTTTCCCCCATGAAGGACTCATGGAAGGGTTACTTTGAACTGTGCTGCTGTGATGTGTGCTCAAGCGTGGGCTTCCTCTGCTGACCTCCCAGGGGTCTCTGGGATGAAGAACCATATTAAGGGAGATAACAGGCCCCTTTGTGCTTTTTTTTTTTAATGAACTCCTTCTACTTAGAGCATAGTGAGATTCTGTTCCTAATCGTTTCTTCTGTGTCTTGATTTAAACTCCAGAACTCACAGCAAAAGCAGAGCAGACAGGTGTTTTAGGCTAACACAACCAGATTAGAGCTGTTTCCTTTCCTGAAAAAGAAGGTGATCTCTGTTTAATGACTTTTTTATAGCTACTACAAAATGTAAATTGAATTTTGAACACATTTTCTAAATATGGTATGAAAAATTATGTCATTTTTGAAACAGAGTTTTTGCTTTGTGGAATCTAGATAAATTCCTTGAAGAAACTGGGCTGTTGTTGAGGTCCCAGTCAGCTTTACCTTGGCCTAACTTTTCATAACACAGAATTTCTTCTTTCAATATGTTTTCTAATTAAGAGTTTGTGAAAGGACCCTCAAAAGATTTATCTAGAAAAAATTTTTGTTCCTATTAATCAATAAATAGTCATGAAATGGCACCAAATTCATCACGGGAGATCCCCTGGTGGTGTTGAGCAAGTTGTCCAATCCTCAGGTCAGAACAGGGTCAGCTGCAGCAGGTTGCTTAGAAATGTGTCCTCTTGATTCTGAGTATCTCCAAGGACAGACACACCGCAGGAATTTAGACAAGTTGTGCCAGTCCATAACCATCATCACCACTGAAAAGGCTTCTCCTTCTTTTTAAGTGGAATTTCCTGTATCTCAGTGCGTGCCCATTGCCTCTTGTCCTGTCACGGTGAACCACTGAGAAAAGCCTTGACCCTTTTCTCTCCTCATCAGGTATTTGGATATATGTCCATAAAATCACTCTGAGCTTTCTCTTTTCCAGCCCAGCCCTCTCAGCCCCTCCTCATATGACAACAGCTGCTTCAAGCCCTTCACCACCTTCATGGCCCTTTGCTGGTCTATCCCCAGTGGTTCCGTGTCTCTCTTGTAGTGGGGAGTCCAGAGCTGAGCGCGGCACTCCCGGTGCTGCCTCACTGCTGCTGAGTAGAGGCGAAGGACCATGTCCCTTCTCTTGCTGGCAGTGGTCTTCCTAATGCACTCAGGATGACCTTGGTCTTTGCTTTGTTGTCCGCCAAAAACCCCACAGCATTTTCTGAAGACACATTCCAGTCAGCCTGTGCTGGGGTCTGAAGTTATTCCTCCCATGGGATGGGAGTTGGTACTTCCTTTTTTGAGGGCTACAAATTGAGGCTGCTGTCAGCCTGTTTCTCCAGCTTGTCGGGATCCCTCTTGCTTGCAGGACACCCATTTGCTTGCAGGCCCTCATCCCACATTTATGTCATCTGCAGGTCTAATGACAAATAGGTCTCAGCAGAAAAACCTAGTTGCCTTGATCTAAATTACTGCATGAAAATGACTTCGTTTCCTTTCTCAAAATGCTTCAAAATTGTTCAAAATGCTTCATTCTATGATGTTGCTAATGTGATTCTGTGAATTAATTTTGTCAATATCTTCAGCTCTGTCTTTTGAATACTACCACATCCCATGCTGAGAAGGACAAATCCTACATCCGCTGTCAGCTCAGAAGTCTTTGAATATGTAATTGAAACTGTTGGTCAGCCACTGAAATTCTTAATGATATTCAGAGGTTCCAGTAGATTGATCATCTAATCAGATGTCCCTGTTTTCAGGGAAAACTTCAGGCCCAATTTCTGAGATCTCAGAGTCCATAGGTTACAGACTAGGAAGGAGGTTTGTTCTCCCAGGTCAGTAGCATGCCAATGAAGTGCCTTCTTTTTCAGTATTTCATTGCTTTTTAAACTATATCTAGCTTTATGAAATAGCTGGCTTTTTCTTCTTTATTTTACTTGAAACAGGCCATCATTCATAATTATATGGTATGAAAACATTTGATGTCAATGTGATTTGAAGTGTAATTTGAATTTTTTTTTAGTAAACAATGGAAAAGCTCTTTTTTTGTGGTATATCCTTAAATGTAATCAAATATGGGAGTTTTGATGAGGGATATTCAGGGTTTTTTATATTGCTCTTTCAAGGGGGAATGAAGAAAACATGTCTAGCAGTAATTTATGCTGAAGAGTAAGTTGTAATTCAGTTTGAGAGGTATTTAATAGAAACTTTTCTTAGCAGCCTTTCTTTTTCTTCTTAGAAGTAAGTCGGCTCCTCTTAATTTCAAATTAGCACTTCTAAGCCAATTCAAATAAATTTCAGTGAAAGATTCTTGGGATATGCTTGGGGTTCTTGGGATATGATCCAGGGAAGTCTTTATGTTACATCCTTCTTTCTTTTCAAGATGAGAAATACTGTATCACTCTTTGAAAATAAAAGTGAGATTCTAATACTCAGTGATTCTTACTCCTGGTAAAGAAAAGGAAATATTTTACTGCATCGGATAGCATTAATTTGCACAAGTGTATGTGAAATTAGGCAGTTTTAAATAAATCCCATCATTTAAATTACCTTCTTCTTGTATTGATCTTTGATTGTGGGATTATTACAAAGCTAAATGAAATTGCCTGAAAACCTCTGGCTACTTTTATACTCAGTGTTTGCCCGTGTGCACTGCATGGCATTTTGCCTACACAAAAGACACACTGCAAATCCAGTATACCATGAAGTGAGATTTTGGGTACAGCCAGTCTTGCTGAGCTGGTGTTGGCTTTCCAGCAAAGCAGAGCAGTCTGTGTCCACTGGCTGCTGCAGACAGCTTGCAGTGAGGGTTACCACTCAGGTTCCCCTCCCAGTCCAGCTCGAGGCTGGTGCAGGTCTCATGGATTACACCGTGGCCATGCTCCAACATCCAGGGGAGCCCTGCAACCCCACCCCTCTCTCTGGGCACCTCTGAGGGAGCATCCTGACTGCGCAGGGAGATACTCCGTGCAGCTCCTGAGAGGTCTGGAGCCTACCTGCATCTGCAGGCTGAGAGCTGTGCCCTGGGCGTGATATCTACGGGAGGAACCAACACATCTCTCAGCTTCTTCAAGGGCCTTTGCACAAACAAAAATTGTAACTTCGCAGGCTTTATTCAGATAAAGTACTGGGTGCTGCTGACTGGTGGGACTGCAGGAGAATCGTGGGGAAAAAGAAACCTCTTCAGTCAGGGGCTTCTGATGAGTGGTAGCTCTCAGTGTTATTTCTGCAGCTAATGCAGAAATAGAAAAAAAACTACCCAAAAAATGAAATGTAAAAAGTGGAGAGGAAATGTAAAAAGTGTTTGAAATGTAAAAAGTGGAGAGGAAATAGTATGTGCCATATTAATCTGTATGCTAGTGAGCAATGAGAGGATAAAATGTCTTAATGAACCCAAGCAAAATATATTAAACTGCAAGTACTTCTTGAAGCTTTCTGTGTATCAGCAGGTATTGGTAACTTCATTCAGGACGTATTTAAGTATTGTTGTTTGACTTTGTTGACAGGTCTTTTATGTGATGGTAAAAAATGTTGAAAGCTTCCAGTGGTAAGTATTGGAACAAAGGAGAAAGTGGAATATGGCAGTGCAAGCCGGGTAAAAATTTGATACTGTAATAAGCAGGGGCTTGTAGCCCTGCTGTACCTCTGTGCCTCAAGCCTAGAGGAGAAATTAGGGGAAAATAAAATTGTGGCTGTATTTAATTCAGATTACAGTTAGTGAGTGAAGGAAAGTTTCCCAACTTTAAAAATTACATTTGTAGATTTTAAATATTTTTCCCACATATGTGTGGTTACTTTTGCAAAAATCTTTTTCAGTGGAGTGTTCCAAGATATGTATGGACTCAAAAGTCATTTATGATCCAAACTTGAGATCTGTTAGAATTGCAAATGTGACCCCAGAATAATCATTGCAGTATGATTTCTATCAAGCAAAAAGATCAAGATATTTCAGTAATAATCCCAGAAAGGAATATCGTCATTACTGTAGTAATGACATTCCATCTCTGGTTTAGATGAACTGCTCAGAATTATGAGCAATTTACTGCAATCTGTGGGGAAAATAATATCTTTTTAATCCACTGGTATTTTATACAGCATATTTTCCATAAAGGCAAAGCAAATATTTTTCTAATAGTGTTATGGTTGTATTATGATGTTTAAGATAATTACTTTTTATACTTTCTAACAAAATACACATACTTCTAGGAGACACCTGGTTTATTCTGTTTTCATAAAGATATTCTTGCAAGAAAAATTTAACTCAATTTAATTCAACTGACACATTTTAGTGATGTAAGTCCAATGCTGCAAAACAGCTAAATCATTACAAAGCAGATGTGAGTTGGGAAAACCACTTGCAGCCTACTTTGTTTCTTCAAAAGCAAATAAGTCAGTGAAAATGACAGGTTTTGTGTGCATTAATGAAGTGAAGACAGTAGTAAGTGAAAACATATTCTTTTGAAATACAATAAAGGTGGCTGGTGCCATCTTCTGGAGGTGGCAGTGATGATTCAGACCACCTAGGATTCTAGACTGAAAAAATGTCTTTTTGTTTTTTTTTTTTTTTTTTTTAATGCAGTTCATGTTTCAAACAAACAAAAAATATAAAAAAGCCAAAGTATGTTGAAAAGACATTCCACAGCTTGATAGCACTTGCTCTTTCTGGGATATATTAGGTGCTTTTCCAATGCTGATTTTCCAGTTTTTGTAAGCCCTGAATTGAGACAGCTAAAAGCATTTGTCTCTAACTCACAGAAAATGATCTTGTGTAAGTTATCTAACATTTGACACTAAATGACTGGGGTTGTTTAGTTTTGTGGTTTATTGGTTTGTTCTTTGGTTTGGTTTTGGTTTTGTGTTTTGTGGGGTTTTATTTTGAGGGTTTGCTGTATCAGTACTTTGGTGTCAGAGCAGAGTTCTAGGGTAGCTTTCCCAGGAGCAGCCTAAGCCTGGAGCTGTGGGTGTGTACATGTGGCTCTCTGTCAAGCCAAGTAGGACCAAAGTATGATATGCTCTCCAATACCACTGGCAGGTTTTGTCTCTCCTTATCCTCCTCTACTTAGGTGATACATTTTCTGTTAAGAAAATCATGTTCTCTCTGTGTTTAAATGTCACAGTTTATTCCTCTTTCTTCCATTCCTTCATTTCATTTACAGCTGAGAGGAACTTGTCTTCATAGTACAGCTGTGAACCTTCTGTGACAGGGTCATGTAGCTTCTGTAATTCAGGCCTGCTACTTTATATAAAAGGGCTTATAAAACAAAACAAGCAGTACAAAACACCAGAGGAACACTGTGAAGGATGCAGTGCCGTCTTGGGTATTTTTACAATCAGAGTGGAAGATTAATCATTTTCTAATCTTATTTCAGGCTTCACTTCAATTGATTTTTTTATAGCTACCACTTTCATAGAATATATTGTTTCTATCTTCACTTCTCACTGTGTTTTGGAGAGACAGACAGTAGCATCTTGATGGGGAAGCTGCTGTGTTTGGCTTTTATAGGAGGCACAGGGTGCCTGAAGCCATCTGAAGTTCAGAACTGCCTGAAAACATTTGCTTTGGTTTATGTGCAAATGCTACCAAAAGATGCACCCAAGAGTTAATACTGAAGTGAAATACTGGATTTTTTTTTTTCCCCTAAAGAACATGGTTCCCTAGATGATAGTGTAGGTTGGGGTTTTTTCAATTTCTATTTCAAATGAGTACATAGCAAAGAAAATTAGTTGTCTACTTGCTGTCTTCCCTTCAGTGTTGCTGTGACAGGATACTGCTGTGCTTGGTTGGTTACTGGAAAGCTACTGAAAGAGGGGAAAGAATATCTTATGTAAGTCACAGCAGGGAGCCCGCAATTGCTTTTTTTTTTTTTTTTTTTTTTTTGTAATACACAGCTATCTGATTGGTAATGAGAAGATAGTTGTTGCTAATCACCTTTCTAAGCACAGTGATGTATTCTCCTCATCCCCCTGGAATATTGTGTGTATACCCTGTCCTTAATCTCTGCACATGTTAATGGTTGCACAGAGCTCCACACCCTCATGCTCCCTTTTGACAAAAGCAGGAACCTCCCAGTAACACAGCTCATCTGTGCATAGCTACACTCCTGTCCTGCAGGCTGATTTTGTGGTAAGATGCCAAATGAAAGCTAAATGCAATATTATTTATTAAAAACAGGTTCTTATTTACCTGTCGCTTTCTCAAAAGGTGTTTTTTTAATTTCAGTTGTCATTGTTATTCTTGGAAGATTGTATTATGCAGTGGTGTATACATTGAGTAAGGCATTGTGTTAAAACACTTCCAGTTTAAATACATGGGGAAAAATTATTCTTCTAACATGAAACATGGAGGAGTAGAAAATAAAAATTATTGTTGGTGTGTTGAATGCAGAGAAAAAACTCATATGTCATCTATAGTCGAGAAAAATTCTATGAAACGAGTAAGTAAAATAATTCCAACCAGCCTTCAGTTATAATGTAATATCCTCGAGAGAACAGCAGGATGGTTAAAATAACTTTTAAAATACAATTCTTTCACTCTGCAGAGGAAACATCATTAGCACTGAAAAATTACTCAGTCTTGGAAAGGAAAGGAACAGTATTTCCTGATGTTTGCTTAGCATCAGTTTCAGCAGGAGATGATGCTGTGTATATGACACACATTTAGACATGTGTGTCACTTTTGCAGTGTAAATCCCTTATGGAAAGTCATAAGTGACATTAACCCAGGCAGACTGAGGAATGTGGAAGGAGAAGAACTGGGTGTGTTCAGCCTCTCTTGTGGGTGGATTTTGTAAAACTGGATTGCACTGTAATGTTTAATCCTACAGGTAAATATTGAGATGATTGAGACGAGCATGTCCTTTTGGAAATTTGAGCAATTTTTCCTTTGTATTTTGAAGGAGGAATGGAACTCCAAAGTGCTCATGAACTATTATGTCAGTGTGTGCTCATATAGTGATGACTTTTTAAATTAATTTGTGAGGTTATAGTGTAATCAGAAATATAATCACATATTATTCAATTAATATTGTCTAAATGAAAGTTACTGAAAACTGTATGTGGAAAATATGAAGAATTTCTCTGCTTAATGATGGCTTTGACATCTACTACAAAAGGTAATTTCAGGTCAGATGACAAGTCAATTGACTTCATTCTGCTTTAATAAGTGTATATGCAGAGAGGAGTTTCACCTCTGTATTTGTTCTAATTTTCCATTAAAACACATTGTTAATTTTATAGGTAGAATATAGCATTTGTCTGGCAAATTTGCTTGTGTTATACAGGGCAATTACATTAAAACATGCACACACACTACATATTTATTAAAACACACACTTTCTTGCATATTTAAAAAGCTTTTGCTAGGTTTCTTTTGTTTGCATCTTCAGGGAAAAATGTCACGTTCTTCTGAAAATATATATTCAGTTCAATTATAAATTTAGTAGTTACAGTGTTTTGTTTGCACTAGTATTTGGCATTTTATTTAAAAATACCTGGGAATATTTAAGTAACTGGGAATTTGTCTCCTACTGCTCATCAGCGAGGACTGTTCATCCCATTTATTTGCCACAGTGCAGTCTGCGTAGGTTAAAATAACAGGTTAATTCTTTATTTTGACAATTTGATAATCTGGGGAAACTTTGTGAATGATGTTGTTTTGTAGTTTCTCAGGACTGTAATTCAAAAGGTTTACCTTATTGCACAAACTAATCCCACTCTTCTCACAAACACTGCCAAAGTTTTGGCATATTTGTTGATTTCAGCACTTACTATTCTATATTTCATATCCTGGCAGCTTCTGAATCACTCATATTTCACATAATCCCTGATTTTCAGTTCAAATGTAGTTCAGATGCTTTAAGGGGGGGTTGATAATATTTGTCACTACTTTATGATTAAATAAACCACCGACAAGTTCACTCACTAAGTTTTCTAACGTCCTGTTTCACCTGCTTACTTTTTATCATTCTTGCCTCTTCACATCATGCATGAGGACTTGGCAAGCAGTTTCTCCTACAGATGTTTCCCTGCCTCCATGAGCACAGTATCTTATACATTCTTCCTAGTTTAGCAGAATATTTCAGACTTAACTGTAGTTAAGGGCATCTGTGGTTCTCCATCTGGATCTTTGCAGGTATATAGACAGATCAATGCCTACTTTTATTTATTTAAATAATCTAACTCTTGGTTTCCTACCATTTCTCAGATTTCCCTCTGAGCATATGTTCTGTGGGGAAGAGCAAATTAGCCCTCTAGTATTTGTACAATATTTGGTATTCTGGGGTTTCAAAAATAAATATGTGCTTGGCAGTGCCTGCATGTAAGAGAGAAATCTGGTGCCAAGCACCTACAGTTTAACTAAATCCATTTTCTATTTTGTTCCAAAGTATGCAGGGACATGAGACACTTAAATATTGAAGCAATATTTAAGTAATATGATGTAGTTCTGACATCACTAAGTTTGCAATGCTGCCCTCAAAGAAGTGTTGCAGTATACATGTTATATGTTTAAATGCATATTTTTACAGGCCAAGACAGTTTATCATCATACAGTTCTGGCTGAAAATCTTGAATAAATCGATTAAAACTATGGGAGTGATGCATGGGCTCTGTCTAATAGAGAACCACTTTTGAATGAAAAGAGCTGAATTGGATTAATTTTGGTTTTAGCTTTCATGAGTTCACTTTCAAACTTTGTGTGTGTAGGAAGAGGTATTTTAATAAAAATGCTAGATTAGTTCCTACTTTGGAGGAGCTATTTAGTCATGGGGAAAATAGACAGTGTAGAGAATGACATTTCAGACTAATTTCCAACACCCTTGGAAACCAAAAGAAATCAGGAACCCCTTTGTAGGAGAGGAAATCCCTGCTCTGTCAGAGGATGCCATTCACATTCTTGCATCAATCAAATTAACATACTGGGTTATAGTTGACAGGATTCAAGACCAAGAGGAAATGCAGATGATGCCTTGGGTTGGCCAAGATTCATGAAGTTCCGTTTTTAACTCATGCAGATGTAGGGTCAAAATCAGAAAAGCTAAGATCAAGTAGGCTTTATTTACAGGGAAGGAAATTTCATTTTTCAAACATGACTTTCTGGACTGTTAAAAAATTAATTATGTCTCAAAGAATACAAAATATAATTTCAAATTTGTCTTTTTCTTTTGATGTTCTTTTATTCTTAGGAGAAATAGTGCCTTTGAATTCCATAGTAAGTCTTCATTTTGGTGGATTATGTATTTCCAGTTGAAAACACTGACACAGTAAATTCCCAACTGGAAAACAGTGAGAGCAAAAATACCTATTAAGTATCCTGAAGGTCGATAGTGATTTTCATTCCTATTTATCATGAGTTGCCACATCTCAATGAAATGGACAGAAAGTTTTTATTAGATTTCACTCTATTATGCTTCAATAGCTCACAATAACTGTAGTAGCACTGAGAAAAATTATAGAAAAACTCAATAGAAGAAATGTGAGAGAAAGAAGCTGATGCACTGGAAAAAAGAACTTTAATACAGACGTTTCTGCATGTCTAAGTGATTAAGACATTGAAAGGAAAGCACCTGTTTTCAGTGATGTTTTTTCAAAAACATGATATAGTTGAGAACGGACCATCTGACGACCAGAATGGAATTGAATCCTGTTCAGCAGTTCAGGTGAATACAAGCAGCTTCTTCCAATAGGGGGAAAATAAAAGTTTTCACCCTAAAATATGAGTAGATTATGGAATATAGAATCCCAATATTGTCGATTAGGGCGTGCCTGGGCTCGTCCGGCCTTGGTTGCACTGGAGCTATAAGTATCTGCTGGGGATATTCCACCTCAGAGACACCCTTAGCTCACTGGCAATTCCAGCTAGGCTCTCAGAGTCCATGCAGAGTAGAAGCTCAGTTTACCTCCTGTGGAAAAGGTCCAGGCGATGGTGAAGAGAAAGAGAGCGGTTCTGCCGGAGAGTTATATCCAGAGTTTATTCCACGGTGTTACAGTTCTGAATCTTAGTAACAATCTCCAACAGACCCCGACCGCATGGTTCCAAAGCCTTTTTAAACCCACAGGGAGGGGGAGGGGAGAGGATAGGTGAGCCACCAACCAGGTGGGAGGGGGAGGGTCTCAGGGGACAATGACACTTGGACAGGCCAATGACCCCAGGTCTGAGGAGCATCTTTGAACTTCTGCCAATCACACGACACCCTTAACTGGAATGTGGAAACTGATAGACAGCAGTTAAAAAGAAGGCAAGGGGGCAGGGGGAGGGGAAGGAAGTTGGCACACCTGAGAGACAGGATCACACCACAACAGTAGATAAGTTGCAATCCAGAAATGTGTTGACTTTTTCTGATGCTTATCAACACCTTTGTTAAAATCAGTGGTGACTTTAATGACTATATTCGGGAGATGTGAATATTCATAATGAAAATTAATTGTGAGATCAGATAAAGAGGTCGTTTTGATGAGCTTTCCTGTCCTGTCTAGCATGGGAAATGTGCTAGGATGTGCTCCCTCAGGCATTGGTGGGTATTTAACCTACTGTTTAAATGTCACTGCTTTGCTGATGTTCTTGCTTCGCCTCCTTAAAAGTAGGAGCAGAGTATGTTCTTAGCTTTTTAGGAGCAATAATCAGTACTAATTGGTGAGCCACAACATTCTGGTGCAAGAAATAAAAGCAAACCTTCATTTTTCTGTCATTTGAATTGCTCATTCTCTAAGCATTTCCAAAGTTAGTATTTCTAATAGATCAATGCAAGCATCCCTGTCCTCTCAGTGCACAGTTTATCTAAATTTTGTTAATCTCCAAGAGGCCTCTGCTACTGTCAGAATCACCCTTCCAGTTCCTACCCATCTGGCATGCCTCTGGTGCAGCAGAGAGTGGGCATCACTGGACAGCCGAGGTCAGGCAGGATAATTTTGAGAGTCCACTCTGGTTTTACAATTTATGAAATATATTAATATCATCCCAAAGTTGTTGGAAGGTTTAACCTTTTATACAGATTTTTAGAACTTATCCCCTGGTTGAAGTGTTGTGAAGGTGTAGTGGATTACAGCAGTATATCCAAAATTCTGATTAATTAAGATTATTAAAAAGGAAAAATTGTGAATGTTGGCTGAATGTATGTATATGTCACTGTTCTACAGATACTGTGTCTTTTGCATATCCAAGTTTTAATCAACATCTATGTAACATCTCAGTTCTCATTATTTGTTTACTTCTCAGGTGATACCATAGTTTTTAGTGCAAGTACAAACATCTACTTAAAATCTGCTACCTCTGCTTCTAAAATATTATTCATTTCCCTAATTTGTCTTTGCCATGTTTCAGTCACTTAAAACAATAAAAAATTATTTTTGAATATTGAAAGTAATTATCCTTTTGGCTCCTATTACTTCTCAAATACATTATTTTTGATGAACTAGTGCATTTGATTTAATGAGTTCTTAAAATAGTCTTGCATCACAGTCAGAAAGGAAAAACACGGAGGAATTATGTAAACAAAGGATATGTCCAGGCTGCAGATTAGACTAGCGTGTCTTTAATTAGCTTTATTAAAAACTGTTGTGAAAATTTTCTGAAATAGAATGCTGACCTTTGCAGACTGAGATAACCCATGTGGAAGATTTGTTTTTTCTCTTTTTTCTATGACACATGCATGCATGACAGTCTGAGTTTGTGGGGATGGTGTTCTTCTCAGCAGTGACTTCCCAGCATCTGAAACTGGTTGGTCATTTACTGGTTCAGATAGGTGTGACATGGATCCCGTACATCACTCCTTGCTTAATCTGAGCTGGATGACCCTGGACCTTCCTGTTTACTTCAGACTTCCCTGTGGCTCCCTGTGTAATCTGTCATTGGTATCCAGCTCCACTGAGGATGGTGAACAGCCAATGTCTCTCTTATTTTGTGAAACTTGTCAAAAGTAGGTGACACCACTGCTGTGAAACACAGGGCTGAAGTTAGACCTTTTGAGGAGAGAGGTTTTATGAACTAACCTAAATGTTAATGCTGAAAGAATAAAAATTTAGTTTTTATTACTGCCAGGGAAAAAAAATATGGAGGAACATTTCACAGGATTGTATCCAGATGGTTCTTGACTATCTCTAGTAAGTAAGAGTAAGTAAGGGAGGCTCCACAACCTCTCTGTTCCAGTGCATGGTCGCCTGCACAGTAAAGAAGTTCCTCATGTTCCTCTTGCTCCTCAACTTCCTGTGCATCTCTTTCTGCCTGCTGTGTTTTGTCCTGCTGCTTGGTAACACCAAGAAGAGCCTGGCTCCATCCTGACATCTTCCCCTCAGATACTTGTGGACATTCATAAGATCTCCACTCAGTCATCTCTTCTCCTGGCTAAACAGACCCAAGTCTCAGCCTTCCACAGAATTGTAGAATCCTTTAGGCTGGGAAAAAACCCTAAGATCATCAAGTCCAGCTGGCAAGCTTTTCCTTGTGAGATGCTCCAATCCCTTAATAATCTTTTTTGCCCTCTGCTGGACTCCCCCCAGGAGCTCCATGACTCTTGCCCTGAGGAACCCAGAACTGCACACAGCACTCATGTGACCTCATTGGCCACAAGGTCACACTTCTGGCTCATGGACAGCTTGTTGCCCACCAGGTTCTTCTCTGCAGAGCTGCTCTCCAGCAGATCCCTTTTTGTCCAGTGCAGCAGAAAAGGCTGGTCAGAGAAAAACTACAAGCATAGGTGCATTCTCCAGTGTCATCAAGGTCATGTTTTGCATCCAGAGATGTTATGATTTTGTAAGTCCCAGATGTGCTCTTCTCAACTTTCTCCATTATAAATGGAACAGTTCTACCCTCCTCAGTCTCTTCTAGTAGGGAAGCAATTCAGTTCACTTTATCAGTCCCGTAATTATGGAATTATATTAGGTTTCTGTGAAATGCAGTCTGCATTTCAATAAAATTTAAACTTCAAAGTCATAGTCCTTTTCCAAGAGTTAATAGTGTTCTACGCTGCTGGGTATTTTCCTCAAAAGATTTTCTCAAATGAAATATCACACCACTCACTGATTCTGTGATCCATCTGCAAGTCAACCATGAAGCATTTTTGAACAGGTTTTAAATACTAAGGTTAAAATTATTCATGTCTGTGAAAAATCTTTTAATTGAGTAATCCACTCATCTTTATACTATGCAGAACAAGCTGGGTACTTACCACAGTTGGCATAGTGATTGAATTTCAAAGAGAACAAGCATATTAAGAAGGAAAATGACCAAAAACAGTCACTTCAGGATACAAGTCAGGACAAAAAACCTGTTGATCAAGACTGTGAAGAAAAAATGTATAGCTTTACATTTTGTGCCCTGAAAATACTGTTATACTATATAGCAATTTTTCTACTTAAGAATTTGGATGGAAACAAGAGCTTAGAAGGAATATTGGGTATAGTTTGATCACTGTATTATGTTTCTTATCAGAGATTTAAAAGAATTAAACTTAACTGGAAAAAAAATTTGATTCAGACTAGTCTTGATAACATAAATTTGAGACCTATGAGGCGGTACGTGGTTAGTGATGCTAAAAGCAAGTTCTTAGAAGAATTTGTCACTGTTTGAGGTTTAGTGGCTGGGTATCTTGAGTTGCTTGTCAGTTTTCCTGGAGTAGCTGATGGAGTGGAAAGGCTCATGCAGAATGTCCTGCCTGTTTCTTGGCTTGTGTTGTGAAGAACCCGCATGAGCAGGAAACCATTGTAGCAAGTCAGGAGAATGAGAGGTCTGTGCGGGAAAAGGGGAAAGTGCAGATTCTCCAAGAAAGTGTAGCATGCTGAAAAGCAAGTGTGGAAATGGTGGTCATAGTTATGGCAGTGTTGTCTTCTGGTGATCACTCAGTTCTGAAAGGAGCCAAGGTCTCACATTCCCTGCAGGTAGCACTGCTTGACAAGAAGCACCCCAGTATCTCCCAAGACATCACTACTTCTGTTCAGAGTGCTTCTCAAGGTTTTAAACAGGGGCAGGTTGTTCCTTTTCAGCTCTCATGCTTGCATAACTTCCCCATCTTTTGTCATAATGTGATGTAAGAATTTAAAAACAAGGGGTTTAATGATCCATCCCTATTTTTGTAGATATCTAAGTATAAGAAATCTGACAATGCAAGTCTCCAGGCTACCTGATATAGCCTTAAAACTAGTCTTGCTTTGAGCAGGCTGTCACTGAGAAAAGTGTCTTCAAACCTTGTCTAAGTAAAACACTGATTATACCATTACATAAGCTGTATAGCTTTAGTAATTTCATGAAGGTCAGGCTGTCTAAAATGCTGTCCTGTATACAGAAAAAAAGCAAGTTCTTGGATTTTAGCAGCACTTCAGAATATGTATTTCAATTTATCAGAAGAAGAAATTGAAATCCAGTCGTCTAATATAAAGATGCAATGGAATTTTGTGGAAGCAAACAGCTGGAGAAACTTTTATGCAAAGCAAGCTGGCAAGGGTGTGTGTGTGTGCCTGCGTGTGTTCAGTTTCTAGCTCTAGGACTAGTTTCAGCATGTTCTTGTATTATATAAGAGAAGAGACAATTATTGATATTGTATTATCCTGATTGTTCTTATATTGTTTTATGGTTGTCCAGAGGGAGGAAATGCCTCCTGATATTATTTGGCTACGTTACAATGGAGCACTCATTGTTTACATAAGAATGCATGAATATTTGGATAGCTCTCTCTCATAGAATTTGACTTCTAATAACAAAATTTGCTTGGACTAAATGAGAACTAGGCTATTAACACTTTGTAGATTTGTGATTAAGTGATTTTCTTGGACAAAATACATTATTTTTCCCTTGAGTGCAGTTGTCTATTTGTTAAATATATGCCTTCTTTTAGTGTAGAATAGCCACATAGCAACTATTCTTGTCAGTACTCTTTCTAGATTCTGCTGTTTTTTGGGTTTTTTTAATAAAGTTTGTCTCGAAGTGGGAATATCTACAAGGATCAGTGGAGTGGGAAACAGAGTGCCTGAAACTAAGGCAATACCTCCACAGGAAAAGAGAAGTTTGAAGGCCTGTCCATGCTTCAGTCTTTATTCAAGTAAGACTATGAATGGACCAACTTGACTCAAGGAATTTGAGCTTCAGTGCTTGACATTAAATGAAAAAGAGGCTGTACTGATGAATTGTTTAAAATTCAGCTAATTTACGTGTAGTTCAGCATGTGTGTAAATATGTGGATACATGAGTTGGTGTACACACTATATAATCTCCAGCATTACAAATTATAATGTAAAAACCAAAACCTGTTGGTGTAAACTCATTCAGATCAGAATAAGAAGATGAAGTTCAATTGCTTTCAATGGTGCAGATCAGTGAAAACCAAGCCTCCAAAACTTTTGTAAAAAGAATTTTATATCCACCACAAAATCAAGCTTCTTTTTTACTGTGTCTGGACATGAGTTTTTGTGTCCTAAAGGCCTCTTGGGCCTAGTAAGTAATAGTTATGTGGAAGTGCTGAATTATGTTGGAAATTCCCAAACAGTAACACTAGATGGATAAGTATTTCTTCTATTTTTGATGTCACAAATACTGCTAGCAAGAAGTCCACAAGCAATTTCTTCATCCTTTCTTTCAAGATGCTTTGTGGTGAACAAAAAAGATGGTGTACAGATGGAAAGGTGGAGTGTACTAGAAGGAAGGGAAAGGTATAGAGGGGTGCCCTACATGAACCTTTGTTTTAGCCCCATGGTAGAACAAGTCAAAGCATCAGGTCTGGAGCTCATCCCAAATTCTTGTAGAATTTAACAGATAGTCTTTATGTATGGAGTTCAGGGGAGTTTGCATTTGTTCTGTACCAAAAAGCATCTTGTTTGTCTCGGGTCACTTTTTCATTTGTGCTGTCTTTTTCTTTACATGCCAGTCCTGTACCTCTTCCTGATCTTCTTACCACTCTATTCAATGCACAAGCAGCTGCTCCTGTAGTCAGAATTGTTATGTTTGCCCAATTATCCCATCAAGGAAAAGCCAAACAAAATTTAAAGTAGCAGCAATTTTAATTGAATAGCTTATGATATACAAAATCAGATACAGTTTGGTTAAAATAAGGAATCATTTGGTTCCAATAATAGTGCATAAGCAAAAAAAATAACCGCGGGATACAGAGCCCAAAGGTCCCTCGACCTTTGGCACTTCACATACGAGCATGCCAAACGAAAATTCCCCCTTTTATCTTATCTGTCGGAGCCATCTCCTCCCATTCATCACACCTCTATCTCTGCCCTATCACCACCTTTCAGTGCACATGCTCCACCACTTTTAGGTGGTCGCAAGGCTCTTCGAGGGTTGTCTCTGGATGAAGGCACTCTTCTTCGTCACTGTCCTTTAATTCACCTTTGGGTGACACATGCGCTTTGAGCTAGTATAATATGAGCCAAGCCAGGATAATGTAGGCCAAAACCAACATAATACCATGTTCCAAGCATCAAAGCAATAAATCTTATATGATTAACATATCCTTGAAACCTAACCAGTTTTTCTTTCTTTCTTGGTAATTTTTAGTAACTGTTATCTCCTGCTCCTTCCTATTTAAAACATCTGCAGGAAAGGGGGGGTTGGAACCCCTCCTCTCCCTTTCGTCTTTACAATTTTAACTATTTTATTATTCCTAAATATTAATTACTTTATCAATATTGATTATTGTTTCAATTTTGTCAGCACGAATCATACCTATTTATCACAGAATCTTTCAGAGTACTTAACATCTAAAGCACTGCCCCTTACTACTGCCTGTTCTCTCTGTCAGTTTTCATGGTGACTCTGTCCTGCCCGTTCTCCCAGGCTTTTCAGCTGTTGTGTAGGCATGCAAGTAGCTCACCACAGACTCCTGCTTGTGGCTTACCTACAGATCTGTTGCCCTATCTGGTTTTAACAAACCTTTTCAAGACTCACCTTTTGTTTCTCTGCCTTTTCTTCTTAAAATTCAAAGGCCTCCTAGTACTCTTGCTCTCTTTTGATTATGATGTTTAGTATTTTATCCTGGGCCTTGAATAACATTTCTATCCACCCACTTCCCTCCTGTTGTCTGAGAAGCTACCTCCACAAGTGTGTAAGTGCAAACATTTAGCCATCTTGACTTTTTGTTCCTTATGTTATTTTTCCTCCTCTTCCCTCCCTCCTTCTTAGACAGCTAGGTATGTGTCTCAACATGTGGTGTATATACTTAATATTATGTTTAGATGTGCTTGTTATTCCCTTTAACCATGTCCAAATAGAATAGTAAGTATGGCACTTACTCATCAGTTTCACAGTCTGTCTGGGTAGATAAATAACTGAATTCCCAGAATGTTTCACAAACAAATCTTCCATAGATACCTACTGAAATATCTTGGTATTTTGGAAATTCTGTATCAATTGATACTGTTTTGAAAACAAGTGATTACCTTTGAAATGTGGGATGTACATGTATGTACACAACACCCCAGCCCTTCAGTATTTGAATATATTTTCTATGTTCTACTCCATTTTCATCACTGAATTAGAAAACACAGTTTTTAACATATTTACACAAAATCCCTTGAAAATTCGAAGCTAAGTTTTAGCATGACAATTCCATAAGAATTGTTTGAAAATGAAGACACGCCTGGAACTCCTTCCCACTCTGACTAGAGCTCCTGGAAGGCCCTCTGTGGATCACAGTAGGTGGTGACATCTCTGGGAGGAAGTCAAGCCACGTTAGCACACTTTACTACAGCAGAGGCATTCTTTGTCTGCAGAGGGGCAGCGAGGCCTTAAGAAGGTTGAAATCTGTCAATAGCAAAACCTTTCTGGTCTTCTCTAGGGCAGTCTGGGAGACTCATCTTTAAAAAGAGGCACTTCACAATAAGGTATTGACTTAATAGCTAAGATTTTTGGTAACCTGCTGATAACCAGCCCAAAATTTTGTTTTGTGCAGTGGGTGAAGTTGACTGTGCTGAAAGAAAACTAAGTCTGGCACACTGAACTTATTAGGGTTTTTCTTTGGTCTATTTTTTTGGTTTCATAGTGTAATGATTTCTTTGAAGTACACTTTTGATTGTGTAGCATAATGATTTCTTTGAAGTTCAAAATGTTTTAGCTATTTCTACAGAAGCTAGTAGTGATATTGTAAATGTTTTGGGCTAGATTTTCTAATTAATGTTCTGATACATATGCATATATAACTCCCTTCCCCCCAGTGATCCCCTCATCAGGAATTTTCTGTTTATATACGTGAACCTACCCTGAATTCTTTTTGTCCTGGGAACATCCCTGTAGACTGAAAATGAGGAAAATAAAACCTAGAAGAATATAACTTGTTTTCAATAGAGCACAAAAACAAAAGAAAAAATCTGTTTACACAGAGATCACTCATTGGTTTTTTGTTCTCTATTTATTTAATATCAGTTGGAATTTTATGTAAATCAACATGCTTTGAATGAATGAATTTTGAGGTGATGTTTTTATTATAGATGTATATATTCTCTGGACGTCTGTTGTGTCATTAACATCTGGGACATCTCTTGACACCTCCCATCTCCCCCAAAATTCAGTTCAAATTAAATTCATAATTTCACAGTCTTAAATTATAGAAACAGTTATGACAGTTTCATAACATTTTTGGGTTTTTTTATATGGCTTTAAAAAACACACAATCCCCTAAATTCTGTGTTAAATAACAAATTTCTAGAAGTACTTCACCACTCAGCTCTCAGGCTACTTAGGGGTCTATGACAGACACGGTAAATTTAATTAGCTTTACTGCATTTTGTCTCATACTTTGTTCTAAGGAGTCCCAAATGTGATGTAGCTATCTATTACTTTGTTCACTTCTTGCTGAATTACTTTCCTTCTTTCCATTATTTTAAGAAAATATCAAGTCCCATGACATGTGAGTTAATTCTGAGGAAAATACTGAATTTGTCTAAATAAAAAGTCAATAATGAATAACAGTATTATTGTATGGTGGAAAATCATTTGATGAGGAGATAGATACATGCTTAGCTCGATTAGTGTTCTGAATTCTTTCTCCAGAAGCTGTGTTTTGAGACACAGGATTAATTAGAACTATGTGAAAGACACACAGTAGGGCACTGCCAAATCAATTAGTATTTCAGTAACAGGTTATAAGACAGAAAATGCTAAAAAATGGCTGGTTTTGACACCTCTGAAGTGCAACAGAGTACTGAATTCTGAAGAATAGTTCAAAAGTGGGCCAAAGTGGTGTAAAGGTTAATTTGCTCACATAATGTAAACTCATAGGGTTAAGTCTTGAGGATATTCAGTGTTGTGACAGTAAGCATTCTAAACCAGCCTCTTCTGTCCATGTATTTCAGGTCTCGTTTGGGTTTTTTTTTGTTAGTGCAAAGTACCTAATCTACTATTGGAGTTAAAATCAGCAACACTGTATTTTGCAGTGAATTTGTGTTGTTCATTTTACAGAATATACACAACTATGAAGGAACATTAACTCCAGGATAAGAATTTCATGTAATTTGAGTCTCCAGTCTTTGTAAATAAGTGAATTGATCTTTCTCAAGAAACCCAATTTCTTTACCACCTATGTAAATTTTATATGCAAATACCTAGAAGGGAAGAGCAGCTGGAAAATTGCCTTTTTAATCTCATACTTAAATGCTTGGTGTTGTACTACAGACGGTGTGTTTGTTGCCTGGCAAACACATGCCAGTATGATTAGGGTCTTATGAACTTTAGAGAACTTCTGTTTTGTGGTGAGTGTGCAATAAAACTGTTAAGTGTTCTTTCTAGCTTTAATTTAAGTCAGGTCTCAGGCAGATGTCACTACCTTGCTATGTTCTGCAAGGCTGGTAGAGGGAGGTAAGAGCCCTGAGACCATGGTGCCATGACATACTGCATGCTCCATTTTAGAGCTGCAAAAAATGTGACCCTTACTGCACTTGTTGCAAGGCAAAGGATAGACCAGGGTCTGAAAATTAAATTATCCTGATCCAATATATTGCTGGAGAGGGTCACAGACCTGAAAGATGACTGACCCAGCTTTTGAGGATTAACTGCAGCAACTCAGTACCACAGAGCCACTCACTTTCCCCTCATACCAGAGGGATAGGGAGGAAAATTAAAAAAAAATGTAGAACTTGTGGATTGACATAAGAACAGTTTAATAATTGAAACAAAGTAAAATACAGCAGTAATGCTGCTGAAAATGATAATAAAAATAGGGACAGAGAGAGAAAAAGAGAGAGAAATTCTCTGATGCAAATAGTAAAGCAAAGAAGTGATGCATAGCTGCCACTCTCCAAGTGATGCCAGGTCAGTCCCAACTATAATCTACAGCCCTTCTGGGTAACTCCTCCAGTTTATATACTGGAATATCTCTTTGGCCAGTTCAGGTAACCTTCCCTGGTGATACTTCCTCCCAACTTTTGGTGAAGCTCCTCACTAGCAAAATATGAAAATTGAAAAACTTCTTGACTTAGAATAAACACAGCTTAGCAACAACCAAAACATCATGTCTTCAATATTATTCTCACACTGAATCCAAAGCACAGCACTGTACCAGCTATTAAGCAAAAACTATCTCTGTCTCAGCCAAAACCAGGGCACCAACCCTGTTTTACCTTTATTTTATTGTAACTGTTGAGCTAGTCCTAAACTGAGAATAGTGTTTGTTGATGGGGTAGGTTCTAAAGTTTAAAATCAATATTTTATATTTATTTTAAATATTTTACCTGTATAAGTATTTGATACAGTGTTAAATATAGTTCTTCTGTTCTACCTGGAATAATAGTCCACTTTTTTCTTTTCAGCTTTTGGTTTTGTGTTTTCCCTGCACTTCAGCAAAGACACAGTATCATGATCAGACTGAAGTGCTCTAGTAAGACAAAAGAGCAACAGCTTCAGTATTAATTCTATGCATGGATAAAATGAAAGCAAAATTTTAGATTATGTGTTTCAAATTATTTTTCTAGAACACAGAAAATTTTATTTATAGGTCTACATTATTTTGATTAAGTTTCTGATTTAATGTAACGTTGATTCAGATACCAAGACTTTTTACTCTGTTTTGAATTGGCTTCAAATGTTTTGTTCCTTAGTGCTTGCTGTGATGGTTGTTTTCTCGTGGCTCTTTTGGGGCTCTTTCAGTATATTCAGAGGAAGAACATGTTTCTTCTAGTGTTTCATATTTTTAAGGTCTCCCTTGACTCCAAATTGCACAATATGAATTGCACAATTCATAAAATTCCAAAAAAAGTGAAATCTTTGCTCTTAAGAAGTATAACCTAAAATGTGAATTTCTCGTATTCAGTGATACAGATTTCAGACTTAGTATTACATTGTGAATTGTGCAAATATGTGTGTCTCTTTCATAAATGGCTATAAAATTTTGGTTTGCAGAATTTTAATTTCTACAAATAGAAATGAGGTGTGCCTTCATTACATTCACTGCCATTCTTGTGGAGTGACATAATGTACTGAATAATTAGGCTTTGAATCAGAAAGTGAGAGACAGTACTTTTTACAGTAACATTTTTTAATGGTTTTATCTGAAAACTTTCAGCAGTAGTTCTTGTAGATCCAATAGTTCCACTACAAAGCATCTTTTAGGTGAAACATTTTCCCTCTTAATCCTTTTGGTAATATAATCCTTACTTCGCCTCTTGTAGAGCACTTTGACTGCATACATATATTCCATGGCTGTCTGCCCGTAGACATATAGTCCAGTCCATAAATAATTGACACATGGCATGGGTGAATGTGTTGGTTTTGCATGGCCTGGTTTTTGGTAGCGAGGGTCCACAGAGGTGGCTCCTGTGAGAAGCTGCTGGAAGCTTCCACCATGTCCAGCAGCGTGAGTCCCGGATGGCTCTGGCCATGGACATGCTGCTGGCCAAGGCTGGGCCAATGAGAGAGGTTGGTAACACCTCTGTGATCACATATTAAAGAAGAAAATCAAACCAAAGTGCACACAGTTTTACTTGCAGTCAGAGAAGAGGAGGAGGTGAGAACATGTGAGGGAAACAACCTGGAGACACCAAGGTCAGTGGAGAAGGAGGGGCAGGAGCTGCTCCAGGTGCCAGGGCTGAGATTCTCTGCAGGCTGTGGTGAGACCATGGTGAAGCAGCGGTGCCCCTGCAGCCCATGGGGATCCCTGGAGGATGCAGAGATCCACCCACAGCCCATGGGGATCCATGGGGGATGCAGAGATCCACCCAGAGCCCGTGGGGATCCACGGGGGATGCAGAGATCCATGCACAGCCCATGGGGATCCATGGGGGATGCAGAGATCCACCCAGAGCCCTGGGGATCCACGGGGGATGCAGAGATCCACCCAGAGCCCTGGGGATCCGTGGGGGATGCAGAGATCCACCCAGAGCCCTGGGGATCCATGGGGGATGCAGAGATCCACCCAGAGCCCTGGGGATCCGTGGGGGATGCAGAGATCCACCCTCAGCACATGTGGGAGATGCCCGTGTGGGAGCAGGTGGGTGCCTGGAGGAGGCTGTGGTCCAGTGGAGATCCAGAGGCTGAGACCCTGTGGAGAGAGAGGGCTCTTGTTCCAGGCTGGAGCAGCCTGTCCTTGGAGGACAGCACCCCATGGAAGAGTGACCCACATCACAGCAGCTTTGGCTGGACTGCTGCTCATGAAAGTAGATCCGTGCTGGAGAAGTTCATGGAGAGCTGTATCCCATGGGAGGGACCCCACTGCCTCACAGGGGAAGGACTGCTCTCCTGGAGCAGCAGAAGAAAATCTCAGGTGACAAACTAACCAAACTCCCACTTCCTTTTCTCCCTGCTCTCTTGGTAGTAAGGAGAGAGAGGGGTAGGGGAAAAAGTGTGATTTTAGGGCTTAATTTGCTTCTCATAATCTTCCTCTGACTCTGTTAGTAATAAATTCACTTTGTGCTTCTAAGCTGAGCCAGTTTTGCCCCTGGAGTGTCTTCTCCTGGTCCTTATCTCAGCTCATGAAGACTTCATTGATTTCTTTTTTTCCCTCCTCTGCCCAGCTGTGGTAGGAGAGGGTGAACCAGCAGCTTTCTTGGGTGCCTGGCACCGGGCCAGTGTCAAACCACAACAGTGAAAAAAACCAAAACCATCAACCTTTCTTCCATCAGAGCAGCCTTTCCTGGCAGACAGGCTGCCCCTCTGCAGCTGGACTCAGGTCATAACCAGCACCAGGCTGGTGTTGAGGGTGTATTTTTTGTATGCTGCTTAATGACCACCAAAAAGTAGTATCCTTCAGTATTGATTTTCATTATTGCTTTTCTTTAAGATTTTGACACACAGAGTAGGTTTGTAGATCATGCATTTAGGCCCCCAGCAGGATTTTAGCTGCTTGCTGAGGGTTATAACTGAGGGAGATGGATTTGTGTGGCACATAGTTAAATTTTGCAGGGAGTTGAAATCCTGCCTCCTTCTTTGGGTACCTCATCCCTGCTGAGTCAATCAGAGCTAGCCACACAATACTTCCCCTGCTGCCAGTTGCACAGAGTGTGCAATAAACCATGAAATAACTATGTTGTGTTGAAGTTAGGCATTTAAGAGCAAAACCAAATCTTGATGATGTAGATTTGCTCTCTCTTTTATCCTGTGTCATAAACATTTAATAGCTCATGTATGTATTGGTATGAAAATGAGGGATTTAAATAAATTCTGTCTAGAATTGTCAGCATCTTTGAGAACTTATAAAGATTTCCAGACTAGAAGGGGGAATTTAGATTCTGCAATACAAATGCCTTTTTTGGAATGAAAAATATATTTGTTCCCTAAATAGATTTTATGAAGGAAATATAAGATTTTGCTTTGCTTTTGTTTTGGTTTGGTTTGTTTTTTTTCCAGTAAGATACACTCTTACCACGATCAAAAGAAAAGAATTCTCTTATTTTGCACTTCCAGTCTAAGGAAGGATATTGCTTTGCTGATATGGTGCAATTACTTTTCATTCATTTCATGCTTCTGTGGCTTCTCCTAGGACAGAGGCTCATCTGTATCTATGCCTCAGCCAATAATTGCTGTTGTTGCTCTGGAAGCATCCAGCTATGGCTTAAAGGACTGTAACACTCTTCCCTCTTGCCTCTTTTCAGCTAGCAAATTGAAGACTTTTAAGTAAGGATGTAATGGCGTGTTTTGGTTCTTGAGCTGTCAGATGAAGTTCCATTCTGATGACAGCTGGGTATTATTGAATGAAGAGGAATTACGGAAGGCAAGCTATAAAAATGCAGGAGAGACATTGAAGGAGCAGGAAAGCATCTTGTTTCAAAAAGTTTGTTCAGCTTCCTTGATGGGTTCTGTTGTTTTACGTGTCGTCCATAAAGTCTGAAAGTGGAGGAGCAGAGGAGTTATGGGGATATTGAAAGTGCATGAGTACTAAATGAAGAGCAAATCCAAAAACTCTTATCAATATGTAATAGAATCAAACATTGTGAAGTGTATGCTGGAGTGTCATTTTTCTTTCTCCATATGCTATGGAATCTGTAGAAACCCTTCATGAAAAAGGAGAAAGTGTTTGAACTGCTTGCTGTCTCATACTGAATAGCTGAAGGAAACAAAGCCTGGAAATAGTTTGAAAAATCAGATTGATTTTATGTCTTTAATGTAGATTTCTGTAAATATAAGGTAGATTCTTGTGAATATATTAGTATAGCAAGAGTTATTATCCTGAATATAGGGATGGATTATATACAGTGATTAAGTTTTCCTTTGGGACCTTCAAAGCATATAAATAATGAAGCCCTATTTGAGGCAGAGAATTCATTAGTTTCATATGGGCTAATAATTAATAGGGAGGAAAAGGCTATCTAGGAACAAACATCAAAAACTTTACAGTATTTATAGTAATAAAAACCATGTTATAAATATAAATGGACAAAATATATTTGTGAGCTTACAGACAGCCTGACAGAATAGCTCTGAGAGAAATGACTTCATTTAGCTTTTGAGACACAGATATCAATTTTTAAGGAAAATTTTCTTTTACAGCTAGAGAGAACCTTTTAGTATACAAATTAAGCTTGTTAAATATTAAAAAGCAAGTCTTTGAGTAATTGTTATGTGGTCACCATTGAAGCAGATGCAGTTTTCCACCATTACACAGAAGAAGTAAGATTTTTTTTTGACAAAATAGTTAAGTTCATGCAAATATATTTTGGTAGAAGTACCAGCACCCTGCTGCCCAATCAGGAATTTAGAGAGCTGTGCTCATGCTTGCTGTCTTCAAATAAAGCCATTCTTTGTATATAAGCAAAAGTAGGAGTCTGTGGATCAAAACAACTTACCTGTTCATATTTCTTGAACTTAACTCTGTTATCATTCTTATTTTCTCTGGATTTTTTTTTTCCTTATGACAAATTCTGCAGTGTGGACAATGTAATCCACTTTGAAGATTTTTGGCAGATTTAGATAAATTTAGGTAATCATTTAGGAAATTAGTTGGTTTAAGCTAATACATTTGAACTAACCACAATATGGCAGCTTTCATAATATGGCTGGATCTAATGTATTTAATTAAAATTGGATCTTGAGAGCTACATCTGCAGTGTTCCATATATTAATTAAAGTTATGAGAACTAATTAACAGGAGAATGTGCACAGGTGGAAAATTATATATAAACAGAGCTTCTCCTCCTCCAGGATTAGCATTCCACAAACATTTTTAAGTTTTAAAAGAATTTTTAACATTCCAGTCTAGATCATCATGTTATTTTTAGTTTTGTGCTGGTTTTGGTTTTGTGTACTTTTGTGGGGTTTTCATGGTTTTCTTTTTGGTTTGGGGGGGGATTTGGTTTTTTTTTGTTTGTTTTTTAGTTGTATTGAGGTAGCATTAAAAGAGGTAACAAAAAAGAAAGACCAATTTTACAGAAAAATAATGTTATTTTTATTATTTGAAGAGAAAACAGAGGTGTTGCAGTGGTATTTATCTCAAAGAGCATTTTTTTTTTAGAGTTAAAATTACTAAACATCAAACAAATAGGTTGAAGGTTTTCTATGTTTTTGTCTTGGTAATGTGCTAGCCTCTAGTGTGACTCACAGCTATCTGCATTAACCTAAGTCATTTACACAGTCACATGCAGCATCTCTGACTTGGTGAGGCATCTGGCACTCCCTGGGCTGCAGGAAATTTTACAGGAAAGTAAGATTTTTCATGTTTCAGTGCAATCACTCTCTTTAGCAACCAGAAGGTGCAGAAGTCTAAATATGCCCAATTCCTGTCTCAAGCTCCCTGAGACCTGGATACTTGTATAGCTTACAGGTATTTATTCCCTGTTATTTCTGACTTGCAAATTGTGTGATTTGTATTCCTGTGATCCCAACGTGTTTCCTTCCTTTCTGGATTTGAAACAACATAGTGCTAGCCTGGTGTTAGTATTGTCTGTCATAGCTCCAACCAGGTAGGAACACAAGAGAGCTAAATGATATGCACAATTTCCACTGTTAAAACCATAAATAAATTGAAACTATGCAAAGGTGAGTTTTAGAACCTACAGAGCAACTGTGGGATTGAGTGGCCTGGCTGAATTTGCACAGAGAAGAAAAGGAATTGACAAAAGTAGTCAACTTAGAGCCTATTGATTGTTGAACAAATTGGTTTAACTGGTTAAACAACCAAACCAATGTTATTTCCTGCTACCAGTGTCAGACGAACACCCCAATTAAATGTGAATTTCATGGAGATAGGTTTGAGTTCAGAGCCCTGGACATCTGTAGTTGTCTGGTTCTTTCTAAACTGGACCACCACAGTCAAACTCAGAGAAAGTGTATGGGGAACTGGCAGGTCATACCTAAGACAGAAATCTGCCTCAGTAAATGTGAGCAGTTCTTGGAAGAGCAGCTGAGACTTTTTTAACCCAAGTAAAAGGTGTAGAGGGGAGGCCTTATGAGGAGTGGCTGAAATAACTCCTTCAGCCTGGAGAAGAGGAGGCTGAGGAGGGGCCCCATCAGAGTACACAGCTGCATCAAGAGGGGAAGGGGAGGGACAGACACTGATCTCTTCTCTGTGGTGATCAGTGACAGGACCAGTGGGAATGGCCTGAAGCTGTGTCTGTGAGGTTAGGTTGGATATTAGGAAAAGGTTGCTCACCCAGAGGACTGTTGGATAGGAAAAGGTTGTTCACCCAAAGGTTTGTTGGATATTAGGAAAAGGTTGCTCACCCTGAGGCTCTTGGGCACTGGAACACGCTCTCCAGGGAAGTGGTCACAGCATCAAGCCTGACAGAGCTCAAGAAGTGTTTGGACAGCATCTCAGGCACATGGTGTGACTTGGGGGTTGCCTCTGCAGGGCAAGGAGTCAGACTTTGCTGGAAAGGGTCCCTTCCAACTCAGGGTATTTTATGACTCAATGATTCTATGACTTACTGGAGATATTAAGTTGCTGTCTCGGTTAGGACTTGATCCAAGTCTTGTAACAACAGTTCTGTCTTCAACTGATAAGTTAATGAATATGATTCTTATTCTGTCCACATTGTACTTTTCCCTTCCATTCTAGATTGTTGTAAAAGCAGCTGATAAACAAAATTAGGAAAATGAAAACTCTCAGCTTAGAATATCTGGATAAGTTGGCATTTTAAAACTGAATTTTATCTCAAAAAGAAGTGTGGGTAGCAAATTGCATCCAAAACACATGTAGTCAAAACTATAAACATCTTGCAGCTTTATTAGATGTTATGCAACAGATACAACTTGCTTCTCTGAAAGATGCTGATTTGCCTTAAATCCTAATAGGTTGTAGATTCCCGTAGTAACTACAGTGGTAGAAAACAGCTAAAGAACATTTCACTTTATTTCTGGAATATCTGGACACCAGGTGCCCACCAAAGCTGCTCTATCACTCCTGTTTCTCAGCTGGGCAGGGAAAACAAAATATAATGGAAGGCTCAAGGAGCAAGACAAGGACCAGGAGAGATTTGTCACCACTTACTGTCATGGGCAAAACAGATTAGACTTGGAGAAATTACTTTAATTTATTACCAATCAAATCAGAGTAGGATAATGAGAAATAGAAACAAATCTTAAAAATACCTTTCTCTCACCTGTCCCTTCTTGGGCTGAACTTTACTCTTGACTTCCTCTACCCAGTGGGGGACAAAGAAGGGGGGTTGTGGCCAGTTGATCATGTGTTTTCTGTTTCCCTTTCCTCCTCAGGGGAGGGCTCCTCACACTTTCCCCTACTCCAGAGCAGGAACCCTGCCACAGCAGACAGTGGGATTGACAGCAGACACTGGGATGAATTTCTCCAGTGTTAGTCCTTCCCACAGGCTGCAGGTCTTGAAAAGCTGCCCCAGTGTGGAACCCTCCCACGGGGCAATCTCTCTGAGCAGGCTGCTGCAGTGTGGGTCCCTTGCAGGGTCACATGTCCTGCCAGCAGAGCTGATCCAGGGTGGGCTCCCCTTCCCATGAGGTCACAGGTTCTGCCAGAAACCTGCTCCAGCAGGTGTGTCCCACAGGGTCACAGCTTCCTTTGGGCATCCACTTCCTCTTGCGTGGAGTCATCCAGGACTCAGTTCCTCAGTCCAGTCCACATCTGCTCTCCTGTGTTCCATGGGCTGCAGGAGCACAGCTGTTTCACCATGGTCTTCATCATGAAGATCTGTGGGAGAATCTCAGCTCTGGCACCCTGAGCACCTCCTTCCCCTGCCTCTGCACCAACCTGCAGAGTTGTTCTCACATTTTCTCACTGCTCATACGTGGCATCATTACCCACTTCTGAAATATATTATCACACAGGTGCTGCATTCATCGCTGGTCATCTTGGCCACGGCCAGTGGCGAGTCTGCCTTGGATCTTATTAGTTCTTCTGCTACCAAAGCTTTGCCATGCAGACTTAATACAGCTAATGCAGCCCATCTTGAAGGCTAAGAACAGTGGCTTAGCATGGTGGTTCTTTTTTATATTCAAGCATAAGGAACCTGGCCATGTAATTTAAGACCCAAATTTGGTGGGATGTGAGAATCTTTCACTGTGTTCCAGCAAGTCTCACGGGTACTCAGACTCCTGACTCTGCTTCTTTTTACAGGAAAATGTAATAAAAAAAGTGGGAAAATCAGCCCTGTACTTTCATAGCTATGTGGGTCATGCAGGTACTAGATGGTCTAGAGAGTAGTGAATGCACAATGATTCAAAAGTTATTCTGCCTATTGCTTGGTACTGGGGGTGTTGACAATTTGTCTTGTTGCCTGGATTTGGAAATTTTGCAGCCCATGTAATTCAAATTTTACATCTTCAAGTATTAAAGCAGAGCGAGTCCAAAATCTGTGGTTTATTGGCTCCATATGCAGATGTGCTTTAGACATGCATGCCTTGGTAAAATTAAAGTCATCATGTTTTAGATGTACTGATTTCATCATAAAGGACGTTAATTGTTTGGGAAGGTCTCAGTGAAATAACACCATTTTCAATGGAATTGTGTCCTCTAAGTGGGAAAAATTGTAGTGATGTATATTACAGTCCAGTGAGGGAGGAAGCATACATAATGTATGGACTAGGCCAGATGCCTAGAGGTACATGGATGTATTTTCCTTTGATGCCTTTGCATAAATATTACTTTGAATACTTGCATAAGTATTTACTGTCACTGTGACTGAAAGACATTTATTTCCTACCTTTTTTTTCATTTTATTTCTTCATGCATTTCACAGAACAGCATACTATGACAACAGGCACATTTCTTACTTCTCACTTGTCCAAGAGCATCTACTCTAAAAGGCAGAAGTAAAACCAAGGCAGAAATAAAACCAAGACACTGCAGGAATTGATGTGTCCTGCAAGAGAGGTAAGGGCAGAAAGTATTATGCAGTTGGTTTAAGCTGCATTCCTCCACTAAAGTCCTTGTAGCTAGTCAGGGATAACCAAAGCATTATGAATGTGTGCAACATTAACCTTACTCTGTGTCCTTATCCATAAGCAATTCATTGGAAATACAGTCTAAGGCAGCAGTTTTGAAAGTGACATATTTAAAATGACTGGGGTCTGTGTGTGCTAATATGTTAGGAAAGAGCAGCAGTACAACATGATTGGCTCTAAATGTGGGCTGAGTGTCTTGATCTGTGTTTACAGCACAGACAAAATAAGCCTTGGAATTTAACAGTGGATTTCAGTGCAAAGAATTTATCTTCAGCCTTTCCATGGTGTCTAATTGTAAGGGAAATCAGGAAAAACTTTGTCCTGGGGATATCTGAAGATAAACAGAAACAGTTGGCTGGACTTCAGATCCCAAGGAATTAATTATCTCACCACAGTGTGGAACCCTGTTGCCCCTTCTAACTTAATCTCACTGGATTTTTAAAACTGAAACTTTCTGAACATTGTTTTTAGCTGTTTTTATTCCCCACCTGTCATTTGTTAGTTCAATTTACAGTGTGCAGCAATACTATTATTGTCAAAGAACTCTTGTTCCTTTGGTTGCTAAGGTAAATTAGTTTGAGTTAAAGCTGGAGCATGACACCTAATCTCACTTAAAATCTTAGCTGAAATAAAGAGAAATTTTATTTAAATATTTAGATTAAAATATATATGTGGTGCAAAGTCTATTTAATATACAGCCATCACATGGGAGATTTTGTTTTTAATGACACAATAGGGTTTTAATGTGCTGTGAGATTTCTACTGTGATGTGTAAGAGGTACTCCTTGACTAGAAGCTTGTTGGTCATTTATGAATATTTATATAATCAATTGAATTTAAGTTATATGTTATTATAGTTAATGTGCAGGCATTTGCTGTGCTTCTGTTTCTTTCCTGATGAAAACATAGTTATGTGTTTTGAAGTAAATATCTAGAATATAAGAAAAGATATTAAAATTTCAGGTTAAACCCAGTCAGTGATCGGAGCACTTACATTATTAGAAGAGAAATATCATAGAGTGCTTGACTTTAATCAAGCTCTTTAGGCTCATTTGCATTTTGAATATGGAATTGCAATACACTTTTCTCAACAGTATTCTCAGCATTCTCCAAGCATTAGATATCTGCCAACAAATTACGTGTCACTGTAACAGTTGCTTCTACCTAAGCAGAACTTTCTGTTAGAGTAGGGATAAAAGAGTTTTCTGTATTTCAGATCTAAAGGTGACAGTGATTTCTAGAAGGACAGTAGAATATTGCATAGCCAGTGACATCTAGTTGATTTATTCATCTAAATGTGGAGTTAAAATTCTGCTGATGATTCATGTAAGCTCTGTGGGGTAATTAGAACCATTAAAAGATTTGAATTGGAAGGAACCCTTAAAGACCATGGAGTCTCACCCTCATGACAGGCAGGGGGACTTTCCACTAGACCAGGTTGCTCAGAGCCCCATCCAATCTGGTCTTGAACATTTCCCAGGATGGGGCATCCACAGCCGCTGTGGGCAACGTGTGCCGGTGCCTCAATACTCTTGTAGAAAAAAGTCTTACTCATATCCAACCCAAACCTGTCCTTTTTCAGTTTGAAGCCATTCCCCATTATCCCATCACTGCAGGGCTTGGTAAATGCCTTTCTCTGTCCTTCTTTTATGCTCCCTCTTACATTCTTAAAGGCCACATTAAGGTGTCCCTGGAGCCTTCTCTTCCCAGGCTGAATAACCCCAACTCTTTCTTTGTGAGGGAATGGCTGCAGTTTTTTATTCCAAGAGTCAGATCCTAACAGATGGGTTTTTTTTGTATTGAGAAGTCTAGAGGTGGATTCAGTACTCTACCTGAGGTATCATGACTGCACAGGAGAGGAGCAGATTCACCTCTCTCAACCTGCTGGCCACATTTCCCTTCTTGTGCAGCCCAGGATAAGGTTTGCTTTCCAGGCTGCAAGAGCACATTGCTGGCTCATGTATAACTTTTCATCTGCCAATATTCCTGAGTCCATCTCTGCAGGGTGTCTGTCAATCAGTTCTTTCCCCAGTTTGTATTAGAAGTGGTGATTTCCCTGACCCAGGGAAATCAGGCATTGCCCTGGGCCTTGATTAACTTCTCAAGGGTCCCATGGTTTCTGTTTTCAGGCCTGCCAAGATCCATCTAATGTCATCCCTCTGCTCAAACTTATCAACTGTGACAACTCAAGCTTTGGGTCACCTGCATGCTTGCTGGGGCTGCAGCTCACTCCCACTGTCCATGTCACTAATGAAGATTTTAAAAAACTTTGGTGTCAGTATGGACCCTTGAGGAGCACCAGTTTCCATTTGGACATTGAACCATTTACTGCAACTCCTTGGATGTGGCCATTCAGCCAGTTCCGTATGCATCTAATAATTCACCCATCAAATCCATAACTCTCTCATTTAGCAGCAAGGAGGTTGTGTGGGGCCATGTCAGAGGGCTTTCAGAAGTCCAGGGAGATGACAGATTCTCTTTCATTGTCCACTGATGCAGTCAAACTGTTGTAGAGTGCAGTCACTTAGTCAGATGTCATTTGCCAGTGGTGAGGCCATGTAGGCTTTCTTTGCTCACCTCCCTGTCTTCCATATGCTTCAAATATCTTCCAGGAAGATCTGTTCCATTATTTAATTGGTCTCTGACATTGTCAGTAGTCTCCAGGTCCTCTTTTTACTCTTTTAAAAATGCATGCAATGTTTCCTTTTCTCCAAAGATTTGGTGTTTTATCTGACTGCTGTGACTTGTCATTGAAGACATCCATCAAGCAGAGGGGTAGCTTTGCATGCTGTTACTCTTAAAAATTGCAGGGCAAGACTTTTTTCTGACAGTTTCCCAGTGATAGCTGTGTTTCAAAACACAGCGAGAGAAAAACTTGAGGTGTTCCTGCTCTATGTTTAAGGAAATCTCAGACATGCCTTCAGAACAGACTTTCCTTTCATTAGCTGATGACATTGTTAATTCTTTAGATTTTTTTTCTTCTGGTTCTGTGTCCTCTTCTCCAAGAAGGAATGAAGATGTAAATATACATTTGATCTGTGAAACTTGCTTCTGCAATAGTGGTCTTTGCCCTACTGTGATCTGTGAGCAGGCTGTACTTTTATATTTCAATGCTGCTTTTAAATGACCATGGTATGTGACACACTGAGGGAATTTACTGCCTTTGAAGACGTCATCTTTGTTCTGCATTGTCATACCTGCCAGAAGTGAATCATCCTCAAGCTGAGTCTTCAGCAACTAATTTTATATAAGAAAATATTTGCAGAAGTCTTGTGGGATGGGGTGTTATTTTTTTAACAAGGCTGATATGCTTTAAAATGTTCTTATTTGCTATGCACTGCATTTTATTGTACACTGCTCTCTGACATGATCATTCAGTAGCACTGTAATTAATAAAAGGTTTAAGATTGGAAAGACTGCTCCTATTGTGAATGCCTTTGTGTGGTTTGGAGGTTTTTGTGCAATCTTACATAATCATGAACTGAACTGGATTTCTTTTGTTTTTCCTAGAATTGGTTAAAATTTTTTTTGGTACATTTGCCCAGATTAAAATTTAGTATTCTGGTGCTAAAAGTAAGTAATTATTACTGATGGACAAATTAAAAGCACAGATAAGTACTGTAATAAGGTACTGATGATAAGGTAATGATAAGATAAATTTTTAGCAAGCTAATAATCTGAATTATTCACTAGTGCATTAGAATAATTCCCTTGATTTAGCTGATGAGACATTAGCATTAAGTGATTAATTTAAGAAATATTCCTTTGTTTATTGTTAGAGCAAAACTTTGAAATACAAAAGAAATTTTCTATTTTTCTTCTGTGTAATATTGCCTACTAGAGATTCATGAGCTCACTTAATTCTCTGGTCTTCAAAATGATATTTTAGTATGTTATAGTAAAATTCAGTCCATTGGTAGAACACCATTCTTTCCAGAATGTGCAAACCTGGGTTGAACTGCAGAAAGCATGAAGATGTTTCCCAGAGTCTTTATAAATTTTTGTGTTGTTTTTCTTTTTATAGCATAACTTCAGTACTGCTATAATTGACTGTTGCTTCTTCAGGAATTATGACAAAAATGTACAGTGCCTGTTTGTCCATTAAAAAAAATTAAAATATTTATTACCTTTGCACATACTGATAGATCAAAAAGTCACTTCAGAAGGGAAATAATTTGTTTTGAAACTGAAAAAGTTCAAAATCAAAGCACTTAATGATGTGACAAACCTGCAGCTATTGGATCCAGGATTAAAAATATGCTTTTCTCTATCCTCATGCTATGTTATGAAGTTGCACCATTAAGTGAGACAAGTTCTGTTCAAAACTAAGGATAGAAAACAAAGAAATTTCAGGTTGTTAGGGGGAATTTTCTGAGTATCTCGACTGTTCACTTCGGTGTTGTCTTAATGCTTTTCTGAAGCATTAAAATTATAGACAGATTTGTGTGTGAAGGCACTGAAAGTTCCTGCCTCAACTGCTGACTGAATAAAGGGAAGGACAAGGCAGTTTTGAGAGTCAGACTCGGGTTTGGGGTTTTTTGTTATTTGGGAATTTTAGTTAGGTTTTAGGTTTGGGATTCTTTGTGGGGGCTTTGTTTGATGGTTTGATTTTTTTAAATGATTTTGTAATACTTTTCCTCTACTACTGCATGATCCCGTTACTCAGTTTATATTTTTTTTTAACTAAAAAAACATTAACTAAAAGTTAAATAAGATTTTTATCTGTTGCCCTCAATTTTTTTTTTCTCTTGAGAAAGTCCTCCTTTCAGGTTAATCAGATTAATGACAATGGAGTTTTGTGTGTATAATGATTTTATACATCTAACAATTAAGTTGACAGTCCTGTTTGGCATAAGTATTCTATATATGGGAACTATCAAGCTATTTGTAACTTCAATATCATTCTGAGCTTCTCCAATGCTTAATGCTTCACATTTTAGATAGCTGATGAGAACCTGACTGGCAATGTTCATGTTTCATATATTTTGGAAGCACAAAATAATTTGATTCAGAAATGATGTGATCTAGACTTCCATTTATATTAGGACCAGCTTTGAAAGCTGAATGGAATTACTCATGGCCTCAGAATTTTTGCTCAGTTTGTGAGGCATATTTGTTCTAACTTTTTTACTAGCAGCCAAAAATTATTCTGCAGCCAGAGGATTTTAAATTTTCTTTTCTGTTTTAAAACAGCAGGATAGCAGCTTTCATGTAGAACATTGACTTTCTACTGGAGTCAGAGCAAGAAACTTGTGGGATTCTGCTTTTACAGCTCAAGTGCTTCCAAGCAGCTTTAGGTGCTAATTTGCATTTATCATGAATAGAGCTAGAGACATCTAGTGGGTGAAATGAAAAAAAACCAAAAACCACTCAGTGAACCTATAGTTAATTACAGAGTGCTGAAACCTGCATTAGCTGTTATCAAAGTAGCACTGCAAAGAGCATATGCAAAATGTCAAAATAACAAAATTAACATTGATATATAATTAGAACTTTCACTTTTGTTTTGAATGAGTGGATTTAGTCTATTTACTCATTTATTTTGAGAATATTGAAAAGTTGCAAATTTTTTGGACTCACCTTTCAAAGTAACTGGAATTGCAAATTCGTTCATAAATTAATTCTGATTATTAAAAAGGCTCAGGTGATGTTAAATTTTTTTGTGGACCTTTGGCAGTACTGCTTCATTCCTAAGTATCCTACCCCATAAAGGGCCGCTTTCTGAAGTTGATGATAGATCTTTATCCAAATTTTGCAAGAAAATATGAATGGCAGCCTTCAGGAGCAAGCATGTAATTTTTTTACTGTGATTAACTTTGTCTTCCATAAATCTTTTCAGTTTTACACCAGTGCAAAATACCCCAAGGAACACTGGGCTTCCAGAGGAGAGCTGAGATAACTCTCTGCTGTTGATGCAGAGAAACAGAGTATAAGTCTTTGTTTTGCTAGGATGAAAATTGGTCATTTAAGTACTAACCTTCTAATTTTTCTCCTCCCACTTTTTGGTCCAAAATAATACTACACTCACCCTTCATAATAAATAATACTTAATACTAAAATTATAATTGATACTAAAATGCTCTTAAATTACTTACCAGTCTCTTTTGGAAATAAAAGACCAAACAAACAAACCCAGCAAATTTATGGCCCCCTTTGTGAATTCAGAGGTACTGTCAGCCTCTTTACTTGTATCTGCTACTTGGACAAGCGAAATGAAATATAAGAGACACAATTTCTCTTTTGCAATTCACATGCTCATTATATCACAACTTTCCACTGTGAGACTTCCTTCCACTTAAAGGAAATATTTTAGAGCTGAATAGAAATTTTATGCTCACATTAATTTCTTGATCATAACCTTAATCAGCTCTGTTCAGTAGCAGCCCTTCGTTAGCAATCTTGTTGTGTTGCTGAAGATTCTTGTAACCTCATCACTATCAACAGTGCTTTGTAATTTTTTTTTTAGGAACTGGTGGCTGATAGATCATTGCTTGCCAGCTCAAAAGCAGGTCTGTTATGAAGACTGCTGACAAGACCAGGTGCTGAAGCTAGAGCTAGTAATACTTTTGCTTTTATAACAATACAGAGAAGCCACCAGGAGCTAAAAGTGCTGCTTGGTAACTCTTCATTGGCAGGCATATTTCTTTCTGTGATTTGGTGTGATTTTAGATGGGCAGCAATACATAAAACTTTGTTGGTTTGATTTGGTATGGATGGAGCTTTTTGATTCAGTTTAGGTTTTTTATAAGAGACCAAAAAAGATGTGAGTTTATCTGCAGTTTGGTGGTGGCTATGGCAACACAGTGGTCTGCACACTTCAAATGATCTGTTGTTGTCTGCTGTGTTTTCTAGCTGAACAGTTTAGTTCTAATCCAATTATAAACTGGACGTGGGAGCTGCCAGGAACTTATAAACAGGATTTCTTCTGATGTTCACTTTGGTAACCAAAGCTTTATCTGTTTCCCTGTGCATCAGCTGCAGCAATGCCATACAAACTTAAAGATGTTTAAAAGCATTTAATGATGAGTTTATAATTGTTGCTTCTTTAATGAATTCTCTTAGGTTATTCTATTTTCTCTGTTCCTTGAAAAGCTTCCCTGTGCCTAGAAGAGTGCAATAGTTTTTGTCTTGCAACTGTAATGAATCGTTGCTTGAGTGGAATTAGCTTGAGTGGACAACTCTTTTCTTCATTGCTAAAGTGGATGTATTTCCTTCACTTAGCTTGTCCATAACTGATGATACAGTCTTTCCTAAAGCCATTGATTTTATAGATTCTTCTTGTTTTCAGTAGTTTTTGGTAAAATATCTGATTTGTTTCAGCACAACAAACATCCATTTTAGTTCCAGTTTCTGCTATTCTGATTTTGCTCACCTTTCTGGTTGCTGTTTTCTGAGAACTTTAGTTTCTTCCTGATGCTTCAAGGATTTCTACAGGGAGGCTGCAGATGACAATATAGAAAGAAAATTCCAGCTCTAGGGAAACTGCTGCAATCCACTTTTTTATTTCTCATTTTGTTTCTGCTTCTAGCTATTATATTATGGTTACCTTTAGTAGAATTTATAGTCAGAAAGTGTTCTCACATCAATGCTACTATAGTCTACTCCAACTGCTTCTTTACCCTGTCATTAAAATGTTCTTTTAACAATTGGTTAAAATTATATTATTCTATGGTGAACTGTAATTATCACTGACTCAGATTTAAGTGATTTACAAGGCCTAAAAGGAAAGAAAAATGCTCTGTTTCAGAAAGGTGAATTTATAGCTTCAATTTTTGTGCAGATGGTACAACAGATGTCTCCTGCCAATAGCTTCTAATTTCTGCTTGTAATTCTGCTTTGAAGTTTTCTGCATATGTGGATAAATATGGAAGCACTTTTGTTTTGTTTTGGATTTTTTTTTGGCACGAATTGTATTGGGGAAAGACACATCTATACAGGCAAGGTGAAAGTTGCTTTATGTTCATAAATTATTTTTGCTGCTACTTTACATCTTACTGACTAACTTAGCAGAAATAGAGACAGCTTGCCTAAAACATCAGTGGAGGGTTAAATACCATGGCAAAATATTCCAGGAACACTTTAAAAACAATCTGTCAAAGCTTTCTTCAGAGACTGGTAAAGCAGACTGTTTTCCATTCACTGAACAGGTTTCCCACAATGTGATTTTTCCATCTGATGTGATGGTAAGAGTTCAGACTGGAGTCAAAAATTCCAAATATGTTTCAATTTGTTCACTTTCATAAATGACTAATTCAGCTAAATATAGTTCAATTCTGCTCATCTTGTAGGTTGTATAAAACTTATTTAGTAGACCAGGATGGTTCCCTGTAGGTGTTATGGTACCTGTGTTGGCAGGTAGGTGTTCCCACACATATTCTCTGTGCTGGAGGAGGTGGTACCTGTCAGCAGTCCAGCAGAGATCCATCTGTTGTCCGTACCCTGCCCCTCCTAGCCCAGAGTGACCCTGCCACCATTTCCAAACCATATGCACAAACATATTCACTGTAAAAATTCTTCATTGAATTAAAATTACAGCTGTTCACCTTGCCAAAACAGAGGTTGCACCACTGAACTTGAAGAGTGCTTAGACACTTAAGCGTCTGTATTTATGAATTTGTGTAAGTTCAGAACTAACCCTTTTTTTTAACCTTGTTAATCCATTTTTCCTTTTCATATTTCGTTAATGATTTTTATTGCCAGAGTGTGACTCTTCATTCCAGAATTTACTCTCTATATGTAGAGCCAACTCAACAAGTAGGTGTACAGAAAAATGGGCAGAAACTCTCAGAATCCTCTGAGAATATCACTGGCTGGGTACAAGGGACCTCCTTTGATGCTTTACGAGAAAACATTGATGGGAATCATGAGAGACGACAGTATAAAGAACACAGTAGTGAAGGAATTTGTGGTGAATGACTATGAAAATGGAGGTAAGCATATAGCAAAAGGGAGCAGAGACAGTAGTCATAAGATGAAAGCTAATGGTTAAAAACCCATAACAAACCAAAGAAAAAGACAGTATTTCTAACATTAAGAAGCCAACAAGCCGGTCATGAAGTAAATCTATTTTTTTTTTCTCTTGCTGAAGCTTTGGTAAATTGTTTGATGTTACTTGTTAGGCCTTCTTAAACCAGAAGTGTAAAACCTATGAAAATTTTCATTATTACCAGATCACTTCTGATTTGACTACGCAATAAACTAGATCTCTTCAGAGGACATCAGTTTTATTTTTTACACTCAAGTAAGGAACTCCAAAGGATGAAATGTTCATAAAACATTTTGCACTTTCATCTTAGATTGTATCTTTAGACTTCATATAACTCTTTACGTGTTGATAAAGAAAAATACTTTCAAAAAATAGAGATGAAAGTATTTTTGTGATTTTCCCTTTTTTTCTTTTTTTCTTTCTTTTTTCTTTAGTTTGGTTTTTATATTTGTTTGCATGCGTTTTGTCTTGTTGAGGGATTTTTTGGATGTTGCTGTTGGTTGGTTTAATTTCTTTTCTTGTCCCTGTGTTTTCTCCAACATAATGCTTTGGAAATGTTGCAAATGTATTAAGTTTTGAAAATTAAGTAATCTCATTTAAAGAAAATAAATTTCTTTGTAACTACAGAAATGGGTGTGTGTTTTAGATGCTGGCACAAATTTGCATATGAAGCTGTATGCAACTATGACTAGAACAGCTAAGAAATGCATTGGTCTAATGGCTTTAGACTTTTAAATGTTGTGTGCAAGCATTCATGCACCTAGCTTGCTAGCTGGCAAATTAATTTGTGTTTCTCTTTATCAGTTGAGATTTGGAGTTATGTAGACAAAAGCTTTGATGTTATGTTAAAGAAAAAAATAAACTACAATTTAAGAGTGTTAACTTGTCAGAGAAAGCCTTTTTGTCTTGCAAAGAATGAATTCTGCCCTGCATTGGCATTATATTAAGTACTGAGAGAATATATTACTTCACATTTTCCCATGAAAAATTATTGAAGTAAATTGAGTACATTCATAGGCTACAGTGATGTGTGCAGTACTTGTCTGTACAGCCGTTCGTGGAAAATTGGTTCTGAAAAAATGTCTATCTGTCTCTATATGGTAATAGAGACATTTTTATTCTTTAGAAAGATTATAATGCCTGGACTACTACACCTTCTTGATAACATCAAATTGGCATTTTATACCAGAGATGCCACCCAAATGCAAAGCTGCCCTATGAGATCCATCTATCTATCTGGATACGGACATATGTGAAAAACATGAATTCTAGTTGGGCTGGGGATGCTGCCACCCAGGCACATGATTTGTTCTTAGTATTTTAAAGTACATTTGTGATCTTCACATTGCTGCCTGGTTACATTCTAAGTGCAGGTATTAGTAAAATTATTTTTTCTTGAAGAATACTTACCAACTGCCTGTTAAGTCTTTTGAAACTGTGCAAAATTGCAAATTAGTTTCAAGCCAGAACAACTCACAGTGCATTATTATATTTATTGGTGTTCTGCCATGCACCTATCTGTGCCTGAGCTTTCCTGGTAGAAAATTAGGCAGGATGATTCACTGAGAGACAAGACAGAGAAATTTGATTTTCAGGTCTCTGACAACCTTGCTAAATCTAGGCCATAAGAGAAAGGTTGAGACATTTTAAAAAGATGCATAAATTAAAAGGTGGAAAAAAAGGGAAAAAAGCCAGGAGCACTTTCTGAAAGACGTGTTTGCTACATACTCATGTCTTCACTGCAGCGTTAGGGAGCCCACAACTAGTGAATAAATTGAAATTTTAATCTTACAATGTGCATGAGCCCAGTATTTTTATTTTTTCTGGTAAACTTGCAGGAAGTTTTATTCAAAGTTAAATTCATGTGCTCTTGAGAGAGGATCTGTCTGTCAGCAGAAGATCTCCTTTGTGAGGCTGTGTAAATGATGCTTTCCCTCCTGTACTCAGGAGATGTGATATGGTAGCAAACTCCTGGAATAGTTCCTAGAAAGGACTCCTCCAGAAGTTATATTTTTCTTCCCCAGAAATGGCTTAAAATATTTCTATATTATAAAATAAGACTTCTAATTTATTGTACTGTTTCAGTATTTCTGTGCCATATTACAACAGCCTAGTTACCTCTCCTTGAAAACCTGCAGGTCTAGCAATTGCAATGCTTTGTCCTTATCAAACCCAATGGCAGATAAATTCTTCTGTAACTTCTTCATGTAACATCATGCAACCTATTTCCAGAAATTAGATGTCCATGTTGTTTTTCCTAAGATTTAGGGAAGAGAATGGTATCCTTAGAAATTTCCTATGCTCACAGACACAGCTGCAATTTTTCATTTTCTTCAGAACATATTTAAAGTAGATCTTATATGTATAGTTTTCAGTTAACAATAACTTTTACAAGCAGATCTACTTTTTAAACTCAGTACTATGGCTGGTTTAATGACATGCAAACTGGATTTTTAAAAATTTGCACTCTTCTCTCCCCCTCCCCTATTTTTATTGCATAAAGAAGATAAATATTCAGAACTCTTCTCACCTGTGTTTTGTGCTGATTTCTTGAGTGAAGTGTTTTTGGAAACATTAGTTTTGATATGCTGATTCTGAAAAAAATCTCTTTTCTAATGGAAACCCAGTCGCAGCATGTGTGTGTCTGGTTGACTTGGGAACAGTATTTCAGATACAGTCCTATCATAGTCACACTACAAAGAATGTTGTGGCACTGGTGTCTCTGTCATTTTCATTTTATTGATCTACCACCTGTCTCAGCTGCAGAGTAAAACCCTAAATCCCTAGAAGATTCCTTAGAGGTGGAAAATCTCATGGAGAATTGCTTGCCAGCCACAAAGTCTTCTGGCTGAGGTTCCTTCCTGCTGTGTTTGCAGGGGTGGCTCTGAGGATATTTTGATGAACCAATTATCGAAACACTTAATGACATTTGCATCAGCAGAGAATATCAGGGTTCTTCTGCTGGCCTCTCCTGCTACTCTCTCCCCTCCTTATCTCATTTTCATAATAATCATTCTCCCCACTTGCAGTGGTGCTACAAGTAAGGATATGAAAGAAAAGCTTATGACTGTGATATGTTCAGCCTGTTCTAAAACATTTTCAGAGCTGTGGCTAAGAAAGACAGGGTAAAAGCCCTCTCATTGGTACACTGAAGGTGCTGGTTCCCAATTCTCATTCCTCTTACAGTAACTAACCCTGATCTTTTCTCTGCATCATTCCCACTGGTCATAGGTCAGTGTACTCATCACAGTTACTATAGATTAGTAATATGTAAAATTCCACATAAGGCCCACATCAACAACTACCTTCAGGAAGAACTTGTTGAAAAAGTAGTTTATACAGATAGGCTGCTTAAAAAAAAGAGAAGGAGCTTTTCCCATTTGAGTGTCAATTAAAGAGTGGATGGAAGTGATCTATTTCCAAGAGAGCAGGCAGTGCAGTTGAAACCATCATGAATGTGCCCATCCATGGATGAGTCAATCCTGCAGCCTGACATCAAGACTCCATCACAGAACTAAAGTCCTCATCAGTACATTGCTATTTCTGCTTCTGAATGCACACATATTTGTTGGCCTGTGTTCATTTTAAATCCAGTAGTTTTCCAATTTTCTCCAGAGGGAATACATTCAAAATTGAGATTTGTGCTTATACCAAAAATCAGTCTGGTGTAAGATAGACTAGGTTAATAGACTATCCCTGGGAATTAACACTGATCTGTTAGCATCAAATGTTAAATGAAAAGTTAAAAGCTTTCAAATTTTGCATTTATTTCCTGTTATGTTAACAACAGAGAGTGAAACAGGTGAGAGGAGGAGCCATTTGAAATAAAACAAAACACTGAAATGGTTTTTTAAGTGTTTCTGAATGGAATAAATGGTCAGAATAAAAATATGTAAAAATAATAACTGCTTTTAATCACAAATATTAAATATAAAAGTCTGCAAAAAAACTTGTAACAAGCTGTCTCAACAAATAAGCAAAATCTAATGTTTCATACCAACATGTTTTAGTTTCATTGGCTATTATAAAGTGAACCTAAATTCATTTTAAGGGTATATCTGATTATTTAAAATGTGGAACTAACAATAATCAGCAGGGAATTTGACAATTCAGGTATCAACACAGTTAAAATCTATGAAGTGAACTGAATATTGTGGAGAATATATTTAACTTTGCTGCAAAGATGAAGCCAAAACCTTTGACAGAAAAACATGACAATTTAGCAATACAACAAAAACTTCCAAGAATGTTGTTAAAAACTTAACCAAGTTCGAATAAATAACACTGTGTCACCAGTAATTAAAGTGGAATTTTTGAGGTGCAATTCTTTAAAGTTTTGCAACATAGTTCTAAGCAATGTAATTTTTAAAATTATTTTTCAATCAAATAATTAACAGTATTTTACTTTTTGAAAGTGCAAGACAATTTATCTTTTTGCACTCTACATAATGCCACTGAAATCATGAACAGAGTCCATTGAATTTATTGCACTGCACAGAACAGTTAATAGTAGGCAAACATAGTATAGTCAATCACAAAAAATATGTAGACTTAATGCAGAGTAACATTCATAAAAAAATAAGGTCATACATTTCTGCTGAGAATGCCAATATCTTTCCACTCACCTACTTTGCTAAGTCATAGGAGGAAAACAGCAGCAACTGTTTTCACTCATTTAAAATATCAGTGATAGTAACAGTGACCCAAATACCTAGTGAAAATATATTTTATATCTGAGAAGACTAGCTACAGAGAATAACCTTTATTTCTGGCCAGCACTACTTTTTAATCACTGAATAAAAAGCCTTTATGCCAAGAGAAGCAGAAATTGACAATATTATTTTACCTAGTGCTAAAAATGAGTTGCACACCTATCTTATCAAGGAGGCCCAAACCTCCTTATTATGAAGTTTTAAGATCTCAAAGCCATTGTTTTAAGTTTTATTTTTTTATTATTATCTCTATCAGAAGTTATTTGAAGAGATATGTGAAAGGAGATGCACAGGGACTTCACTGATAATCATGCAACAAATGTATGTGATTGTAGGATAAGGTCATAGAGTATTTAACATTGGCAGTGGTTTCAGGAGGTCCTCTAGTCCAACTGCCTGCTCAACCATGTGAGGCAAACTCATTGTAAGGTGTGTTCTAATATGAGAACAAGCAAAGGCTTCAAAGCTTTTGTTCCTCCCCTTATTTTCCAGAAGACTCTCATTAGGTTTAGTAAATGTTTCAGAGGCATAAATCAGCACTTGACTTTAAACAGGTATTCTGAATGATATTAAAAATTCTTACCTGTGAATACCAAGAAATATAATTAGGGCCCAAGAATGAAGTGTATGTGACTGAATGGCTGTGCCATTTCTCATTTGCTTGCTGTTACAGTTTTAGGTGTTGAACATATTCTGAAACGACAGTACTACCAAACTCAGGATTTTAAAAAGTGCATTGGTGAATCAGTCTTCTCACACAATGCTTGGATTGTTTCCCCTCTGTCTTATTCTTTTTATGTTACACAGCAAACACTGAAAACAAAATAACCACTGGGTTGAAATTAAAAGAAAGTTTCTCAACTGCTTCTGAACAGATTTCTTTCTTTATAGCCAGAGGAATTTTTCAAAGAATTTCCCAGGGGTGGAAATGCAATGACCAACAATACCTTTTCCTGAAGAGAAAAAAGTGTGTCCATGTGACTCTTTTCCTTTTGTAATCTGCACCATTTATTGGCTTTAGTACTATCCATCCAAACAGTAATAAATTAATCACAAAACCATTTGCTGTTACAAATGAAGATTTTTAATTATTAGAATTAGATTTATTCCTTTCATTCTCTATTAAATCCAGTAACTGTATTTCTAGGGATATTTCTACATGCCTGAGAATCAAAGAAATTTTTGAAAATGGACTCTTCTGCCTTAAACATTTATTTTTTTTTCATCCCTGAATTATTCTGACTAATTCAATAATTTTCAACATTCTTTTTTCCTCCTTCCTACCGCTTCTCACAATCTTCCACAAAGATATTTTCATTTGTGCAATTTCCTCTGTAGATTTTGCAAATCTTCTGCTAAGAAAGCAGCTAAGTTATTGTGAAAAACATATGATAAAACCAAGCAAGCAAAAAACATTTGGTGCCTGGTCATTCTGAATTTCTGTTTGATTGGTAGTGGGCTTTTGGAGAAGTGGAAATTAGGGAGAGATTGTGTGAGTTGTTACTTTCAATTCCCTCTTTTCCTCCTACTTCTCCACCCAATTCAAGTTATGGTCTGAAAACAGTTCCCTGATGATTTTTCATTTTATTTTCGCTGGGAAAAACCAGTATGCTGCTGGCAAAGTACACTATTTTTCTGCTGTTCTATTTTATTTTCTTACCTTTTTATCTCATTCTGTGTAAGTGAAGAGATGACATATTTGATTTCTGCTGTCCTAAATATTTACAGCAAGGTTAAACTTTTGTTTATCTGGAAGAATTAGTACTGGAAAATGGATATTGGTTTCCTGCAAATTTTGGCAAGCTCTGAAACCCTGAACTCTGAATAGTATGACTATTCCATAAATAATATATCTCTATGCACAACACAACTTTTTAATGCACCACCAACTCCTAAGGTGGTGTTTCTAATGTTGATCTGTTTTCCATGCTTGTGTCTCATGTGACTCTGTTGCTCTTGGGCTGAGGTTGGCAGATGCTTCAGACTGCTTAAGGATTTCTAGCTCATTTTTATAATTGGCAGAGGCCATGATCAAGGAAATAAGTCTATTGAGATGAGAGAACTGAATATAAAAAACTTTAAAAATTTTCTGAGTAAATAGGACAAAGGAGTGCTGAGAGTACAGAAAATAAAAACAGGAATACCCAAGTCATTGAAGAAATCATGACTCACTCGACACAGTATGGTCTTGGTTCAGTAGCTAATTTTGCATTAAAATACATGGGTTTAGGCTTCTTCTCACTGGAACATTTTTTAAGTGTTAGTTCTGTTAAGGTCTATTAACTTTGCTGCAGCTTTTATTTTAATATTTCAGAATACTGAGATTAGCAATTGAATTTCTTATAGAACAAAGAGTATGCAAGGATCCCTTCAGCAGCATTTAAAACAATATTACCAGAGAAGTAGCTATTTAGCAACAACACACTCTAGCTTGAGAAGTGTAGAAGAAAATGTGACTAAGGCTATTAAAAATACTGATTCTTCCTTTAAAACTGGAATTCACTGTCACAGTTTCATGGATTACTGTATTGAATGCAACATAGGCACATTACTGTGGTATTCCATGGAAATCAGTTTTGTTAAACAACTGATTAGGTTATACTTAGGTTATAAAATTATACATTTAGGTCTTCAATGAATTTGCATCTCTGTATGAGATTTTATGTTCATTTCATAAAAGTCATTCTTCAGTGGATTCTGAAAAACATATCTACACTAAATGTGATCCTTCAAAATCCTTTTCTTCTCTGTACTGCAAATGTGTTATGATACCTAAACTTTTTAAACACTTTCTCCTAATACACTGGTAAAATAGCATTTATTGTCATGAATATGCAAATATTTGGTGCAAATTAATTACTTTTTTTTGTTTTGGCTCCCATATAAAAAATTAAGCAAAATTAAGCAGCATCTGGTTCTGCTCTTTTAAAAAAGCTGAAGTTCTTATCAGAAGATATGGCTATGAAGCTGCTTTCCTTGGTTACTCATGCAGGGGATTTTTATGGGCTTTTGTCCTAGAGGTTTTTTTAGCTCTGTTGTTACTTTTAGGACATTTCAGCAACATAATTACCAACTCCTTTCAACATTCAAGGTTTTTTTCCCAATGGAATCTTAAAGTAAATAATTAATGTGACTAATATTTTGCAGAAAAAAAGTTAGGCATACTGAACGAAAAAAAAACAGTGAAATTGGGACATAACTGTTTCCAGCTTCTACATAAAGAAAATTCAAAGTCAGCTTTTTCTGAGTTTATACTGACGTAAAATATGAAATCAATTTCCACATGAGAGACTCAGGTAGGTGTTACATGTTAGGCAGAAGGAACAAATTGTTCAGTTATCATGCAAATAGAATTTTGGTTTTTGACAAAATGCTTCGCAACCAGATTTTATCTTCCTATTCTAAGCTTCCATCAGAAAATAATCCACACACTCTCTGCTAAACTTTTCCCAAGATTTTTATGGTATTTGCCCCCTCATATTGTGTGTTGCACTTTGTGGCAAAAATATCTCTGTCTGTGGTAGTGAATTGTGGATCAATTGATAACAATATTTTGTAGGGAGAGATTTTAAGAAGCACCTAATATTTGTTTATGGAAAGTTATGCAGTTATGACAATTTAATATACTGAAATATTTTTAGAACTATCAGTAGTGCTAAATTATTCTTACTATATCAATTTTCTCAGTATTTTAATTTCCAAATTCACAACTACAGGAATGAAATTAGGCCTTTCTCTCGGGGAAAGACATGTAATGTACTTTGGCTCCATTGCTGAATTCCAGTTCATGAGTCAGTCTGAATAACTTTGGAAGTAGGTTGCTCGTTGCAATGAGCAGGGACATCTTTAACTAGATCAGGTTCCCAAACCCCCAAACTGGCCTTGAACACTCCCAGGGATGGGGCATACACAGCCTCTGTGTGGATGTGCCAGTGCCCCATCATCCTCACAGTAAAGAATTTCTTCCTAGGCTCTAATACCAACCTACTCCGCTTCAGCTGGAAGTCATTCTCCCCTTGTCCTACCTCTACGTGCCCTTTCAAAAGTCCCTCTCCAGCTCTGTTGTAGCCCCCTTTAGGTACTGGCAGGTGCTCTAAGGTCTCTCAGAGCCTTCTCTACTCCAGGCTGAAAAACTCCAGCTCTCAGCCTGACTTGGTAGGAGCAGTGCTGCAAGCCTGTTAGCATCTTTGGGACCTACTCTGGACTCACTCAAGCAGGTCCACATCCTTCTTTGTTGTCTTAGATATCATGAGTTCTATCATCATCATAGCGCAAGGATTTCATATTGTCAGAGCTTCACACCTTCTTGATGTTCCTCACAGGCAGCTCCTCTATACCCTGACTGTCCCAGGTCCTTGCAGTAGTAATCTGACTCCTCTTTCCTTTACTCTTATATAGCACTAGTTCTTGTTGGTTACAGGTGTGACCTGTCAAGATCAGGCCCGCCTCCAATCTTCAGCAACTGGTCCAGCTGCAACTCAGTGGGGGACAAGGTCACCCTCTACACTTCCTATGCTGGGGTCCCTCAAGCAGGACACAGACTCCAGCAGGGTCTCACAAGGGCAGATGTGGAAGCAGTGTCATCTCCCTCACCCTGCTGGGCCACACTGCTCGTGCTATAGCCCGGGGTACAGTTGGCATTATGGGCTGTGAGTGTGCATTGCTGAGACTTGCCAGGCCTTTTGGCCATCAAGACCACCAAAGTCCTCCTCCTTTAAATCCATTCTCTACCTTGACTATGCTTGCACTTGGAATTGCCTTGACCTAGGTGCAGGATCTTGTGCTTGGTCTTGTTAAGCTACATGTGGTTCATGCCTGTCTCTCAAGCCTGTCTAGTCCCCCTGAGTGCCATTCCTTCTCTCCTCCCCTGTGGTGTGGATCACACTGTGGAGGGTGTTCTGTCCATGCTGCCAACAAAGATATATTAAACAGCAGTTCCACCCCCCGAGGAGCACTGCTCATCACTACTCTCCATCTGGATACTGAGCCATTGACTGCAACTCTGTCAGTGCACCTACCCAACCCAGTCCTCATTCACGGAGTGGTGCATCCATAAACCCATGCCTCTCCAATTCAGAGATAAGGGTGTTATGCAGGACAGTGTCAAATGCTTTGCACAAGGCCAGCAATTGCTCTTCTTTGATCTTCCCTTTGTTTCTTTAAATGAATACTACTTAGGCTTGAATGTTTCTTTTTATAAGTAAGATTAATAGTTTATTATAAAGAAAAAATACCTCTGCTCTCTTTACTTTCAAGAAAGTTGACACAGCTGATGTTCAGGTAACTATCTTATTTATATATACTTTAACCTTTTATTAAGAAATGTTGCTCTGACAGATTGGAACATTTGCAACAATCAAAGACTGGTCCACAGAAATGCTTTTAGATGATGGAAGTGGTCTAGCATCAAGTTCCTTTGGCAGCCTGTATGCTTTCAGACTCTTTATTACAGCTAAGGTTTCTTTACCTGCTAAATCATGCTGTGGGGTGCACTTCCAATTAGATATACAGTCTCAAGTCCTATAGTCCTATTGTATTAAAGGGAGCCCCTTATAAAAGGACCACGTTTTTATGGGATTGTTTTTCTACAATGCTGATTCATTAATTTAAATAATACAGCTTCAAAGCTCCTAAAATATTAGCTGGTTAGAGCTGTAGGTGTGTAAACTAGATAAAGCTTAGCTAAACAAATCCCTGTTTACTATAACAGAACTGTTGTTTGACACCCGGTAGTTAGGATGGCCAAACTGTAGGATGTACTGTGTTTGTGCTAAAAATTATATTCCCTGGTGTATTTTTCGTCCTCCTCACCCATTGTACTCCATTGTTCTTATGTTGATCTTCTTCCCCCTTGTTTTTTTGTGAATTTTTGATGGTTTGTTGGGTCTTTTTCCTGCATTTATTGTACATGCAGTTTGTCCTAGACTGAATCCAAAGGGAAAAAACCTATGCATGTACATGAATATTATTTTTTCAGAGTGGACTGGTTATCTGTTATTCTTCAGATCACTTATCTTCCTATTTTTCATCAAGATTATGTTCTTGCTCCTATGCCTTTACAAACTTGACTCTTAAGGCTGAAACTACATGATTCCTACAGGACTTGGTTCATAAATTGTCTGCTACTCCTTCCATCTCCCATACTCCAAAGTGAAAATCACTGCACCTGTGGAATTGTTCTGTGTTTACAGCACTGGGCCTCTGGGGGCTGCTGACAGTGATGCCACATCTCTGGCAAGAAAGCATAGACTTCCTCATTACATTTTCTTTATTTGCACAGCATTTATGCTGAGTAATGTGTTGAACTGGAATTCTTATTGATAATGAACCGGATCTTCAGTTGAGAGACATATAGTGGTTAATAAAATGCAAATGTAATTTGTACAAAATGTAAAGTCTATAAGTAAAGAGAAAATCTAGCACTATCTTCTTCAGTTAATATTTATCTTTAAAAATGCTTTTCAGTGTGTTTGGCACTTGACTAAAAGGTTTTTCAAAATGCAAGCCCTTATTCATTTTGTTCCTCTAGGATCAGTATCTGTTTTGCTGCTACAAAATATGATCAGTATTGATAATTAATGCTTGAAATAAGTAGGATCTAAGCCTTATGTCATAGTGGAGGTTTTGTAAATGTTTTTTTTTTTCCTTCTTTCCTTCTTGCACAAATGATGAACTTTCTTCGAGCATGATATTCTCAGAATCTGCAATACTTGCATGGCATCAACTCAGCCTCTTCTCTTAAGAGTTTTATTAGAAACCAGAATAAATGGACGAAATAATATCAAAGAAATAATGAAAGAAATAAAAATGAAAGAAATATGATCCTTTAGGAATGTAATTTATAAAATATAACAATCCTTAAGAGTGTTTTTAAAAGGGATTCTAAAGCCTCCTACCTTGCATTCTACAAAGGAAGCTTCCTGGTTAGACCCCAGGGGACTCATGAACCAAGTAATTTACCTTTAACTGGCTTATGTGACACTTAGCTTTACAAGCAATTCTGATTCTAATATGGGTATTAGAATGGGGTTTTTTACAATTGTTGCTTTATTTTGCAAGTAGTAGTCAGAATTACTGATAATTCTGGATGACATGCCATGCCATGTTTTTTAATGAAGGAGAAACAAAATAGAACAGAATCAGCAGAGTACATCTTCAGTCATATGGTGGATTGACCTGTGGTTGAGTTAAATTTAAAAGTAAGTATTATTGAAACATCCTTTTTTTAACTTGCATTTTCTAAACTTGTTCAACCAGTTTGATATGTTACCACTAGATGTCCTTGTAGTTGAACCATCCCGCTAATTGTGCTAATTCTGTGTTGCCTTCAGCCACTGGATGGCATCTTACCATTGATTTCAGGTGCAATGATTTTAAAGAGCAGATTCACACAAAGCAGATTATTTTAATGCTTCATTTAATGCCACAGTGTCTTTAAAAGGCTGTGTTCTCTTTGCAGACAACAACAACAACAGAGTGTTTGAATTTGAGATTTTTAAAGAGGTCAGGAAAGATAATGTTCAGAAAAGAGCAGGGAAGATGTACATTTCAGTAGCCATAGAGTAGTCTTGCTTGAGAGGAGGTTTCTTCTGTTTCTTGTACTGTAGTTTCTGAGAGGGAAACGACAGTACAAGAACAGGGACATTATGACTGAAGAATTCTCTGGGCCCAGCAGAGAAATTTCATGTTTATGAAAAGACCGTGCAGTGTACTGCGCTTACTGTGGTGTGAAAAGCGTCTGTGTACTTGCTTATTTATCATCTACCTTGAACAGTAAGTGTAATAAAACCTATTTTAGTATTAAGACATATAAGAGGGAAAAGGCTCTTTTATAAGGGTAGCCTTTCAGCAACAGAAATGTTTGAAAAAGCATTTAGGTTTGATTTTGTTGGAGGGTCTAAGGTTTTTCAAAGGTGCATCCCTTCACATTTATTTCCTTTGCTTCTTCTCACTGCCCTCTCTTTCCTGATTTCCTGCAAGCTCATGTGGTACTAACAAGCAGACCAGGGCAGGAAGACCCCGAAGCCTCCCAGCTGCAGCACAGAGTGATGAGATCTCCTGCCTGCAGCTCTGCGTGGAGCACCTTGCTCTAGCTGTGTGGGCAGGCGAGCTGGTGGTGCCTAGTGACAGTCAGCCTGCAGCTGAGAGGTGATTTGTGCCCTTCCCATACACAGGGGAATCCCATCTGTGCTGATGTTGGAGACAGGTTATGCTGGCTCCTTCCTCCCTTGAGAGGCAGCAAGGAATTCTCTTTCCTTGCCTTGGCTTCCTTGTTAATCTATACTGCTCACTTACTATGTTTGACTGCAGGTTAACCCTCTGCCTAACTGAGTGAAGTTTTGCCACGTTGCACACAGGATCTTTCTTGGTCATATTGCTCTACAGCAGCAGCTTTGCAAGTAGCTCTGCTTCCCCAAGACTGGAGGGTGGAGGACACAGGTGCTCCTCTTGCATACCTGTGAGCACATTTACACTGACGGGCTCTGACTCCCAGCAAAGGTGCACAAGAGGGGTGTGCACTGCTTTTATCTCAAAGCTCAGCTCTGCTTATGGAGTTATTTTTGTAATACTCTCATGTTAAAGAATCATTTTTTTCATTGTTTAATATTATATCAGAGCAACTTTAAAGCCCATTGAGATAAGGGAAGATGATGCTTAGGTCTTCACACAGATTTTAACAAGCCCCATGGGCTGCAGTGATAAATTCAACCTGGCTTTTTAAAATTCAAATTCACAGAATCTATTAGTTATACATAAGTATTTCCTTCATTTACCTGCAGGGAAATGTAAAAACCCCTTCCTCCAAAGATGAAATTCCACTTATCACTTGCCTTCACATTTGTATTGCTTTAAGTGTACTTTTAAAATGTCTTTAAGATAGCAAGCAGTTTCATTTCCAGTGTGAAATTAATCTTATTGAGAAGATCACGTTGATAGCTACTCAAGGTAGGTACTCTCAGTAAATAAGTGTGTTAAAAATGTCATATGCAGTTTGCTTTTGGAGTCTTCTCCTTTCACAAAAAAAAGGTGATTATTGAAGCAGAAATAAAGCTTACAGGCTGTTGCAAACTGGCATAGGTCTGTAGTCTGTTGATTTCTTTATGCTTGAACAAGGCCGAAACACTTGATGTTTTTTAGCCCACACTAGACTGCTGTGTCAAGTGTCTCCAGGTCCACCTGTATGTAAATTATATTTAGCTAGCCAGGGGTTTAGAATACAGAAATAATTGGTAAAATATGCCCCCTGTTTTTGTGGTCAAGAAGGTTAATGTAATCTGTAAGTCGTTTAAGACCTTGCTGAATGATTACCCACCTTTAAAAAACAGAGCAGAGGAACTCCTTTCAGCCACTAAATAAAACTTTAACCCACAAGCACACCCCTCTTTCTGGAAACCAGATATTTTTTTCCATAGAAAAAATGGAAAGTCATGGCTATGACTTCCTTTCCCTAAGAGTTAAAGTATGGTCTACTCTGCAGTGATTTGTGTGTTACACCTAGAAGCAGAGGAATGCAGTTACCCTTAATTATTAACAAGAACACATCAGTGTGCTTAATGGGAGAGGAATAAACCTGTCAAGTGCATCTCTTCATGTCTGAACAGCCAACATAATTGAGAATACCTGAGGAAATCAGAGGAATATTATGAAGCCTCAGTGGAATGCTTTCAAGCAAAAAGTTTCAATAAATTGAGTGCATTAATTAATGAAAAGTTAAACAAGCAGACTGATTCAGCAGTTCAGTCACTGATCATTTTAGTTATATGATCAGAGAAATTTAATCCATTAGGATATGGATTGCAGTGTAGTATCTGCAGCATTTCCAGTTTTCAAACAATTGAGCAAGATTTGGCTAATCCAGTCTTTTATTATATCTTGAATGATTTACTTTATTTTAGGCTGGTGATTTTCTCCGTTGTGGAATGTTTCACTCCATAACTGTCAATTTCCTTTGTGACAAGAAAGACTCCTTAAATTATTTTTCTGTGTTCAGCTTTTCCCCGCCCACTCCCTGCCACTCCAGCCCCAGCTACGGCTTCCATCCCTTCACGCAGTGGCAGGCACAGGTGGTGTTGCACTGGGCAATCTCCAGGAATTACACTGCTGGAACTTTCAGTCCTCCTGCTCCTTCTGGCTGGGTTGCTGCAGCACTCAAGGACACTATTCCCTCTGTGGCAGGTGCTGTATAAAACCAGCAGCTTTTGGACTGAAGGCCAAGGCCCTCCTGTATGTTTCATTGACATTACTGAGGCGTCTTGGGGGTGGTGTGAGCTCCCTGTAACACGTTCATTTTGTACTGCTGCTGACTCTTCAGCACTGGTAAATGAAATCTGCTATGTAGTCTCTTCCTCCTCATCTTTCTAAAGCTTTTTTTGTGCCCAATAAAATGGTATGTATTTTTTTTTTTCACTGCCATTTTTAGAAGGTAGATTTTTTTTCTCAGGGAATTGAACAAAGATTACAAGAAGAAATGCTGAGTTTCCAAATACATTCAGAAGAGACCAGAATTTTATCTGTTTTGCTTTATTTTTACTAGCTTATAAACAGTTTAATACAGTAGGAAAAATAACATTTCTGTTGAGACCAAGATACCAATCAGTGAATTGACCTTAATAACTGAATTCTCTGTGAAAATCTATAGTCTATTCCATGTCTATTCCATGCTTTTTTGCAGTTTTTTTTTCCCTTGCAGTTGTTCTGCAACTGCTTTACTGTTTTGCTATAAAGAGAAACAGAAAAGTAGTATTTGAGGGTAAAAGAGCTATATTTAAAATCTGAGATTTTTATAAGGTGGTCTTAACCTTTCTGAACTCTCCTACTTTGTAAGATTTTTAAGGAAAGCTCAAGGATTTAAACCATATTCTACTGTCTTTGGGAAACCTTTATGTCAATCGAATTCCCATCCACTGTGCAGGGTCAAAAAGCATAATAAGTATTTTTAATACAATCTCAGAATGCGAAAGTGTGAATCATAGGAAGTTTATAAATAAGAATAAACACCTCGATTTTCATTAAAAGAAACCAGTTGAGAACTCCCTGTGAGAAAGGGACATAGAAAAGAAATCTGGATCAACCCATTGTGTAAGGCACAGTGTTTAAAGGTCAGAAAAATAGCTTTATTCTAGCAACTGCTTCATGCTTAGTCACTGTTTTCATTTATTATTGTGCTGTTTGACGTACCCCACACAGGACTGCAGCACTTCAGTGTCTGCATGAACCCAGTGTGTTGCCACACTGAATTATACTCTGGAAAGCAGCAGAGATAAGGAGCTTTCAGGCCGCTTTTACTGTTCTGCCATGTTTTCATGCACTAATTCATAGCAAGATGCCCTGAATATATTCCATCAAATTTGATTTTATCATGTTCAAACATGTTTGCTGTTACAACCTTGAAACGTTACTTCATGTTGTTTGTAAAGTCCCTTGTGGGTGTTGTAACTGACAAGTGGCACCATATAAAAACAGAATAAAAAATGTTTTTGCTAAACAAATGCACAAATAAAACACAAAACCAGTTCTATCATATTTTTGACACAATTTGTGGTTTAAAGAGATCCAACAATTGCTGTAATGTAATTTGTGAGAGAATTATTACTTACTGTTTTCTGGTGCCTTTCAGAGGAAGAAACCCATGATCTTTATCTGCTAGCTAATAATTGAGAAACTAGGGAATTAAAAATGTCTTTAAAATATGCAGAGAAGCAAATGTATCATTTGCATTAGTCTTTCATGTTTCATATGGCTTATATAGTAAGTGATAACATGATAGTAAAAGAACCAAACCAAACCACAGTCAGAAACTGATTGCAGTTTATTTATTCAAGTAGTCTCTATTCTGTATATCAGAAGGTCTTTTTACAGAGAAGGACATTGAAGCATTATCCTCAGATGAGTGTCTTACTAGGTTGTTATCTGCTACATTAATAAATTTTCTCTATTCAATATCTTATGCCGTTTTAAAGTCACTGAACACACCTTTTTACAAAAATCTGCATAAGTAACACTGTAGGAGACTTAAATTTGCTGGCCACCAAGAGTGCCTTTTTGCAGAAGGCTGTTTCCTTTTGGAAATTAAAAGGCTTTTTTAGACGTGTATTTTGTCTGAATGCTTTTAGGAGCAGGAATCTATGTTAGGCAGCCTGAGACAGCGTTGTTGCTATATAATAACTGGCACTTATTGAAGGGCTTTGTGTGACTGTGCTTAGAGTCAGAAGAACATCAATCCTGTCCCAAAGATCTTTTCTTTTTATATGTGAGGCTTGACTTTAGTGCACCTTACATTTCTGCAGCGACTCTTACAGATGCCTAGGGCTGCTTGGGTTTTTATGTGGTTCTTTTGCAAGTATTGCCTGCTTGCTTTTTAGGAATTTCATATATTCGATGCATTCCTGACATTATAGATTTTTTTTCCCACATAAATGCATTTTGTTGCAATACTGGAAAGGTGGCATTTGTGTGAAGCTTCAAGGATGTGTGGTGAAGCTTAGCTTCAGTATTGGCAGCTGTCAGGATTTGTGGTTAAATGCTTTCAAAACCAGTGACAAAATTTACTTTGTGCAGACTGTTTTGAGTAGCTGCTCTCATGAGGTTTGGGAAGTGTCTGTTTCAATTGAGACTTTGCTTTCTGGTTCCATCATTTAACTGCAGTGCAGGTTTTATGGCTTTATGGTGCAGTTAAAAATAGAGGAGCAAAATCTAATGTTGTAAGAGTGATATGCACAAACAAACACTGTACCAACCCAAACAGGAACTGAAATACCTTGTCAAAAATAGCTATTATTTCTTGTAGAGGATTTTTCCCCCCATGCTAGAATGTAGAGTGACATTAAAGGCTCTGAATACACTATGTCATGAAGGCATCTCACAAAGCTCAATCCAGCAGCTCCTCAAAAAAAGAAAGTTAGGAGAAGATCTGACAAGTGTCAGGAAAGGCTTGGTAAGATGTTATGTTCTAACAGGCAAGTATGGCAGGAGCTGTGGTTGAGAGAGGGCAAGTTTACATCTGTTACATTTAGAGGGCATGTGCTCCATGGGGTTGGTGGCTGGAGACAGGGACAATGCACACACCTCAAAGGTCTGTGTGACAAACAGTGTATTTTATTGTTGAGAGCCTTCTTAGGCTCTAGGGCCTCAAGGCAACAGGGAATTCAAAACTCCTGGATCTAGACAGCTCCTTGGTCTGGTCCTTACACAGCCCAGCTCCTGACCAGTGAGATGTCTGCAGCCCAGGATGGAATATAATAGGTGAAGTCCCTGTGTGAATTTAAATCCAGCCTATCCTTGCCCACTCAGGAACTCCAATGCTACATACATCTAATAAAAACACATTTTTGGAACAATCAGAGCACTGCCCATTGCAAAATATGAGAGTTTCCAGAAGCTACTCTGCTGACAAATTTATAATCAGAAATAGACATTTTGTGTCATACATGCCTTTCCAAGAAGCAGTGACTCATTCAAGAAAGAGCTGTTGTTCCTATACGTACAGGAAATTGAACTGAATATCCTTTTCTGGCATTTCTAAATGCAGCGTGAATATATCTGAGAAGCAAAGCACTGGTGCAATTCTGGTTGATTTCAATTATTGCACATAAAATTACTGTCATGGCCCACTTTTCCCTCTCTAGATGGGATTCAGCCCCATTAGTTGAGATATTTATGCATTGGCAGGAGTAATTTACTTTTTGTGTTCTTACAGGCATTGTTTCACATGCAGGGGAGTTGTTTTGGGGGAAGCCACCATACACAGGATGCTGTCAGGACAGACCCTGCCCTGCCCAGAGAAAGCCTCTGCTGGGAGTACCACATTCACAGTCAGTGCTGAGATGATAAATTGTACTCAGGAGTCCAACCTATATCAGTCCTTGCATCAATCCACAGGACAGAGGAGGGTGGAGCAGCTTGTAGAGCAAAGGTGAAGCCCATGCAAACTAAAAGATGCAATCTAAAAGTGTGTTTACACTTTTGGATGGAACAATTACCTATACAGAAGTTTTGTTATTCTGTTATTCAACAGACATTTTGCTTTCATGGATAGAAAATGTGATTTTATGAGGCAGAAAAAAGACTCAGGTTTTTTTGAAAGGCAGCTTAAATGCATTTTTAAAACATGAGATGGAGGGAAATTCTAAACTAAAGAAAAAGGATAATCCTTAGGGAAGTCAGTACTATTTGTTTAAAAGAAATAATATGGTTAGGGTAAAAATTTCAGTTTGAGTGGGTACTATTGTAATGCAGAATATTTTCAAGTGTGCAGAAATTCCCTTTTTGTTAGTATCTATAGCATTAGGGCTGCAGAGGGCATTTATTTTAATGATTAATATATTGTGCACGGCTGCCATGTTGATTTTATGAACAAATTTTTGCTGTAGTGTAGATCTGAAATTCTTCAAATTTGCAGGTGTCAAATTTTGGAAGACGACTCAACTTCTGAAAGGTTTTAAGTGTATGGTTTAATGTTCAATTAATGACACTTTTGGCCCTGATTTTATTTTCAGGAAGGTTCTGAATTTATTTAAATTTCTATTTTCTGAACCTTAAAAAATATCAAGGCTGAATAAATAAATAAATAAATATGGGAAATCTAAAATTATAGTGGATGTGCCCAGGTTGCATGTAACTATTTGTTAAATATACTATGACATTTGTTGAGATAATTGTATTTTCCTGGCCCTTTTCAGGGGCTAAAGTAATATATTGACATTATTTATTTATGCACAAGGATGGCAGAAACATCCCATTAGCAATTACAAGCTACAGGAAAGGATTTTTTTTTAAAAACAAACTTAGGCTTTTCCTCAAGTTTCATAAATACTTAAGGGATATGGCTAGTTTAATGAACTCATTATGTGTTTTGGCTCATGGCTTTCAATTTTCAATTTTTTTAAGAATGTTTACTGCAGCTTTTCACTCTGGAAATACGGGAAACTATTTATATTAAAAAAAATAAATGAGAACAAAAAACCAAACAAAAGATATTCCACCTGTCCCCAAGTATTCTGCATTTTTAAATTTGTCTCCTCATGGATACTGTACTTGAGCCAAAGGAGGATTTGCCTGAGTTTCCTGAGAAGCTGAAGTCAATGTAATCTTCAAACCCCCTGCAATAAGATAGATTTATTTAAGCGTCTCCATTCTAGTCTGCCATTTTATGTTTCCCTAGATGCTGAAATATTTTATTTACATTTCAGTTTCCACTAAGATTTTATTTTCAGAATACAAAGATGAATCAAATGCAAGAAACTGACACAGTGTGAGATCTCAGAATTAAACTTACTGATGCAAACAACTGGTGGCTGAAATGCTGAGTGAATGCTGTTTCTGTGGAGGATGTATGTTTAATACATACTTACAGGTACATACAGTTTGAAAGTTTTTTTATGACCTTTGGTTTAGAGTTTTTCTAGTAGCAGATTATTATCAAGGTTACTTCAAGTACAATATAATACCAGGATTAATTTGTTGGTGGGAATCAGGGAAGCAGAAACAGTTTGCAACATTTTAGGATTCATGACATTCTATAAAATACAGAATTTCACGTCTTTGCTATTGATACACTTCTTACCATCATGAACTGCAATAAAACACTTTATTAAAGAAACAGAAAATTTTTATTAACGTGTGGCTTACATGTGAAAAAAATGGGCATTTGTTATTATATATGTTACTGGGGCTAGGTAAGGGAAAGTTTCTCAAAGTAGTTCGAGATTCTTTATAACCGTAACTGTGCATGATAATTTGTCTTTTTTTCACCTTCTTATTGCATTGACATATTTGATGTTTGCATTTATTGTGGAATAATGCTGAGTAGGATATTAGTGGTTTAGTAATTACTGTTAAAAATGTCATATTCATGCTTTTTCAGTACTCTAGATCCCTCTCATTGCATTTTGTTCTTTACTTTTGTTGGACACTTGGACACTGAAGTACTGAAATAGAGTAAGTGACAAAAGGGCTGTGAAGTTAAAAATGGAAAAGAAAAACCCAAAGCATTCTGTTTACATCACATAAATTAATCCTTTTTCATTGTTGTGCTGATCATTATAAAATTACTTTTATTCTATGGCTAGAGCACTAGGGCACTATTATATATCTAGGAGAAATTGAGAAAATATAGTAAGCAACATACAGGAGCTTTGTATAATAGAAATAATTTCATCCCAGTCTTTAGGTGGAGCATGTCAATAAAGCCTAATTTCCCCAGCATGATTTCTAGTGCTTAATCATGTTTCTTTCTCAATTCCCAAAACAGATTGGGTCTAGTGTGTTCAGTGTCCCTCTCCACAGAACATATTTATGGATATTAAGGTCCTGATTTAATGATGTTATTTGAGGTGTACGTATTTGTCAGTGGAAGGAGGGAAGTGATACAACACAGAGATGGATCCCTTCTACAGTCATCACATTTTGCTCTACAAAAACCAAGAAACAAGAATCAAGAAACACTGTCAGGATCTCAGTGGGTGGGTACATCCTTTAGCCTACATTCAGCAGAATGACAGAAGTACCCTGTTTTGCGACCAACCTATGAAATAATTTGTTCCTCTGTTTAAGCGAATTATTGGAAACAGATTTTGTTTTCATAGCCAAGCATGAACTTCCACTAGGTAGGTGTTAGATTTTGTGCCAGCAGAATGTCTGCTGCACTCTACAGATAAATTTTGAATGATGAACCACCAAGTTAAGAAACATGGCAGTCTCCAAACAAAGTGATGCATTGTTTCAGGGAATGCTGGGGAGTGACATGAATGTGATGTGTCTCTATCTATTGCACATGTATACCCATTATCAAGATAATAAAAACATTTCACTTTTGCATTCTGTTTGCAATGTGAATAAAAGATGAAATAAATACAAGTTTGGTAGAAAAAGTCTGTGTTAGTGCAGAGGAGCTGAGAACTTCCCAGGCAAGAATTGGAAAACTGTTTTTGTCTCTCAGTTGGATAGGTACAATTAGAAGGTTCACTTGTCTTTTTACTGAAGTAAAATAATATTTGGAGCTAGTAAATACGTTCAAGATACTCTAAAGAACAGGCAGAGAAAAAAAAGTAATGGTGTGGCCAGATTGCCTTTTCATATCATTAAAGAGGAGGAGGAGGAGGAGTAATTTCATGGATAAATGTCCTTATTGTAAATTTAGGATGTACTTTTTAATCCTTTCCATCCATGTATCTGTGAGTAAATAAAAAATAAATATCTTTAAAAGCTGCAGTTTTGAGCTGTTATAAGAGCTGCTGTTATTCATCCTTTTGTCTTAAAGGAAACAATATTAAATCTCATTGGTTTTTATTCTGAAAAAGATAATACAGTTTGTTTCTCTATTAGTTTTCTTCATAGGAGAATTAACCATATATGGGAGTAGGAGAGTTGATATCATGTCTTGTTTCTTTCTAGCACATTCTGAATTTCTTCCCCAGTTTTGTTCATTTTTGTCCTATTATTTTTTTGCTGATTTGTGTCAGTACTGTCCTTCCCACTTTCCTGCTCTTATTTTGTTGCATTTTTTTATTAAGTTGTTGCTTAAAATCTCCATTCACAGATCTTGGTATTAGCTATTCAAATACATGCCAACACGTTGTTTTACCCCACCCCCAGCCCAAACCCCACAAAGCTTAAGTGAAAGGTATTGAGGTTATAATGAGTGAAAAGATGAAGTGAATGAGTGAAATAATGAGGTGACAATAACAGAATTTATTATTTAAAAAAAAAGGAAAAAGGGAAACCTTGAGTATTGACGGAACAAATGCAGTTAGGTTAGGCTCAAGAGAGCTCTAAGGATTTATTTAAAGAATCCAGTAAAGGAGCTTTAGAGTAGGGAGTAGGATTTTTTTTAGGGAGAAGTTACATCCATATTTGCAAAGCAGCAAAGAATGGGAAAGAGTCTGAAGAGTTATTCTGTGGAGAGAGAAGTCTAGCATTGTGAGGCAGATCAAGAGATCAAAGTCTGTTAAGTTTGTGCAGTAGGCAGTGAATGCCTGTGAGTGGACCAGCACACACAAGAAGCAGAAGTGTTTAACGGGGTGGAGGTAACCTAGCTGCTCCCTAGGCATGCAAAGTACCAGCACCTCCTCTTCAATTTCTTACAAGACTCAGAAACTCAGCCACTTTGCTCGTTTTTCAAGACTGAGAGTTTGTCTGAAAGTTTAATCATAACATTGAACCCCATTTTTACTAAATAAGTTTTACTGTACATACTGACAATAATGTGTATTATTTAGACTATATTTTTACTGTAAAGTAAAATATCTTTAAACTACTGATTGCAGAGTGCTCCATTCATATTCTGTTTTCAGGCCAGGGGCTGTTAATGTGTAAATAGATAGCACTGATTTCTTTTGATTCCACTCATTATTGTACAAAATTTCAGTTTCTGAAGAGCTGAGAAGTGATATTTTGAGTATAGAAATGGGGGGAAATTCACTACTTTAAACAGACCAAATTAGTGTGTTTTTAAAAAAGGAAAAGGCTTTGAGCATGGATGCCAGTGTTTGACCCCCCTAAGTATGAAAAAGTTGGTCTAGTCATGAGCATAGCAATGTAACGCTGCACTTAAGGGACCACTACTAGTTGGGGGCTGCTAGGATCTGAAAGGTTTATTGGTGTGAGAAAGTCAGTTTGTCATGAGCTGGAAGCAACTGGACCACATGAAATAGTGAAAACCAAGCTCCAATCTCATGGGTTTCAGATGTGATGGACAGTGGGTGTGGTGATGTCTTCCCCTAAGGCATAGTTCATAGGAATTGAACATTTGAAGAGAACATGTTAAATTATCTCCAGCTCAGAACACTGTTGAACTTTACAGCAGATAGAGGATTGAAGCATCCTAAGGGGAAACCTGTAAATGCCAACACTTCCTAAGGTCTTCATATCTCCTGTTGAGAAAGGATGTTGGGCTAAGTAGTGTGGGTCAGTGTGGCTCTGTTTAGGGAGGGGTGTAAAAGTTGAGGGAGGTAGAAATCTGAAACTCTTACCTGCTTTGTTGCATAAGTTTGTCTTATCATATGCAAGAGACTTTCCAGTCCTAAATTCTTTATCCTTTTTCAAGGATCACATGCAATGCTACACCTCCTGATTATTGCTGTCTGTTGTTTAAAGCTTCCCCATGATGCCGTGAAGCTTTCCACGTTTCTTTTGCTCCATGCTAAGACTTTTGTTGTATTCCATGTTTCCTGCTTTAAAATCTGCTACCTGGATTCCACTGCAGTGTCTGAAGGTGCTTGAGTCTTTTGGTGCAAAGGAGGGGGAGAAAGTGATAGGGAGTTGAGGTGCTCAGTGGATACTGCACTGGATACTGTAAGGAAGTCAGGAAAAAATACTGACACATCTTGAAATTGTTTGCCTATTGCTGTTCTGATTGGACTCTACAAATTTGCCAGAAAAACCCACAAATTGGTTAGACATTCCAAATGGAACTGGCAAAAAAATTAAAACTGGTTAAAAAAAAGAAGAGACTAACAGGGAATAAAGGTGTTGAAAATATTAATTTGACAGTTCACTTATTATTCTTGCTCGTAGTTGTGTTCAATTTTTTTTTCAATTCAAGGAAGTCCTTCAGGCAAGACCCTTCTGACAGTAATTATCAAGGGTGCCAGCCCTTCACCAATATAAAATGTGAAATTCCTTAGGTAGCTTTCTCTTTTTTTAGTGTTTCATTTTCTCATACATGCTCAGCTTCTCCAGGAAGCAGAAAGGGAAAATTGCCTTGATGGAGGATTATGCGATTACCAGTGATTCTGTTATAGGGGAGGCACTTTGCAAAAGGCCTCTTTGATAGACATTCAAATTTGACAATTCTCCACCTTAATGTGTTATTGATAGTGCAGTAAGCAGAATGTATTTTTACTGTCTTGACAAGTATTTTGTACACTAAAAGATTATTTTTTTTGCAAATGAAAACTCTATGTTTTAGTCTTCTCCCATGTTTTTGGCCATTATAGCTCACTTCTTCTTTCTGATTCTTGAGTAGTAATAGTCACTGCATTACAGCAAAGTTGTCCTGCATTTACAGTCTTCCTGGGATAGTCTGTGGAGTTTCCTGGTTTTAAGGCTTGAAAAAAATAAGGTAATATCTGAGCATTGGTACTTTCATTTTACCTCACAGCAGACATATCAGACAGCTGTGTTTACAAATCCAAATTGCAGTTTAAAGTCTAAGACATGTTAATCCTTCTCATCTAATCAGATACTCATTTCAAGAAGAATTAGAACCGTAGGAATCTTTACTCACTATCATTATTATTTCTGTAGATGTCTATGCAGCAATTAAGTAGGTTAAAAATTTTTTGGTGAAATATCTTTTAGGCAGATTGAAAATTTTCAATAAACTTAAACCAAGTTTGATATTTGTTTTCCTTGCGGGAGGTTCAGGAAAATGTTGTTCCTTTCTTGATATCGACTTTGTGTTGTAGTCTTGGTGGAATTTCTTTTTTTAATTTGGCTCCTGGTAAACTATAGTACAAGTTTTAGTTTTGGTAAATGTTGAAATACTATATTAATGGGTATACTTAGCAGGGTACAGACCTAAGATATTCCACAGTGTCCATGCTGAATGAAATATGCTTTTATGGTGATGATTGTTACTGCTACTTTCAGCTTCTTAAAATCAGTCTCAGTGTTGATATACAAGTTTATTAGATTGTCTTTTAGTGGCTGCTTTAGAGAGCTATAACATTTTGAGTAGTAAATCCCATGTCTTGTGACTCTTATGATGATTTTGAAGTAGACTGATAATGAGTAATAAGTAGCTAATTGATAAATGCAGAATTTGGAATGAATATTTTGACATGCTGTACAGAACTTCCTTAATATGTTTCTATGTCAAAGGTATGGATTAAAAAAAAAGGGGAAATAATTCATGTCTTAATGTGCAAAACCATTTTGTTTAACATGTTGCACTTCAATAACCTGATTTTTTTCAAATGATACAGAAATAAAATGCGTTGATTTTCTAAGTAGTGTTCACTGCTGAGAAACTACTAGTCAGCAGATGTTTCAGAAGTGAGCAGGTTTTGGTTTTACTTTTTAAACTACATCTCTCCCCTCTCCTCTTGTTACTTCTCTGCCATTAAATTTTAATTCTGGTTGCTCCTGCACCTATTACTGATTCAACCCACCACTTCACCCCTAGAGGAGGTAAATACTCCAAAATATTTTCTGCATATGAAAAGTTTAGCTGTTTTTTTTTGGTCTTGACAAAAAACAAATCATCAGATAAAATAAAAAAATATAATAATAGTTTGTTGGTTTGCCCCAAACAATTTTTAACTACATAATATTTGTAAATAATGTAACTCACAAAAAATTACATAGTTAAAAACACTCTGATGTATTTCAGCCTAAAATAAGACCCTCAAACAGGAAAAAAGCAGTTAAGCGTGCACTGGTTAGGATTTTGAGAGACCTTTCCAAGAATTTCATGTCAAAATTGCTCTTAAGTTCAATTATTAAACTCATCCAAGAACTACATTTTTAATGAATTTCTAGAGATTTGTCTTTAAAATGCACTTGTTCAAAGTAAAAAGAGCAGTGGCAACAGGCCTGGATTTGAGAGTAAATAAAGAGAGCACCAGGAAGGTGCTTGCAGCCTTGTTTTCAAGTTTGCTGAATGCACAGCTGCAGCTCTCAGTGCTTGTGAGCTGCATGTGAGGTCCCAGCTGATAATCAGGCTGTAAATGAGCTCCAGAAAAAAAAGGGGAAATGGTGTTCACAAACCCTTGTTTTCTCTTTCAGTAGGCGTTGATATTGTGCCACTAATTTTTTTAACATACTGCTTTAATTAACACTATTTCCTGAAGCCTCCTGTTCAAGTACTTATTTTTTGCTGCTTTTACATAGACAGAAGGTAATATTTTTCTCAAGCTGAAGTAGAAAAGACTACTGTGCAAAGGCAGCAAATGACTTTCTCAAGTGTCAAAACCAAACCCCCAAGTGCTGGGAATGTGTGAAAGATGTTTGGTTTTAACAGCTCAGACTAAACACATCACTGGTTTATTGGTGAACCAGGGCTCTGTGGAAAAGGATGCACTCCTAGTAGATGTGAAGTCAGATGGAAGCTTTCAGTAATTACAAACTGTATCATTTTGAGCTCACAGCAAACCTTGGGGACGTGGCTGATGCGCACAGGTTAAGTGGACCTGTTAAATGAGTATAAATTACCTATTTTCCAGAAAACAAACCTGATCTGATGCTATATTGACATGAGTCAGATTCAAGTGTTTTCAAAATGCTTGGATACAACCACCATCAGAAGGAATTATGTTTCATTTTATAAGATCCCAGCTAAGATATAAAGATAGTTGTACAAAAATAACTATTTCCAATTAAGATACACTAATATTTTTTAGTATGATGAATCAAATCCTAATTACATGGAGCATCCCACATGCAAACCTATTTGGAGTTGATTTAGACTATATAGGATAAATAACTTCTCCTTCACCTAATAATAATATATTATTCAGAGTACAGTTGCCAAAAAAAGTTAGCTTTTAAAGTTGTTTCTTCATGATGATGGCAGGTTAATTTATCAATTTATACTTGCATAAAAGTCATTGAACAACTGAGGGCACTCTAATGGGTGTTTATAAGTATTTCTTGAATGCAATGAAGCTGGTGTCATGCTTTTGAAATAGTACATGCAAATGTTACCAAAGTTGTTGGGAACACTGAGACCTGCTTAATTTAGAGCAGTGATAGAAAAGATCAAATCATCCAGTATGACCCAAGCCAGACAAATTCATTATAGATAAATCACAGCAGAGTTAGCTTGCACTGGATGGTCTTCTGCAGGTGGAAAGCACTACAAACAGTTGGAAGGAAATTCCTTTTTGATTTATATGGTAGCGAAAATAATTTCAAGTTTGCAGAGCACAAAATAGAGCAGAAGAAAATTTTCCAATTATCCTTGCTTATCCTTGTTAAATAAAGTATTTAATTTCATGGTAAATTGCAATGAAATTTTGAATAACAGTCCAAGTTTCTGATTTATCAAGGAATTACAGGTACACAGTTAGTGCTCTGCAGGTAATTGAAAAATTCTAGATTTCTGTGACATTGATAGGTCATGTGACTAGTCCTGCTTTCTTAAAGATTGACAAAACCACAATTTTTCAGAGGTTTCCCTTTCTGAGTTCTCACTGGATGGTGGAAGGAAGGTCTCAACCAATTTGTAAGGTGGATGGGGCTTAGAAAAAATTGTGATTGTGAGTGGCCAAATAAGAGAAAAAAGTTATTGGACTTTTTTAAGGTTACTGCCCATGTTTTTTTATAAACATCATCTTCTCATTTGCAAACGAGTTTTAATATGAGTATCCTTGAAGAAACATAAATAGTTGTCCTTAACTCCTCATGCTGTGTCCCCAAAGCACTGTGACTGTCTTGGTTTAGGAATGGTACCCCCCCAGTTTAGTGCTCCTCTCTCTCCCCCCCCACGCCTGAGACTCCAAACCACACTGCCTTCTTCCCCTTCCCTTCTCTTTCCCCACCTCCTGTGGGTGGCTAGAGGCACAAAAGGCAAAGATCACGGGGTTGAGATAGGAACAATTCACTGGAAGCACCAAGGAGATAAGGAAATGAACAATATCAACAATATCAATTATTGATATTAATAAATAAAAGTGTTTAAAAAAGAGAGGGTGACTGTCATGGATAATGTCACTGAGCCCAGCCTGACTCCACTTGCAGCCAGCAGCATCCCACCCTGACTGCTTCATCTCCCACGCTTGCCCCAGGCTCTGCCCCCTCATGGCTTTTGCAAGAGAATAGCCCTGTCCTTGGCCAAAACAAGACTGTGGCAGTAGCAGTGATGGGAGAATGGCACGGGTTATGAAGCACCCTGAAATACAGAATACAAGTTGCACTACGAAGTGCAACATAAACAATATATGCATAAACTATATAATCATCAAATATGTCAAAGTGTTTCTAGGGGGGCCTGGGAACAGTATAGTCTAAGTATAGTCTAAGCCTTGCAAACTGCACAGGTTGGTTTTGGGTGGCAGCACTGCTTATGTCCATTTTGAAGTGTAAAAAAAGTGAATAAATTTAAAGGATTTCATTTCTAAATTTTAATTGTGTGCCTTGATTTTTATGCCAGTCATAATTAACGTCTTATAATCTCTGAAACAATTCATGATTTAGGAACGAATATAAATTGATGCAAAGTTGATAACTGAATTAGGAAAGTGGAACTTGCTAACTTGTGAAGCAGGCATCAAAATTCACCTCCATTCACCATGAAACCCCTAAAGGAAAAAGATGTGTTCATGGATGTATCACATGCAAGAAACAATCTTTTGGGAAAAAAGTCAACAAGAAAGCATGATGGAAATATCTGGAGGTTTTTTTGAGAGCTGCTCGGAATTCATTTTTGCATCACCACGTCAGTGTTGGTGTTGTATCAAACACTTGAGAGAACATATAAGAAATCTGTGCTGTTTCATGGTCTCAAAGGAAAAGAGTTCAGCCTACCATTGCAGACTTTAGAAGCAGGGGGAAAGATACAGCACTAGGTCATCTAGGCTAACCATGTTCCTATAAACTTTCTAGTGAGACCACTCATACTTTGGTAATTCACAGTCTGGTAGTGTTCCCTTGATAGTTACTGAGTTTTCACATTTTAAAACTTCATAAAATTTCTCCTAACTAATTTGATTTTATTTCTAAGTGAAAAGTCCTCCTTATGTTTTATGTCATTTTCAGAAAAATACCCCAACAGAAACAACACCACAAGCCAGCAACAAAATAGTCTTTCCTAGCTAAGCATACATACTGAAATGTTAATGTTTCATTGAGTAAGGGGAGATTAAACAAGCTTATCAGAAAAGATTGAAGGACTTTATATCCAGTGTGTGGATTTGTGTTACCACACTGGAGCTCAGCCTCTTAAAGTTGCTGAATGTTATGTGAGATACAAGACCAAAATAAAACAGTGGTACTGTAGGTGCCCGGTAATACACAAGACCTTGAAGGCAGCAATCACGCAGACACACAGAAACTTTGTCTCCTGGAAATATTGATTTTCCCTTAGGATCCATAAATGTTTCATCGTATGACTAGAATTAATTTTCCTGTCGAACCCAAATAACATCAGCTTATGTCTGTCATCTAGCTGCTTTCCTTGCTGCTGCAGCATCTCTCAGCTGCCAGTCTCTTTCCAAACCAAAGTGGGGGAAAGGGTTTGGCAGAAAAAAATCTCTCCAAAGCTGGAGGTTCTTTGCATACTGTGCATAACCCAAGACAGACACATCAGGCTTTGAATTAGAGCACAGACATGGGAAAACTACCCACAGGAAATTACTATTCTTCCATGTAGTAGCAGTAGTAGTAGTAGTAGTAGTACCAAGGGAAGCTAATTAGGAATCTGGGTTGGTTGTCATAGAAACAGTATGCATAATTATTTCTAAAAGATAGAAAACACTCTAAGTTATATGGGAAGTGGAAGAACTTAGTGGTGTGAGGGCTACTTATTACCTTAAATCCTGTGAACCTGTTTTCCAGGTTCTAATTTATGATTATTTTATTTTCAAGGTGACTTTAGGAAGTATCCTTTCCTCTACTCTTCCTGAGAAAGTACAGGTAAGAAGTGCAGGCATAGAGTAGGGAAGTACAGAGAAGAGTTCTGTCTGAGAGCCACACAGTCTGGTAAAGGTGCCTAACACCCAGCTGGAATGGAAAAATGGTTGATGTGTTATTGTAGGCACTGAGGCTACTTCAGCACCTATTTAGCATAGTTCCATGTTCATCCTTCTTACTCATCTACCAGTTAGACTTGGAAATCCATCAGTCTGGTTTTCAAAGGTCTGAATAATACAAGCTGCAAAGACCAAAATGAAGTGGAAAAATGCTCAGTGGAAGGTGCAATTTAAGAACTTCATCTAATTTGAAGTCTCCCCAGAATGCCATGACACTGGATGGAATGAATCCTTTAGTCTGCCAGAAAATAAATTAGCAGTGATAGTTCTGATACTATTGGCACTACATGGGTGTTCAGCTCAAATTAAGAAGAATAAGTGAAAGAACATTGTGAATACTTGTGGAATTTTCCCTTGAATGTATATAAAAATATAAGCGATAAGCTTTTGAATGTAACTGAGGTTAAAAAATGGAGTCAGAGTCTATCAAAGTAGAGGGAAGTCAAAGATTTATAAAGACAAAGCTGAATGTCCCATGAAAGACTAATTCTGGTTCAAATTCTGGGATAAAACATGCAGTGAGAGGGGCCTTTTGGGGAAAAAAAATAAAAATCACATCATTTCACCAAGCAAGTCCCTTGACATGCTTCACAGCACAGCCTGTTTGCCTCTGCACAGTGTAGAAGGAGCACAGTATGGTTAAAGGCATCTTCTTCATCATCGTCATCATCATCATCATCATCATCTTATCTTCTCTTCCATCTCTCTGGTGCAGGAAGAGAATGATGGACTGAACAAGGAGACTTGTGCTGAAATCAACCATCACCTCAGACTGCTGCTTTGAAAATAATTGTGGTGGCAGGCTTGACAGGTGGTTTGAAAACTGGAAAAAATCTTGACAGGTGGAGTTTGAAAATTGGAAAAAAAATATTCGTCAAACTATGCCAAAAGGGATTTAAAAAAAATTGTTAAAATGCCATCTCAGATAATGAAGTTTTGCAGGATTTAAAAAAAAATATGTTTAAGCAGAGGCTAGTGTTTAGAATAAAATGACCATAAGGCATTTATATACAGGAAGCTGGAAATCTGAATGTTGTTGGCAATTTCTGTTATATTTTGAGAGATGTCCTGACATCAGCCAATAGCCTCAAGACTCCAGGGTACATCATTAGAGAAAGTCATGGTATGTCTTAACATGGTCTCTGAAAGACTTGAGTCTCAGGTGGTTTTTGTTTCTAATGACTTTTATACCCAGAAGATCTGACTTGTGAAAACATTTTATTACAGTGATAGAAACAGAGAGTTGCAGATTTTAAAAGTTGCACAGGCGTTATCAATACTCTATAGAGCAAGAGTTTGCACAACTAGGCTACTGTTATATAGTTGGAAAGCAACTATATACCACATGTGGGGTAATCCTCCAAACCCTTATTTTTCCTTTGTGCTAGAAAACACACCACTTTTCTCACTGACTGCAGAGAGCCAAGGTGATCTGCTGGGTTGTGGTTCATGATATTGCTAATGTGCCATTCTTACTTCCTTAATTTAATATAAATTGCTTCTTTGTTCCTTTGCTATCTATCCCTTAAAATAAAATGTTCCATAGGGCAGCATTAGGGATAAATAAAGTATACTTTTGTTCTGTTGCTGCTCCCATTGCTGCTAGCTGTGCTGTTAACAGAAATATTCACATGGAACAATATATGAACTGCTATAGACCATCACCAAAAAGTGGCCTTGACTACTGCGTTTGCTTTCTCTATAATTTTTTAGCATTTGGCATTTTCAGGGTTTTGTTTGATTGGTTTTCTTGGGGTTTTTTAACTGGGAATTCTGTAGTCATCTAGTTTTTAAATAGCTTCCATAGGTGAATTTTCAAACACTTAAATGTGTTTGACAGTCACTAATTATTTATGCGGTGCAACCTTGTTAATGAGAATACTTAAAATTAATCTGTGTTAGTGGTGTATTTTTGACACATAATTATTTTTCCTTCAACTTCTAGCTGTAATTTAGATCGCTGTTAGTGTAAGCACTTTGCTATAATCCCTTGGAGTTTTTAGCCAGTGCCACCATGATTGTTATGTGCAAAATTTATACATTTTAGCAAAACTACATATTTAGCAAAATAGTAACACCCACATGTGCTTAACACATATGGCCTCCATTTTTTCATATATTTTCAAACCTTTTCAGGTTATTTCTCTATCTGGGTTAAGGAAATATGTAATTATTCAACAATAACATTGCTGTGATTGTAAAGTTTCACATTTGACTTTCCAATCTTATGAGATGTTATTTTTCTCTGTCACTATATGTAACCAGTATTAAGGATCTTTCTGCATCTTTGTTAAGATCTTTAAAAGATATAACTCCATTTTTTCTTGTTTTTTGTTTGGGAGGTTGTTTTGTTTTTTATACTTGGCAGGATATTATCAAACTCTATGTCTTCTGTATGATTAATTTACTTCTTGTAATTGGGCTGATTTTTACAGGAAAAAAAAAGAAAAACTGGCAGTGAAACAATTTTTAAGTATAATAAGTGTAATTAATCTAGAAAGAATCAAAAACTCACACACATCTATAATATCTGTCTGCATATAGACAGAGGAACTGAGATTTTTGAATAACCAGCTTTAACCAGCTGCAACTTGTAGCTGATATTACTGTTTTTGTGAAAATCTTATCCTACAGATTTTCCAGTGGCCAACTAGAGTAGGCTGAGTCAAGCAGGGGAGAAAAACATGTAGGTTGTAGAGAGCCAGGGCTGATTCACTGCTTTTAATGATTCCAGCTGAGCCTCCTACTCATTCCATATCACATTTCCTAACCGGACATAAACCTTCCACTCCTAAATGAGCCATATTGATTGTAATTTGTTTATGAGAAAGGGAGCTTGGTAGCTTTCCCAAATATGTCTTTTGATTTTGTGATAAGTATATTTGGTTTTAACTGTGACAGCCATTGGTAGTCTTCAGTATCCCGGAAACATTGAGGTGTTTATGCCCTGTCCTGATATTTTTTTGAAATAATTTCCTTGTCTTTTGCTACCTAGGTACACAGTCTGAATAATTTTTATGTAAATCATAGAAACATAGAAGGGCTTGAGTTGGAAGGGACCTGAAAGATCATCTCTTTTGAAACCCCACATCATGAGCAGGAATGCAGCCCACTGGACCAGGTTGCTCAGAGCCCCATCCAACCTGGCCTTGAACACTTCCAGGGATGGAGCTTCTCTGGGCAATCTGTGCCAGTGCCTTACTACCCACACAGCAAAGAATTTCTTTCCCAAACCTGATATAAATCTCTGCTTTAATTTAAAATATTCCCCTTATCCCATCACCGTCTGTCTGCATAAGAAGGTTGCTCTCCTTCTTTTACAAGTTCTGTTTAAGTCATGAACTGAGCCGCATCTCACCGTGGCTGTAGGATTGGCCTTTTCCTCTCCTCTAAAATTATCAGCTTAGCTCTCACTATCTTTTGAAAAACATTCTAGAGATTCCAGGAAACAGAACACAAACACTGAGTGGTAAAGAACAGCCCTGTGGATGCATGCTCCGGTGAAATGTCAGTTCAGGAAAAAATACCTCACCCCAGAAGTTTATCTCTCTGCAGTTTTCAAAACAAAAGCTTTTGTGAGAAGTAACAACCTCTAAAGAGGGTGGCAACATCGAGGTGAAAAAATGACCAATCCTTTAGGCACGTTTTTGTATAACCATGAGCTCACCTGTATTCTTTCTGACATGCAACTTCTCTCAGAAATCTTCCAAAGGAAATTCCTTTGGAGTAGATGGACATACTCTGCTCAGAGGGCCATGTGTGACAGTACACTTACTGTACTGTCACTTAATCCTGTTCTGGAGCACTGCAGTCTGAAAAACAGTTGCAGAGTTTAGTGCAGACAGTACTGCTAGGGTGGCAATATTGCTAGTCTCTGTTCTGAAGGTTGCTGCATCAAATTATATTACACACTACCCCCAGCCAGTAACAGCTCCTCTGGAATATGCTCCTGGTGGAGCTCCTGTAGCTGCTCCAGAAGGAACAGAGCCATGAGTGTTTTCATGTTTGCCTGTTACCTTAGCCGCCTGTCAAAACTTTTTGAAAGAGCCCTTTCAAGAAATTGGATAAATGGACTTCTAAGCACAGGAAGATGCAGTGCTGCTTCATGATATAAAGCTGTAACTGTGGTCTTGGTCGCTCCAGTACTGCATTTAAAAGGGTTGCCTTAGATGGTGGAGAATTTCAAATTATCATAGGAGTTCAGCTGCCTGGAAAGTTAGAGGAAATATAAACAGAATCACTGTTATTCTAGAGTGGTGTATGGAAAAAAATGTGGGTGTATTTTATAGAGCAAGAGGTGTTCTAATTAAAAATGCTCGGGGGATCTACTGTTGCTTGAATTTGCATAATTTATTGCTGTTTCTGAACAAATAGACAATACTTCAGACTTGAATTTTGCTACCTCAGTGGGTTTTTTTTTTTTAAGCAATAATGAACACAGATAGGGTGTTGACAGAACAGCTGGACATATTGTTAGATAATTCTTGCAAGAGTATTTCAACAGCATGCTGAAATATCTCATTAAATGGGAGAAAAACTCATTTGTATTAACACCTTATGTCATGATACTGCGTAGATGTAGTGTTAATTCACAGTTCTGTGAATTGCTCTGTGTGGAAAGCCAGTCCAGCATGGTCAGGGACTCAGGTCTTTGCTATTCAAACCAAACACAAGGTTCAGTGACTGGACACTGCTGATCCTCCCACGGAGCAATCCAGTGGGATTACTACCTGCCTTGCCCTGCTTGTGCACAGCAGCGTGTGGAGAGGGAGTTTCTATCTGCACCTCAGCATACTTCAGCATTCAGAGCACTATGATTTAAATTTAATTAATTTAATTAACATTCCCCTTTAATGCTGAAGAGAAATGTATGCAGATAAAATTAATTTCTCTTGTCAAGACATGAATGTGGTAGCCACATCACTGTCCCTCAGGAAGGAAATGTTGAGGGTTGGTTTGTTTCTTTTTTGTTTGTTTTAACAATAAGAGATCACAAAATGGTTTTTATTGTTTTAAGTATTATCATAATTCTATTTTTACAATCCTCTTATGTTATCTTCACTGTCCATTTCAAAATCATTCACCCAATTATTCACAAAATGATCTTTGAAATGTAAAAAATTCTACAATACCCTGAAGTTCAATATTCATGGGCATTTCTGATATCCTTTTTCTATGGCATGCAAAGCTACTGCAATCCTCCTACAGTGTTCAAGAAATTGTCAAATAAGAAAGTCATGAAACAGATCAGTAAGACCTCTTATTAGACCTAAATCCTTCTCAGGGAATGAGGTTCTGCATGGGATGACAGGATGGCTTGATTGTAGCAGAAACAGAATTCCCAAACCACAGGACAAAATAGTCATTTATTCTTCAGAATAGGAAAAAGATATGTTTTCTTTTATTTTCTTTGAAAAAGAAATAGCAAAACCTATATTTTTTCAGAAATCATTATATGATTTAAGTTCCAATGTAATAATTGTTTTTATATTTATATTGTAATTGTTCTAATTTTTGGTTATTTTAGTTTTGTTTGACAGTACACCCATGAAAGTAAAAATATTTCCACTTTTAATTTTTTCCTGCAGAAAATTGTGTATTAATTAATGCAATACAGGAAAAAAATGGGTTAAGAGGAGACAAAGGTTGATTTTTTTAATTTAACTTCTGTGATTGGTTTATAATGCATACTACAAAAAAAGAGAAAGGTTTTTAGGGTATAAAGAACCTGAGGATTGTAAAAAAGTGTCATGCTTCACAAAATAGGTAGTTATTAAACTGGTGTCTAGGCTTCCCTTTCTGCCATTTTTTGTCTGTTACAAAGCAGTTTATATTGCTAATATAGCATAAGCTTTAGTATGCTTAGTAATACATTCTTTTGCTATGCATATTTATATTTTAGGATTTCTTGGTGTATTTTTTAAATGAAATTAAGCTGGAGAACAGCCCTCCCTGAAGCTGCTAGGTGCATTCTTAAAACGTCTGCTTCACCATGAAATAATATTGGTGTTTGTGCAGCATGAGGTCTCATAGTATAAGTATTGATTAACTAAGGTTTTTGTACAGAGGGGCGTCACACTGGGAGGGATCAAAGAGCCACAGTGGTGATAAATGCTTTGAGTGTAATGCAGCTGATGCCAGAAGCAATGTGCAGGACATTCTGCTCTTGAGTGCTGCAAGGGTGCTCTGAAGCACCTTGTAAGAGTGGGTAGCTAATAAAGCACAGTGGTTAGAAGTTAACAGGCACACATTTTCTCTATCTTCCTTTCGTCAATGAAGAACAGAAAGAAATGCAGGATTTTGAGGGGAGGTAGCAGGGATGCAGTCTCTGTAAGGAGAAATCTCAAGAACATGAGTGTGATGAGGCTTGCAGTACAGAGGGACAGACATTGACAAAAGGAGTGGAAGTTCAGCTGTGACTCCCTGAGTCTGTCCCTTGCTACATTAAGCTAGTTTTTCAATAGCCCCATAAAATTTGTTGCTTTTCTCTGCCCTCTTATGACTCCTGTCTACTGCTCCAGCTTCTGCCACTTTCTACAGCTGCTAATGAAATCCATGCTCTCCATTCCTGAAAAAATGAAAACCATAGATAAAGATTTTTAGCATTTGCATCATCTGCTTTCTTCCTTTCCTACCTCATCTTACATGTAAAGGCATGGGTCTGCAATTGTATCTGAAAGAACTGACGGTGGGGAAGAAAGAAAGAGAGGAAAATGCTAGCACATGAGTAAAGGTGTTGTGAAAATTGGGTAAATCTCTTTTGGACATGGTTGGCCATATGATGCTGGTCACTAGGAATTTGAGAAGCAGGACCAGAGGGAAGGGATTCCTTTCAAGTCCAAAGAATGAGAGTAGCAGAAAAGGTTCCCCATGGAAGCTGGGCTGATACTTGGTGAATATTTACCCTTAGAATACTAAAGGGATTTTATTAGATAAGAAAAGAAAATCATTTGCAGAAGTTCCTTGGTGTTTGTTTGTACTGTGTCAGTAATCCAAATTATATTAAGACAAATAGCAGCTAAAATTACCTAATGAAGTCATGGGATGACAAAAATATCTATGTTTTTAAATGTCACTGTATTTTTTTTCTGCGTCCTTCTTCAATCTGCTTTAGATACAACATTTAATTTTAGAATTTGTTCTCTAAATATCTTGGGTGAGCCTTTCTATAATAGAACTCTAACACGTTTGGTCGTTAGGTGGTCTTGCCCTCTTGAAACTTTTAACATCAGTGAGGTATTCATTCTCACTAGCACTTTCTTGAAATAAATCTCTTGAAGCAGCTATTTGTACTTGTAGCTATTTGCTTTGTCATGTGCAACACTAAATTCAGCTTTGTGTGTAATCCAGTTTAACAGCACCTATAATAGCCTAACACAGTGACAGATCAGAATAGATACATTTCCATTACTTTCTTCAGTTCCTGGCCAGAATAAAATTCTGGGTAGAATTCAAACCACAGGTGATTCAAAGCCCTTCATCTTACACGCATTTTTGGTTAAACTGAAACATATTTATAAAGAAAGGGCAGCATGATGTGTTTGCAATTGCTTGCTATTAAAAATGCTAAGAAAACTATTTTGGTTCAATTTTCCATGTGCTAGAGATGCTGTAGTCTAAATGGTCTAAGAAATTAAGCTCTCAACAGAAAAAAAAAGCAATGGATTTTATTAAATCACTCAGGTGTTTTTTCTTTGAAGGAATAGAGTTCTCTGATGAGATGAAAGAATCTACATGTGAAGACTTTTTATCTCACTTTTCTCAAGCAGTGTACACTTGAGTGAACATAGCATCTTTTCTATATCCTTCCTTAGTTTTTCTTTAGTCATCTAATGTTCTTCTCATTTGCCAATCTATTTTGATCCATAGCTTACACACACAGTTCATTTAGAGATACTTTTTTAAAAAATTCAGAATTCATGCATTTAAATATCAATAATCAAACAATTATTGTGTTTAGCAAAAGACAAAATGACAATATTCTGGGGGCACATTTTTAGGGGGGTAATGCAGATTGTCAATCTGCATTGATTTTCAGTAAGTGTAACAATACCTCATGTTGAATGTCTTCTCTAAAAAAGCATGAAAGCCGAGATGCTTGCAGGTCTGAAACAAGTGAACAGAGAACTGGTCAGACAAAGCACAGTCCAAAGCATTTATTTGTTTGATTTACAATAATTCTGATTAAAAGTCTCTGCCTAAAGGACAATTTCAACCTGTTACTGAGGAGATGGCTTAGGAATATCACAATTTTTATTCTAATTTAGTAATGAAATACTGTATAACAGGTGTAGCCATAACTTGTTCAGAAGCATTCACAAAGCAAAAGGAAGTGACTTAGTATTTGAGATACATTTGACCCATTCAATGCTTGTCATTTAGTGAAGAACAGTGTGCCTGGTGAATGTTCAGTTTCACTGCTCAGTGGCCATTTCTCAGCTAGGCAGTCAGATTGTCTCAAACAACGTTTGTCATGGGAATTCAGTGAGGGTATATAATACTGTTGCAGCACTGACAATAATCCTCCTTAATTTCAGTGTTCAGAGAGAAAATACCACTACATCAGAGCTGTTAGTAAATAGGGATAACAATAGATTCACATCTCATTATGCATTGAAAACTGAAGGCATCTGACAAACTATATTTAGCATCAGAACCACACTATAATCTCCAAAAAAAAAAAAGGATAGAAGATAATGCTAAAATCCCCAAATCCAATATCATCTTCTGTTCATAAATAAAAGATAAATGTCAGAATAATAATTTCAATAAATACTGAATTCTAACAAAATCAGGGACTGGTAGCAAATGATTTATAGTCTGAAAAATTGTATGCAAAGCTGCTTATTTACTGACTCAGAAATTGCAGTGTTTTCTTCTGCAGGGATTCCAGCTTGCTCCCTCCAGATCAGGAGGGGCTTGTTGTAGATATCTGTGGCACCAGTGTGGAGGAGCAAAGTAAGAAAACTTCCCAGAGATTAGGGCATTCTTACGGCAATACAAACAATATCAAAATGTTGTATTAACTCTTCAAAATATCACTGATAATCTTCATTAGGAAATCATAACAGAAGCCTGTGTTTATCCTTGGGAAATCCAGCATAATCCCCAATGTATTGTGCATGTTGCAAACCAATAAAAATACCCCTGAATGTTTCCTTGTTGTCTAATTCCAATATATCTTCACAGAAAAGAGTAGGACAACCTCAGGCCTATAAGTTAGGAACTGAGCAAAACAGGGAAGCAGAAAGAGGCTTAGAGGAGTCAAGAAAATCAGATGGTATGGATAAGGATTCATTATGGATGGATGAATGTGCTAAATAATTTCAGCTGTGGAAAGATTTCAGCGCCATCAGAGACCAAAGTTAATAGTTTTTCCTCTAAATAAAAAATGGGGAAGTACATTTACTTCTAGCTCCAATGCAGATTAAATTACTGCAGATAGGTTGATACTGAACTGCTTGAAGTAGTATTTTTGTTTCTAACACAGTACACTATTTAGCTTTAAAGACTTTTTTCCCCTGCAGAAAACCTCTTGCATTATTAGCCTTTGTGCTTTAAAAATGAATGCATCAGGTTTTGTCTATAGCAGAGAATGAGAGAATTTTTAATGTTATTTGTACTAGAATTTCTTCAGGGTATGCTACTGCCATAGAAGTATACAGACATGTGTTTCAAGAAAATGTGGGACATGGCACCCCACAGAAACCCCATGACTTCATAAAAAGATTAGAGGGGGAAAAATTAATTCCCCTTCTTAATGGAATGGTGAGAGACCTTCTAAAAGTTGTATAAAATGTACCATTCTCATCCTGCATGTAAATCTATTCAAAATGTAAATCTCTTATTACAACCTGAGTGGAATTTTTTTCCTACATATGTATAGAAATAGGGTTTTTTTGAGAAGAATAGTGTCAAATATGGAATATAAACCAGTCAAATAATTTCTTCTCCACACAAAACTGAAATATTGCAAAAATTTTTCCATGAAGTTTAAAATAAAACACACACACACACACACACACACACACACACAAAAAAAAAAAAAAAAAAAAAAAAAAAAAGCCTAAGCAAAAGCAAACTGATTGTCTGGTTTTGGTGGAAGGAAGGTCTGTATCTTGGGTTGCTGTACACTACAACTTTTAATTTTGTAATTCTGCTATAATTCACTGAAGCCTACTTATGTCACTTCCTCATTTACTCATTTTCTTACCTTTGTGCAATGGACTGTCCAATACTTTTTGTTTAACTAGTAGTGGTGATGAAATGCTGGGCTTTGAGTTCTGTTTTCAGTGGGGAAAGTAGAGAGTAGAGGCTTCTTTGCAGCCAACTGCACATAAAATAATCCACAATAATTTGAGTATTAAGTCCTATAACTTTATATAAGGCATATAGAGCAAATTAAGTGTACAGAGGGAATAGAAGGTACAGCTGCAAAGAACTCTTGAGATTATCATCAGAGAGCTTTATGTGCCTTTTGTTTACTACTTTGTTAGTAGTACATAGTAATAAGTAGTACCTATGCCTTTCACTGAAAAGAATTTGGAGACCACATTATAAAGATTTTCAGAACAGACAGGAAAGTGTTATTTCTAGCTGAAATGAAACAGAAATGTTCACAGTTACGGAAGTAAACTCATTTTGAGTTATTGGCTCAGTACTCATCTTTCACTTTTCCCTATTGCGAATTCAAATTCAATTTATAAGAGAAGACAGAGAAGAAGACATCTTTAAAAATCTAATTGTAGAAATGACAATCTAGTCATATTATTACAAGGCAATCTATGTATAATGTTCAAGTATAAGCAGCTTATTGTAAAAGTTATGTTCACAACACATAAAGGAAGAACACAAAACAGCTAAATGCACTTGTCCTTAAAAACAGAGGCATGGATTTCTCTAGGACATTATTACTGTTATTCCAGGCTCCATTATCTTGCAGCCATTAGTTTGGTTTCCTGACTTGCTGTACCACACTCTTCCCTAACCTCCAGGGAATGCATGCAATGCTGAGATGCATTGGAGCTGCCTCGCTGAGGTTGGCAGAGAGCCGGCAAAATGCCACAAGGTGCCTTGAGGAAAAGCACTTGTGCAGAGACTCCAGTCATAGTTCTACCCCAGCACTCTGATGCAGACAGTGTCCAATGCATGAGAATTGCAGTGGGGTATTTTTGCTGTGCTTATGTTGGACACATGCACCTACATTATATGGTAGCCCTAATGTCTGCCTACTGTACCATTAAAATCTGAAACGGTGACTTGTACTTGGTAGTGAGCACAGTCTTGGCAAAACACCAAGTGTCTTGCCAGGGTGGCTGATAAAATCTTTCAGTGGCTGCCTTTTGTTCACTGGTGTCAACTTGTAAATCTTTCATTGCATAAAGAGATCGCTTTTTCCTTTATGTAGACTTCATCCACAGAATGTGTGGGCAGTGCAATGTTCCCTAACTTCTCAAGTTAATATTTGGGTTCCAGTTTGAGCCAGTGTTGGTGATGTGTCACTAATTAAAGTGAAAAGTTTTAAACTTTTCAAAGACTTTAGAGATAAATCATGATGTCTGGTTCAGGCTTATTTCTCTTATATAACCTGCTCATGTCTAATGAAAGTTCTTACTCCTTTCAGGAATATGCCTTCCCACGTTATCTGGGAACAAAGGCAGCAGTAAGCTGCTTTGTGCTGATTTTATTTTAAACAATAAAACTAATGAGGTCCTTCCTTTCTGTGGGGGCAAAAGACAGAAGTTGTTACAGTGGGACTCTTGCTTTTGTGACAGCTTCTCCTTTTCACTAAGGAATTAAACAGTGTTTAATGTGTGTCTTGAGGATTTTTCCTTCAGAAAATAAAATAACCCTTTTATAACAGATTTTGTGCCAAAAAACTATCTTCTATCAATCCTTTTAACCATCCATATATTCTAAAAACTTATGAGCAGTTTTTGTAATTAGGGAACAGATATTGTTTCATAGGACTCAGCAACTGAAAGATCCTAAGCAAACACCTGGCTATACCCTGAGATCTGAATGCTCCTGTGTAGGGATATTTGCAATAAGTTTTTACATATATTTTGTTTTTCACAGCATCTTGGATGTTTCAAGAACCAGAAGGGTGACGCTGTTTTAAGTCAGCCATGGAAATCTATCTCCAAAGGAAAAAATGTTAAACATATTAATTATTAACTGCTTTCAACTGGATTCTTCTTTAAAAATTTAAAAGAAATATAGGCCGTCTAGACCTGACAAAATAAGAAATGGCCTTCAAACAAAATGTTAGCTGAACTAGAAACAGACTAGAAATAGAAAGAAAATTTTCCTTATAGGGAGGAAATTCAGAGGAGAGTGTTGCTTTCTTCACACCTCTCTGGAACAAGTTGTATTTCTGTATAGCTGCAGATAATCTGCACGGACAGTCTACATAGATGTCTGTCAAAGGCATCTGTTAGACAAATTAAGTAAACCATTCTTTTAGAATAAAATGGTGTTATAAATTACCTTCAGAAATGCTCTTGGATTCATTTATTATAAAAATTGAGGTAATAAAAAATCAAGTGGTTTTCCCTTCTAATTCTTTAATTTTTGTACATTACCTTGTCTGTGATATTATATATACTGTTGGCCATCTAAGTCCCAGTGATCAAGAGAGAAAGCCAAGAGGAGTGCTCTGAAATTTCAGTTCCACTTTAGTGTTCCTAAATTATTTTGTTCCCTTCAATTTAGGCTGGTTCAACACCAGCCAGCCCCTCGCTCAGTCTTCCCCAGTGGGACGTGGAAGACAATCAGAAGTGTGAAAGTGGGAAAACTCATGTCTTGAGATGAAAGGCAGTTTAACAGGCAAAGATGAAGCTGTGCATGCAAGCCAAGCAAAATAAGGAATTCATTAACCACCTTCCATGGGGAGTCAGGTGTTCAGCCATCCCTAGGAAAGCAGAGCTCCATCATGCATAGCAGTGTCTAGGGAGGATAAATGCCAGCTCTGTAAACATCTCCTCCTTCTTCCCCCACCTTTATACACTGGGCATGATGCCATGGTCTGGAATATCCCTGTGGTCACTGCAGGTCAGCTATCCCAGCTGTGTCCCTTCCAAACTTCTTGTGCACAGCCAGCCCACTCACAAGTGTGGAGGTGAGGGGCATAAAAGGTCTTGGCTCTGTGCAAGCGCTGTTCAGCTGTAACTAAAACATCCTTCTATTATCAATACTGTTTCCAGCAAACAGTATTTCCAAATCCCAAACACAGATTCATATATCAGCTGCTCTGGAGAGAATTAATTTTATCCCAACTACAATCAGCACATCACTGAAAAAAAAAAACAAAAAAAAAACCCCAAAACCAACCAACGAAAAACCCCCAAAACAACAAAAAACCCAACCAAAACAAAAAAAACCCCAGCCAAACAAAAACTCCAAACAAAACAAAAGAAACTAAAACTGAAATATTACAGCAGACTCCAAACAGAATTCTGTTGCATTAAGATGCAAATGATTTCGTTGCATTAATGCAACTAAATCTGTTGCATGAAAATGCAAATATATTTTTTGTTAATAAGCAAAAATGAAAATAGAAAAAGGGATGAGCCTTCTAGTATTTGTTTATGCTTCATTTTTGTGAAATGTGCCAGAAGTAGGCTAGGCTTTTAACAAAGAATAAGAAAAAATTCTTGTTGTGTGTTTCAGGTGACCAGCACAAAGGAAATGATGCAGTGGTGAGGCTTACATACAACTTGCTGCTTTCCTTTTTCAAAAAATTCTTTAGATCCACTTACTTTGACAACTGTTGTTGAGAGCAAGACTATAAATGCACAAAAGAGAGAGAAAGTGGCTTGCTAATTACACATTTAGAGCAGAAATATGATACACTATGGATTCAAGCTAATGTAGATCTTAAGTGGTGGATTCCCAGTAATATGATTTTCTCAAATATAATTTCTCTTGTACACATTTTCATTTTCTGAAACCTTTGACATGTCAGTCTATTATAATCTGCTTAGTTGTCCTCTTTCCTGTACTGTATTTATGTTCATGGCTTTTCTGTGTATTGTTTGTATTGTATTCTTGTTTACACGAGAATATTTTTCTATAAAAATAATGCATATGAATAGAAGAATACAATGAAGCTTTTCTCATTTTTGCATATGAACATGCTAATTAATACTTTTTAAATCATATCCAGTGTTTGCTGGTCTCCCCAGTGTGTTACAAACTCCTGCCACTCACTGCTCCTCCATTCTCCTTCTCCTGTGTTTGGCAGCAGAGGATTCTAATTGGGGTAATCCAATTTAGCAAGATTGCAGATTCAGTGTCCAACTGTGCCTTCAAGCATCAAAGTGATCAGTTTCTATGGTCCTCTTATGGAGGTGTTAACTGCCATAGAATCTGTACACCATTTTTTCCTATTTTAAAACCCAGCCTAGACAATTAAGACTATGCTCTCCTTTCTAAAGTGTTACTGCACTTTCAAACATCATCCATTAATTTTATTTGCATGCCTGTTTGCAACATTTGCCACAGAGAAAATTCAGTCTTTTATGTGAGTGTACAGAATGTTGTAAATACTACTCTTGGACAGTGAAATGTTTAAAATTGACAAGTGTTTCTGCCGTCTTTGTACTTGTCCATAGCACTGATTAGCATGAATCAGTGAAGTGTGATTGGCACACATGCATGTTTCAAAAAATCAACTTCCTAATGGCATTTGTTTTGTTTTAGTGGATATAAAGCATACATACATACATACATACATATATATATATATATATAAAATGATCCATGTATCTCAAAATCCATGTAGAAGCAGTAAATTCTTCTGAATCCTTCTAGTTTTTGCTCTTGTAAAACTTGTTTGGCACATACACAATAAGTTCCATCCATCATGGAGGGTTATATTTATATGAATAAAACTAGTTTTATGCTAGTGCAACTCCAGTGTTTCTGTAATAAATACCAATCTAATAGAAACAGTGAATTAGGAGTGTCCTGGATGATGTTACTTATATGGTTCAGATTTAAGTAGTCCTATGAGCAATGGAGAATTTTACTTAGTGAATCTTACAAATCCCTTCTGATTTGAGATGTTCTGTGGTTCTGCAATTCTGTGAAAACACCAATGTGAGGTACAGAATTATGCAGGAGAACATTTTTCTTTTTTCACCCATGTTTGTTATAGACCAAAAGTAACTGCTGTGTCTCTCTCTCTCTTTCTCTTCACCCTGTCCATGCTGAGCTAGGAGGAAGGAGCTGAAGAGAAGCTATAGAATAGTGCAGCAGTTTGGGCTTGTCCTATGGCATCCCTTTCACTCAGTGGTGTATAACAAATTTATTGCCATGTAGCTAATGCAATCTGCTCACACACACACACACACACACACACAAACACAGAGGTAAATACCATCAATATTAGTCTAGACACCATGAAGTTTTTACAAAAAAAAAAAAGTCTTGCTAAAGTAGTTTCCCCGTTACCTTACCACAGGTCAGGTAATAAATAAGTCGGGAGGTTTCAAAGGTTTCAAGTCCTTTGATAGAGGCTTACAAGGCTTCTTCCAGTGCATTACTCATCTGAGCATTAATGCAACTTCAGAACATTTGGATGGCCAATGACAGAGATACTCAGGAAGGCAAAATACTCCATAAACTAAATGTCTCATAGCTGAGGAAGAGACTCAGTGAGCCAAAAGTTCCAATCTGTTTCGGTGGAGTGTGTTCCTGTTGTCAAGGCAAAGAGTGCTTTGCATTGTACAATTCCAGCAGCTCTCTTCATGAAGTGGAAGAGGAATACAAAGGTTCCTGCAAACTGAATGTCTCATGGTAATATGTCATGAAGGAGGAAGCAGTCTCCTAAATAGTGATGTATAAAGCAATTATGTTTTCTGTATCGCCCTCTTAAAATCCACCAGGTAGTACCAGGACACTTCTGCATCCTTCTCCTGCATGAGAAGTATTCCCATTTTCTGCACTTTAAAAAATTTCTTCGTGATGCATTCTGAATTGCACTCCCTGATCTGAAGAGGCTTTAAAAGCCAACATTTCAATATTAAGATTGGATGTGAATATTTACACGTTAGCAGGCTTCTTTCAGACTCTTCCGTACAAATTCTAATTTACATTCTGTTAATAATGAGAGATTTTGCAGTATGTTTATTTTTAACAAATCAGTGCTGTGATCATTTTCTAGGTGTTTGACCAAGGAGAGTAAGGTCTTACACATAGAAATGGTGTTATGTTGTTGGACACAACAATATCTGTAAATCATAACTCCCAAGAGAAATGGGGTGTAGGGCACAAACATTAGAAATTAATTATTATCCTGTTCACTCATCAAAAGAAATTGCTGAAGGTGACCTGGCCAAACTGAAAATTTGCTTTCCATCCAATCTGCAACTATAGAGGCATATGTAATTACAGATGTTCTGAGCTGTGTTGCTCCTCCTAAGTATTTTCCAATGCCTATTGAAATTAAAGGGAGTAATCATCCAGCTTCATTAAGATTTAGTGTTGGCCTTTGGTTATCTTCTTTCTGTCGTTGTTCTGAATTCATGTAATCAGCAGTGGGATGAAGGGTAAACTGCTGCAAACTCTTCTTATTTGTATTTAAAGAAAGAAGTTTCTTCTGAAGAATTCCCTTTTCCCTAGAATCTCATAATTAGTATTTCTGAAGTGTTTTATTCCAGGTTTAGTTGAAAATAACCTTTTAAAATGTTTGTGATGCTGGAAGTTAATATACATATGCCGCACAGTATTTAATATAAATATCTATCTGTCTATAAGTATAAAAAGCAAATAATAATTTGCTTTTCGTTGCCAGTTCTTCCATTTTTTACAAAGTTAAGGCTTTTCTAAGTTATCCATTGAAACTTATGAGACATCATAGTAAGGGTTTTTAAGTGCCTCCACATAACTGATCCCTGACCCTTTGGGATTGCCCAAATATTTTCAGGAATCTGTTCTGAAGAGTGCTGCTGATACAGAAAGGCAAAATGAGTTTGGTTGCAGACTGGATAATGATCACAGAGCAGAAACCAGCTTTGGGGTGCTAAGAACTTAGGCACATCTGAAATGCAGGCAGCTGTAAGTGTAAGGGTTCCAGGATGCCATCACCCCTCACCATTGTAAGCGCATTTGCCCTGTTACTCTCTTCTGTAGGCACTGCCTTTAGCACATGTAGGATACTTAGGTCTTTCTGTTCTTGTGCTCCTCATATCTGTGTGCAGAGCGACGTGGTGCCCACACAGTCTGTAACACCCATCTGTGATTTCATAGAAAATCCCCACTTTTCAGTTGTCATCCTTTACGTGTTCTCTATCACAGTAATCTCAGAGAGTTGTAGAGCTTGTAGAGTATGTGTTCACACTGGTATTACTCAAAGATGCCTGCTCAAGATACAGAGCTGGAAAAGAGTGCATAGTCAAGCCGATTATTCAGCACAAACATATTATTTTGATAATTTAAATAACTTCTTTCAATGAACACAGTGCAACATTAAATAATTGGACAATTTGTCTTAGATATATGGCAGCTGATTGGAGTTACGGGGGAAAGAAACTATTTCAGAAAAACTGGAGGAAAAAAATTTTAAAAACCCACTTCTCCTTAAAGTCTTTAAATTAAATATATTAAATATATTATTATAATAATATATATTATAATATAATACAAAATATTATTATTATAATAAATAAATAATTTATTTATTTATGTATATTCTCTGTAACTGCTTCTCAGATTCTCTTTTTGCTGCCTTGTGTTTTTAACCTGCCAGAGTTTATAATCCTTCCTATTAACCTTCCTCAAACATTAGTTCAGCTTTTGAAAGATACCCTCTTATTTCCTTATACCCTCTTTCATCCCTTAGTACCATGCAGACTTTTCTCAGCTTTACTCTAATGAAGTTTTTTGCTCATCAAGGAAACTGAATCAAAGTATACTTTTGCAGCCCTTTAAAAGCTTTTCCCTACCAACATTTTGAATAATGTCTTACGTGCTACTGAGGATAGCTTTTTGTCTCTTAGGTTTCCGGTATCATTCTGCCTCAGCCTTAGACTTTGTTTTCATACAGACTGAATCTAATTGGAGGTAGATCCACTCATCTTCTGTTATCACATTTCTTAACCTCCTGAACACACTGATCTCCCTAAAAAAAGTCACAATCACTTTTCCTATCTTGGTATGAAAAAAATAAAATTTTTGATTCAAAAAAAAAAAAAAAAAAAAACTTCTCTTAATTTTACAGAGAAAGATTTAATGTTACAACCATAATTTTTCTCATTCCTAATAATTTAAATTCTAAATCTTAAAAAAAATCTATTTCAGGAGACAATTCATTTAATCTACCTAGATACCATCAATCCACTAAACTAAATAGGTAGTATTTGAGGAAATTTAAGCACATTACTAGGTTCCTTATTCATGAAACATTAAATAGATGTTTCTGCTGATTCTGTGATTTTTCCTGAACAGCAGGCTCACACTGGAATCTGACTTTGCTCCATGTGCTCCCATCCTTGTGCACAGCAATACAGCAAATCTAGCTCATCCATGGACACTGATTTATCCACCTGTGTGCTGCTACTGGTGATCACTTCTCGTTAATATAAGACTCCTACTCTTCCTCACATCCATGAATTTCTCAGCTGTTAAGTCCTCTATACTACTTGTAGAATACAATCCAGAGCTAAAATGGAGGTTTGAATCAAGCCTACAGGATTATAGTGGCTGAAGCATCTTGTGAGCAGGCACAGAGTGCTCACACAGGTCCTTGAAAGTACATGGTTGGCAGCTGTGCCAGACCGTCTGTACAGGCACAGGGAATGGTGTGGGAATGACATTTGCTGATTAGAGGCACAGTTTATACACCAGAACCAGTCTGTGACTCCCAGGAGGCTGCAGAGCCCGAAGATAATTCCATAACTGGTTAGTTCTTAGATACCTTTTTCTTCTTTGAAAACATTAAATGCATATGTATATACAAAATATATAAGGCAAAACAGCCCTTTTTTCAAATCACCCTCTGTGACTATTAGAGAATTACGAATGGAAGGAGATCTACAATTATAAAAAAGTTAGCTAGGGCCCTAATGTGAATAAAATAATCAATATTATTTTCCACTACATTTTCATTAAACTAGTGCCTAATTTTAATGGTAAGCTTACAGGTTTCCACTTAGATTTATTTATCCTGATTCCTCTCCTCAAAAAAGTCAAAGCACACATAACCCTCCTGGTCTTTATTATCTGCTTGCTATTTAATAAACCACAGCAGTTTCTGGTATTGAAAGCCATGAAAGCTCTTAGTGTGGCTGCAATGATCCTTTTTTAATCAAGGTCTTCCAGGAGAAGGTTTGTGGACCTCATGTGTGAGGCGTAAGTAGAAGTTCTGTTGTGTGGTTACCTGTACATTTCACAGCAATCTCTTGTGTCTCTACTGTCACCGTTCCTGTCTTCAGTAAATATCTTTGCATGCTGTTTACTTTCCAAGTATAAGGATTATGGAAAAGAATGTATTTAGAGGACTAATTTCCTTTCCCTATCTGTAGCATGCAGTTGCTATGCAAAGAAGCCATTCATATCCTACGTACAAGTCCACATTTTAAAGAGGGACACAAGATAATGAGGGCATTTAAAAAATTTAAATTTGAAATTGCTGAACTTTGTTAATTTTCAGGATTAAAAGCTTGTATAAATATAAATTTACAGTCAATAAAGTGCCATTGTCAAAAATTTGACAATTCTTGTTTTTCTAAACACTCTTTAAATACCTAGAGTTGCTGAAATCCAAACCAAATCAAGCCAAAGCCAAAAGTTTTCCCGTGCAAAACGCTTCAAGAATTGAAATGGACTTTGTGTAAAGTCTACCAGTTGCAAAACATGGGTTTAGTTTGCAAAATAAGATCCACCAAACCTTCATTTGTGTGAATGCACCTGACCCCATCTCATCTTAGAGCTCATGGTCTGCAATGGCAAGAGGCAGGAGGAAGGAGTCAAACTACTCCAGGACTCAGTTACTATTTCTGTGAGCCAAGGGCTGCATGTTTATCTTCAAGTATTCCTCTGCAGATTCTGAAGGTGTGAAAACACTTTGTTCTCCCCTGTAAAAACTGTCAGCTTCGTCAATAGGAGGAGATTTGTTCTTCAACACTGGACCTTATCACTTAGAGTTTCCTTCAAACTTGAGAGGAAAACTCATGTTTGTCAGCACTGGTCCTCAGGAGAGACATAAAATGCATTAATATGTGTTGGAGAGCCAGCACAGAAAGCATGAGTAATCCAGGAGCTTTCTGGAGTGCTCTGATGACAACTTGATCGCAGATTTAAGCAAAGATAACACAAATGAGCAAGTTGTTTCTGACAAAGACAAAAAAAAAAAGAAGTTCAGAAGAGGTAAAAGTAGGTTCAGGTGGTCCAGGAGAAATTCAGAGACACACTCTGAGCATACAGGGATAGAGTTAGGAAGGAAGAAGTCCATTTGGAGTGGACCTCTCCAGTGAAAAAATTGAAAGGTAACAAGAAAGACTTTTATGGATATATCTGCAAAAAGGAAGAAGAGAAAAAGTACAGACCCACTGGTGAGCTGGGAAGAGAATGTGATGACAGAGGAGCTGAGAAAAATTTGATGTTTTCTTTGCTTTAGTTTTTAGTGTTAAGTCTTGCTATAAGGAATCCATGGCCGCACAGACCAGTGTGAGAGTCCAGAAAAGTCCAGAAGAACTACCTTAGCAGATGAGGATCAAGTCAGGAAGCATTTAAACATACTGGACACACAGAAGTTCATGGACGCTGATTGGATGCAAGGGCAGAGAGAGCTGTGTGATAGCACGGTGAGAATTTCCTGTTTGGAGCCCTGGGTAACCTGCTGGCCGTGCTCTGTGCCTGCACACTCAGTGCACTCAATTACTGCTTAGCTATACAGTAAGGAAGCATTTTGGAGAATGAATGCTTATCAAAAAAAGCATGACAGAAATGATTCCATGAGGGACCTTAATGGCATTTAGTTCCTGTGGGCAGTGATAGTGTTCACTAGACCAGGTTACTCTGAGCCCATCCAACCTGGCCTTGAACATTTTCAGGGATAAGACATTCACATTTTCTCCACGCAACCTGCTTTAGAGACTCGCCACCCTCTCAGCAAAAAATTTGCTTGTAATACCTTATCTAAATCTACCTTCATTTAGCTTAAAACCATTTGCCCTTGTCCTATCACAACATGCCCTTGTAAAAAGGCAAAAAAAATTTTGTCGTTTTTCTTTATTATTATGGACTGGGAAAATTATCAGAAAACTTGACCAGCTGATCAGACATATTGATTTTTCTTTAAGAATTTAAGCTATCCCATTTAAGTTTTTATGTTTATCAAGTCTATCTATATATGTTTCATATAATTCCCCATATATTGAAATGTGTGCTTACTGATTCTTCAAAATCAGTTGTATGTTTTAGCAATATTCTATGTTGTTTCTTGAAAGTTGTTTTTAATGCTAAAAAATACAAGTTAATATATGCAGTGCTGCTGTCACGTGTGAAGGGGGCTTTGCTCAAGCCCTCAGTATGTGATCACCTGTCAGTGCCCCAGGAAAGGCTCAGCCCTCGTGCCTGGCCAGTCTGTCAGCATCCTGCTGTGGGGACCCCTCACTGAGCAGTTTGGGGGGCAGGGGCTGGGTCAGGGTCCCTCCCCCTCCTGCATCTCCCCATCTGCACCCACTGCTGGCTGTGGAACCTCTGGCTCAGTAGGGGTGGCTGTACCCTGAGGGCAGGTATCTCAGGGCAGCAGCTGAGACAGCCTCGGGATGGGCACCTGTGCCGGCTCCAGAGCAGGACATCTCCCTTTCTCTCTCCTGGTTTTAAGCTGCTGGGAGCGTTTTCAGCTGGAGAGGACACTGAGTTCCCTCTTCTCAAGAGTTTTGACAGAGTCTGGCTGTGGTCTCCACTCCACCCTGCATTTAGACCCCGTAGACTGCATTGTGTCTGGGAGGTTGGATATGCTCCCACCTGGGAGTAGCAACTGTATTTTCCCCTATAATTTCCAAGCCCCCAGTCATTTTCCTACAGTGTTGTTTGAAGAAGGTCTTCTTCCTTCTTTAATTAGAGTTGGTTATTGGTATCTAAGCAACTATTTCAAGTAGAGCCAGATGTAACTTCACGAAGTTGGTCTTTCTAACTGAGATCAACAGGGAAAAGCAGCACCAAAGCAGAAAATTGGGCTCTGAAATTTGTACTAATAGGACTTAATTCTATTTTACATTTCATTGTGACCAGCTCTTATCATGTGGCATTGTTCAAGGCTACTTCATAAAAAGTATTAGATAGGGAAAATATTTTGAAGTGGTCTTTGAAAAATTGTAACTTTCAAGGCAATTTTTTCTTATAATCGAAACAGTGCAAAGTATAGAGGATAACTACAGACAAGAGATATAGATGTAGTTTCTTAGCATTTTCAAATTGGTACAAAACACTGATTTTCCAGTTCTTGATGTATAATTGCTTGATACTCTTTAATCAACACCAGGGGAAACACATCACATAAGCTAGCTTGATAATTTCAATTAATGCATTTAAATTTCACAGAATTTTATGTAGCATCACACTTGCATGGCATGGCATCTGTTCTTGCTTTTAACTCTCGTAAGTATTTATACATGATGGCCCTTGAGTCATTGCTGTCTTCATAAAAACCTTATACATCAATTGTGCTGGTTGATGGGCGTATGTTAGGTAATATATTTGATGGCCCACAAATTAAGTTCCATGGAAAACTACTGGCTATCAGAGGAATAGATTGTTTAATCAGTTATGATAAACCTACCATTGAGAATATGAGGAAAGGAAGTTGAATTACCATGTTCTAAAGCTGAGAAACATACAGCAATGTGTAATCTTTTTACCACTGTAAATTTACTTAGTACTTGACTGTAGTTGACTAAGAACAAATTAAATATGGTTATGTTCAAATATGGCCTTTGTGATGCCTCTCTATATGTGTATTACAGACTTTTCAGAAAGGATGAAATTTTCCTTAAAGGCATAGGTGTTTGCTTCATTCGCGGTGCGGCAGCCCAGGACATCAGACTTGAGATCATCTTGTACATATTTAAAGTAGCTGCATTCCCAAGATTTCTAGTTAAAATATAATGTCATTTTCTGTTTAATCAATCACTCAAGTACCTTCTGTTACATATCATGAGATCTTACTTATTTGCACATTATTGTAACAAAATATCAGAAGATATTATTCATGCTGGTGGTTCTTGATTAAGTCATTTCGTTTTACTGCACATTTTCTGCTTTTCATGAAGAACTGAAAGAAATTGAAGGCAGACTGAAATTTTTACTCTATTAGTTAGGTTGTAATGTTTTGGTTGGTATAAATGACATTTTATTGCATAAAACACAATGCTACACTGTAGAGAATAAAATTCTGTAATATGAAAGAAAAGGAAATTGATTGAAAGGTTTATGTGTTCATAATGATGTTTTGTTATGAAATCCTTCCCATAAAAGTATTATCTTTGACTACCTAAGGCTCTGGTGGTATTTCTAAATTGCATGATGTGCCCAGAAATATTTATACAAGTAACTAAAACTAGACTTGGCTTATGCAGAAAATCAGCCCTCAAGTTGCTGTTATACAATTAAGAAAAAAGAGCCAAGGTTCTGACCCTCAGGACTATTATGCTGCACAGATAGGCCATTGTTCCAGACAAGAAAATGGAGTCATAGAGTAATTATTTCCCATCTATCAGGAAATTAGGGAGGAGACAAGAGGCCAGAGAACACCACAACTGACCAGCTGGGGATGCATGCAGGGTAAACATCCTTCTCATTTGCTGGCTTTCCATCAGGAACATCTGCTGCAAAACTTGTGCCATCCCTCTACCAGCTTAATTTCTGTTATTTTTCTGTCCCAGAATGGCAGAATGCCCTGAGTTGGAAGGGACCCATAAGGTTCATCTAGTCTAACTCTTATGAGAATGGCCTGTAGAGGGATTACCCCCAGTGGTTTTAGCATCACACTTTAACCATCTGAGCTGATCTCAGGGCATAAGAATTCACAAGGTGCAGATAAGGTGGCAGTCATGGGCTTTCAGTAGAAACTTGTGCCGCTGCATTTTATGGAGATGTTGAATTTCACTTTAATCTTGTTGGGTAGCCCTTGGCTAGACACTTTCCACTGGAGATCCCCCATGACCAGGGCCCCAAGGTGCTGGTGTGAGTCCAGAAATAAGGAATTCACACAGTGCCAGGCTGCCTGGTGGTGTGCCACCCAGCCATTGCATCTCTGAGGTCAGGAACTTTTTCCCTTAGCAGATAGATCATGGAAAGCCTCTGTTACCAACTTGTCTGCTATTTTTGCTTGCCATCTAAAGCAGTAGGCTCTGCTCAGAAAGACAGCTCATAGAGGCTGTAGTTGTTAATGCCACTTGAATTCTTCACAGTGTACTGAACAGTCATTGAAGTGACTGTATCTCTCTTCCCTCAAAGTCTCTTTCCAAAGTAGGTAATGCATTTATTTGATGGCAAAATGCTAGGTAAGTCACTGATATTTGTTTTGGAAAAATTTCATGAACTATATTCCTATTGTTTCCATGCTGTACTTGGGAATTGCCTACTGTGTTAATCTATTATATAAATAATATACTACGACTCTCAAGTCAAATGCAAAAAGAAAAGGTGTAACAGAAATGCAGTTTTAGTAACGCTTAGTCTAGTGAAAGCAGGTTCCTTTCCCAAGGTGAGAGAGAGAGGAAAATATAGGTTTTGTGTGCCCAAAGCAGTCCAGATGGAACCACAGTAGGAGGCATACTACTGTAAATACAAGTTTTGTTTATTTCAGGCAATGTATGCTTAACATTTCTGTTATGTTTCTTTACTTTTGTAATTATGATATGCTAATATTCAATTACTAAGGCTTCAGTGATTTTTTTTCAATTCTCAGCATTTGTCATAAAGTGCTTATACATTTCCCTTGCATTAAAAATAAGTTTACTTTATGGCAAGACTGGCTTCAAACCACTACATAATACTTCTGCTTTCCTTTATGTTTCAGTGTAGTCAAAATATTATATATTATGCCAAATAAAACACCTCAGGTAGCAAACCATCTTATCTTGCTACATTCTTCAAAGTAATTTATGTGAGCTGTGCTGTAACAACTTTCTAGAGCTCAAAATATAAATCTAGGTTGTCATGGATACACACATGAGAAGGCTTTCTTTATAAATATGTTACGAGTCTGACAATTTATTTTTAGTAGAATTTTCAAAAAAGAAAAAAGATGTAGCATATAACCAGGGCCATTATTGGTTATTCCGATTGCACTTGAATACATTCCTGCTTCTTCCTCTTCATTATCTCAAAATTTCTTTTAACAAGGTGGTTTATGTGGATGTCAAAATGGCTGATAAGGGCCCTGGGCTTTTTCTCACCTGTGTTACCCCAGCTTTTTACCTAGCATGCCTGAACTGGAATGCATATATTGCTTGCCAGCAGTTAAAAAGTTGGAGTTTTTAATCTAGTACAGGGTTAACCAGCGCTTTCAGGACTGGACAACATTCAGCTGCCATTTTTCTATCACATTAGGTAAAATAAATACAGTAATGATGACATATGGCTGGATAACCTAAATAATTCATGAAGCTTTCAAGTCAGGAGATACTTTCTGGTATCACATCTTCCATTGTGCTTCCTCTTCTCTGCTGCATCAGTAGTGCAAGAGGCAATGCATAATTTTCTGTTACTGGTAATTATAAATAACAAAGTTATAAGCCTCTGATAAAAAAATGAGAAGAGAAAACAATAATTTAAAAAGGAAAAATAGATTGCTGGGAGCAATTCATAGTCATAAAAGTGTACTAAACAAATTATTATTTTAACACATTTGTCTGTAGATTTTGATAAAACAGAAAATAGAGAAGATGCTAGTTCAAAGGTCTGAAACTTTGTCTGTATTAATATAAAGTAAAAAAAAAAACCAAAAAAACCCCAAAAAACCCCCAAACCCCCCCAAGCCACTAAGTAGGATAAATGGAGGATTTCCATAGAATAAACACAAAATATTATGAGTTACCTAAAATGTTGCAATTTTTCCAAGAGTACATAAATGTTCATGTCTCTGGCTTGTTGCATGAACTTTGGTAGAGAAACAGATTGTGTTTAGCATTTGTGCAGTTCTTTTCACAGAAATACTGTTAACTAGAAATTTTCTAAATATTCCACAAATGAAAATATAATCCCAAGTGCTAATTTCTTGGAAGATTATATCAGACATAAAATAATTTTGAAATTGGTTATCAAAGATGTTATTAAAAATATATTGTTGTTATAAATATAAAATGTTCATTATTATTTTCCGGGAGGTTTTTCTCCTAAGAACTTCTAACTTGCATATATCTGTCCAGTTTCAACGGTTTTCAGATTCTTCTCTTCTAAGCTACCTTAACTACAGTATTGAAATGTCATGTAAATCATGGCCATAGATGAAGCAGAAAGTTTTTGTTATAAATCTGAAAATAATTAATGGCTTGTGTCCTCAATATAACAGATACTTTATACATAACACAATAGAGGCATCAAGTTCAGTGCCAACAGCACAGGAAGAATCTGTTTATTTGCCTTCTGGGACTAAACCATAAATCACAGAGCTAAAATTTCTGACCTAGTATCTTAAGAAAGTGCTAAAAACATGAAAGAGGAGGTGAAATCCCACAATCCTGGAGAGAATCTGTTATTGGTTAAGGCTGGCAGGAATAACTATGTTTTGATAAAATAGAGTATGGCATTACTACATTGGGAAAATGCTGTCTCTTAAATTTATTTTTCAGAATCTAGTACTGAAGAGCCTAAAATACAATATGCATGTGTTGTGTTGGCATGTGATTTGAAAATCTTATTAATAAGGCTGTGTAAGTATCAGCAGAATTAGTGAAGTTGTACAAATTATGGGACTCAAGTATCAGAGTACTTTAACATGCTATGCCTGTTGGATGTTACAGAACAGACTACAATGGGGACATTGACCTGACAAGGTCTTGCTAAGTAAGCCAAAAAAGCTCCTCCAGAAAAGCCTTCCAGCAGCTTTATATTGCCAGTGGAATCTTTCCATCAAGTATTGGTATGAGTGGCTAGAATTTTATAGTAGTGGTAGGGGAGCCATGAGCACAGTGCAGTGTTAGCCAATGCTCAGTTATAGACTATTGCATAACTGAGTGACACCTTAAAAAAATAATCCTCTTTCATTTTCTTTTTCTCTGTTTTCCTGTTCCCATGGACTCTGCTGGTCTGTCCCAATTGTTACGTGTATTTTCTTTGGAGAAGTGAGGCATGGACAACTTGTCTCCTTAAATAAACGAGTAGTTAGTCTGTCATGAGTAGTACTACAGTTGTGCTGTACCAAAAAAAAAAAAAAAAATTAAAACCAAAACTTTAGATCCTTCTGCAGTACAGTTTTATGCTCCAATTTGACTCTGCTGTCTGATTTAAGGGTTTAGAACTGCATGAATAAGAGATTGTTGTTGCTATCCACTTGGTATGAGGCTTCATAACCAACCTAAAAATTGACATCAAAATTAACACATTTTGGGCAGATTTTTTCGTTTATGAGTGATGGCTTTTCAAATGGACTGATTTAGTTTGGCTATGAACTGTGAAACAAATGTGATTCAATGTAAAGGTAACAATGAAGATCTAATTTCTGGTGGTTTAAATTTTTGTGGTTTCTATTGAGGAAGGAACTATGCTATACTTTACATATAAGCAGAAAAAGGGACCAAATCCTATAACAACAAAAGGGATTTAAAAAGAAAATCAACCTCAGGAAGTTGTTAGGCAAATGCAAGCTGAGACTACAGCTTATTTGATACAATTGATGTGTTTTTTACTGTTGCTCTCATCTGGCACTTTTTGTGTCACCCATTTCTTGCCTCTGACTAGGAAACTAGATTACTGTCTCCAGAGGCATTGACTACTTTTCTTACAGCTTTGATCAGTGACCAGTCCAAAAGCCCCCAAGCTTTGGTTTCTTCCCAACGTAACGCTGTATGCAAATGGATAATAATTGCAACAGACTACATGGAAAACACCATCCAGAGTTTGTTGCTGTCCAGATGTGCCTATAATTGTTCCAGGGAAAATGTTGGTGTAAAATTGCAGGTGTTCGTTAGTCCAGGATATAAAAAGAATATATACAGACGTGGTATGTGACTTAGAAATAAATCAAAACAAAATCCACAAAGTGCTGAAAATAGACCCAAATAAAGTTATCAGTTTGAAAGTGTATTTTAAAGTAGACCACTGGAGTAATTTGTATCTATTGGAGAATATAAGTGTGGTTTTGAATAATAGTGCTTGTTGAAGTATTTTTGTCCAGATTTTGCCATTCCTTGTTTGTTTAATTTCATTAAGAGCTCAGCCTTACACCATTTCTTGTGTTATTCTGTGAAAAAAAAAAATCACAGATTTCTCAGGGGATGCAGAGGATCACCAACTCTATAAATTGTCCTCCTGTTGCCTAGTAGAAGATATTGCTGCTCAAAATGTGTGTGGAAAAATTACTTAAATTACTTATTTTTACATTGAGGCTGAAGTTTCTGTGAAGGATTTCCTAGTGAAAGCGCAAGTATACAGTTAGTTAATTCATAGTACCTGTGTAATGAGCAAAATTTAACAAGTAATTTTGCTGTTATTTGCTAGGACTATACCTATTTGTGTTACATTGATTTTCCTTGCAGCTGCTTCTGTTGTGCTGCCTGCTGTGTCTCTTCTGGGCTATCATCCTCTGGTGTGTTTCCTCATAAGTGTGAGGGTGCCCCTTTGTGGTCTTTTCAGTTTTGGTGACTGAACCATTTACAGAGAGAGACCATTCGCCACAAGGGCTTGGTGGCCAGATTGGCTCCTCAAACCAGTATGAACAGTGGCACACAGCCAAGTGAGTAGCTGGGGAAAGTACTGAAGGCAGTGTAGGATTAGCTGTCTGCACTGATGCATGTTGAAAATAATAAAAATATAGTGAAAGGAGATATTCAGGAAAGCAGACAGGTCAGTAATGAAACACTAAATGTGCTCAAAGCATCTGAGACAAGTGGCTGCAGGATGCTTCATCATCGGATGTGGTGTCTGCACCAGGGTTCTTCCCCTTTGGGAGAAGGGCAGAAGGTGTGGGAGTGAGGTATGCAGAAATGCTGTACCTGTGGAAAATATCATTTGGTTATTTTGGCTTATTTTATAAACCCATAGCAGAAGGTATTAGAGTTTTTTTGTAATTCATTGCTACTTTCAAAAGGTAATAAACTGTTGTGAGCCAAAGTGAAGAAGTTGCCCTTGTTGCATACTGCATCTGTCTGAGTCAAGTGAAGTACAGAAGTGCAAGAGAGCTGTTCTGTAGGGTTTTCATTGAAAGGCACAGCAGTCAGGGTGAATTGTTCTCATGAAATATTGTATTTTTTCTGCATTTTTTCGAGCAAAATAATCAAGACTAAAAAACACTAAACCAAAATAACTTAGTAAATTTGATATCTGAATGGGAAATTATAAAGAAAATTATGCTATAGGTAAAAATTGAGAAAGCATTTACAAAAAGTTAAACTGTTCAGATAAGAACATGATGGCTAAGATGGAAAGAAGCTTTTAGCATAAACATAAATGTAAATGTATGAGCATCCTTATTTCTGTCATATGCTGCAGAGGTTAAAGAACTGACAGCTTGCCTACACTTGAAATTCTATTTAAATTAAGATAGATTGCAATTTAAAATGTGGCATTTGTACCCAAGTAACAATCAACCATGGACATTTCTAGTCCCAAAATATAAGTGTTACATGCCTATGTATCTTAACCTCCTTCAAAGATAAACTCTAAAAGGCTTCAGCCAGCAATTAAAGAGGAATTTCTGGTGTAATACACCATTCAAAGATACAGTTTCAATATTTAAGGGTTCGTAGATCTACAAATACTTGGAGAGCAACTAAAGGCAAAGTGGTGCAAATTATCAATGGCTGCAGAAACCACAAACCACAAATATTGGTGAAGGCTCCTTGTGACCTATCTGTACAAACACACATTTTCAGTCCATAGTGTGGAGTCTTTGAGACTCCTTCACTTGTGTATTTTGGAACTGGGAGCAATCAAACAGGGTCTCTAGAAAAATACTTCTGAGGGGCAGAGTGGGTGTGCTGTGCTGCCCAGTTCACCTGCTCTCTCACAAGTCTGCTTCCCCTGGCTCTCTGCAGGACTGTGCGCTCTGATACCGCTGAGATCTCTTGTGGCAGCCCAGCTTGGTGCTTTTCCAGGCAAAAGCCCCATGCAGATCAGTTAAAGGAAATCTCAAGGTAGTAGGCATATAAAATAATCATATTCAATATCCATCACATCCTTATAAAACTTGGGATAAAAGGAAGAATACCCTTTACTTCATCTTTTTAGTCAGTTGCCAGAAGACATGATTTATAGCTACATACAATAATGTTTACATATATATATATATATATATATATATATGCTCGAAATTATGGAATTATCTTCATCTATAGCAAGTAATTTAATTAATATTTAATAAGTAGACAGACATTACATTAGTATGCATGTCTGTGTTGGGGAAGAGGGAATTATGAACATGTGGCAAAAGACCTGTGAAACATCTTGGCAGAGATAACAGCAGAAAAACCACCTCAGGCATGCAATGAATAGAAAAGATGTCAGAGCAGTGGATTAATTTTATAATTTAATTATCAGTTGAGTTAAGCATCAATAAAATTTGTCTCTCCTAAGTTATGGCAAGCATAAAATTAAGTATAGTTTATCCAAACCTTATAAAATAAACTTATCTTTCTATACTCTGATTTTTGCAAGAAATCACATGAAATGGACATAAATAAATTGGAATATGAGTATGTTGAAAAATACCCTCTTACTGTTAATATCACAGCTTGCTATTCATTGATGTACTTTTCAATTTTTTTTGCTAACAGCCCTGCAAAGTGCCTGGATACTTAGGTGAATTGTGATTCTTTACTATACTAATGGAAGGATTTGTTATCACTGACTTTGAAACAAGAGCTTCTGAATTATTTCTTTTTCTATTTTCATCCTGCCATTTCCTCCGCAAACCTAGGAGATGGACAAAATACCTGATGAAGAACTAGCACCTCCACATCAGTGTGTTTATGTAGTAGACCCATGGTGGCCACTGTAAGCAAAGGTAGCTCTATTTCTAAATGCAAGGGTAACTCTATATTTTCTGGTATTCGGTATCCCACTGGGAAGTGCAAGCCCTTTGGTCCAAGAGCAAGGAAGCCTTGACAAAGTCTCTATCTACATTGTGAAGATGTCTTTCTTCTCACATAAGTTGTATTGAGGCCTTTGGCATGGTCCCCACATCATCCTTCTCTCTAAATGTGAGAGATATGGATTTGATAGGTGAACTATTCAGTGGATGAGGAGTTGGCTGGATGGTCACATCTGGAGGGTAGTGGTGAATTTTTTTGACCAACATCTGTACAAGAATTGTTCTCCAGGGGACTGTAGTAGCACCAGTATTGTGCATTGTCTTCATCAATGACATGGACAGCAGGATCAAGAGCACCCTCAGCAAGATGGCAAATGACACCGAGATGAGTGGTGCAGTCAGCACACTTGAAGGACAGGGTGCCATCCAGAGGGACCTGGACAAGTTTGACAAGTAGGGCCTTGGAGTCTCATGAGAGTCCAAAAACACCTGGGTCAGAGCAAGTCCCAGTATCAAAGAAGGCTGGGTGATGAGCAAATCAAGAGCAGCCCAGCAAAAAAAATGACTTGGGAGTGCTGGTGAATGAGAGGCTGCCCTGGGCAGTCACAGCCCAGGAAAACAGCTGTGTCCTGGGCTGCATCTAAAGCAGCGTGGCCAGCAGGGCCAGGGAGGGTATTCTGCCCATCTGCTCTGCTCTCTTGAGACCCCACCTGGAGTCTTGCATCCAGCTCTGGGGGTCACAAGGACAGAGGAAGGCCTCAAAGATGATCAGCAGGCTGGAGCACCTCTTCTGTGAGCCCCTCAAGGCTGAGACAGTTGTTGTTATTCAGCCTAAGAAGAGAAGGCTCTGGAGAGACCCTCAACAATCTTCCATACCTGAAGGTGCCTATAGGAAAGACGTGGACAGATGTTATGTCACAACCTCTTGTGATGGGAAAAGGGGCAGAGGTTTTTAAACTGAAGATTGATCTATACAAGATATAAGGAAGAAGTTTTTTAGAGCAAGGGGGGGTAAAATACTGGCAGAGGCTGCCAGAGAGATGGTTGATTCCCAAGTTCAGGAAACACTCAAAGTCATGTTGGACAGGACTCTGACCAGGTTTTCTCCAAGATGTCCCTCTTATTGCAGGGATGTTGCACTAGATTATTCTTAAAGATCCCTTCCAAACAAAACTTTTCTATGATTTTATTATTTTATGGTTCTGCTCTGTGATGTACATGGGAAAACCAGGTGTGATATCATGAGAAAACTCTTCTGCCTGTTGTTTCTCCACAGGTAGCCACCGCATAAAAGAGGTTTTCTACCATGGTGACCATTACATCTTTCTCATTTACTGGTCCTGCCCTTTCCATCTTTCATTTACACATAATTTCTTATTTCATAAAGGAGTTGCTACCTGGACAGGATAGGAGAGTAGTGTTGGGGTTTGCTTATAATACTTTTTTGTTTAATTTTCCTCTCAGGTTGAAAATGTTGGACATTGCTGATGTGCTCAGAGTGGTCTGCATGCTGATGTGCTTCTCAGAAGCTTTTCATTCTGTAGCATTTCCAGAGGTATTAAATTTTACTGCATCAGAGTGTTCTAAGTGTAGACTTATTGTCATGTTACATTGCAGGAACCCAAAAAGAGCTGGTCAGAAAAATGCTTTCCATGACCAATAACTTTAAGAGGAGTAGAAATCTGTCTGTGTTGCAGGAAGCAATAGCATTTGTCTTCTATTTGCTTTTCTCTCCTGTGGTACCACAGGTGCTCCTTCGCAAGAGACGAACTAGAGGTGAATACTGATGGTTCAGGGAGCATGCTTCAAGGAAAAAATGTTTTCATATGAAAGTGGCAGCTCTGTCTCTTAAATCTAGCAAAGCAGGTCTAAAATTCTAGTAGGATTGCTACATCTTTGCATCTCCTAATAGGCCTCAGATTGTAGGAGTCGATCTGATCTGACCATGTGCTTTTTCCAACAGAAATATGAGACTCATACTCTGACTTTTTCTGACTTATTACTGAAGTAATAAAAAAGTCCCCCAAACCCCACCTCCAGATCATATTCCAAATATTTCACTACTATTTTTAATCATTATTGTCAGAATCTCAGGGAAAAAATGAAGCTTTTCAGAATTTCCCTCTGTACTTTCCAAATCTTCGCCATCTATGTTTACCAAATATGGGGGTAGGGAAGTGGGAACATGCTGGGAATAGAAAGAAATCCCCTTGCTTCCGTTTCCTCATATTTACACTTAATAGCCTCAAAATCATTCCAGTATAGGTAAGAAGCATACATTAAAAATAAATTAAGGCTTGGCCTTAAGGGCAAGCAGTTTGAATGGTCTGCCCAAAGACACCCAAGGATTTTGTGGTGGAAGTGAAGCTCTTATCTCATGATCATATCCTTCTACCAGAGCTTCCTCACTGACACTGACAGAAGTTCATATTCTTGCACTCACTTTGTGCAAGTACAAATGATTAGGCAAGGTACAAAGCCAAGGAAAACAGACACGTGAATAAGGGTTGGTGTGTATTAAACACTGCAGCATATAACAACTCTCATCCCTAAGGTACTGTTTGCAGAAGAAGGCAACAGCAGAACTCATCTCAAAGACAGGAAGCTCTGTGGAAGCTGGAAGATACATTGGGCTCACTATTTTCAGTTTATTAAAGCTATCTGTTATGTTTCTTCTTTGTGTTTAGCTCCCTAGCATCTTCAGAGAGTTATTACTCTACTCATTGAAAAGAAGGGCAGCATGCTATGACTCCTTTGTTTTCTTTGTGCCAAATACAAAGGCTGAACATTTTGTTTTACAGCAGATACCTAATGCAAAGTAGATGTGAAAGGGACAAGGTAATGATGAGTATGGTACCTTCCCAGGAAACTCCTTCCTGAACTTCAAACGTAGAAAAAAGATCTAAGCATTACTTGAGGGGGTGTGGGACAGAGGGAAGCCATGGTCTTGAGTTCTTGTTTCTGATTTGAGTTCTTTTCTTTCTTTTGACTATGAACCCCAAAACTTCATCATCGGATATGATTACCTTTATAGCTGAACAAAGTTACCATGCTATACATCTTCCATGGTGCATGCCATTTTTAAGTCAGGATTTTTTTTTCTACCTGTTTAATTTTGTCTTCTTTATATAGTCTTGGAAAAGCAGTTGCAGATAATCATATTTACTTACTCAAGTTTAATTTCACTATCAATGCAAGGTTTTTTTCCTCCTTTCGTAAAAGAAATACATTCAGAACTCAAGAGGCATTTAAATAGGTATAATTTTAACTAGTTGCTCAGTCACAACCAGAAATTCATCTGCTAAAGTTTTGTCACTAAGTCATGTCTCCTGGTGTTCTACCCACTCCATTCTACAGACATCTCATGATCTAGTCCCTGTATGTTTGAGGTGCCATAATTTTTCCATGTGCAGTGGGGTGGACCAAGTGTGACCTCTTCTGGTGCACAGTCAGTCTTGCACTTTGTCCTTGAACTTTATATTCTGGGCAGAACATTTTTGAATCCAACACTGACATTGAATAAGAACCTTTATTCCTGAGAGGCTACAGTGAAGAGGAACTGATTGGTACACCTATGTTCAAAAGAAACAGAAGTCTTCATCTCTTTGCACCTCATTTGGACAATTATTCAGCTTTTCTGATTAATGTAGACACAATTCTAAGAATAAATTATAAATAGAAGTGAAATATATGTGCTTTATGGGAATTAAAAGGAAATGTGAAAATAGCAGATCAGTGAATCATAGTTAAGTAAATTGAATGTGCATCTCCTAACCTCAGTTATGAGAGATTTAAACTTTACTGAGGAGCAGTACAGTTTAAGATGGTGTTTTCAACCATAATCTGAGTAAAAACTGGTTATTACTGGCAACATGAAAAATCCCCATTGCTTTAGAGAAGGTTTCTTTTACAGTTCCTAACTCTTCCTTCATGTAATCTTCATGTCGAAAAAAAATTAAAAAAAAAGAAAAAGAAAAAAAGAAAAAAAAAAGTAGGGGGTAAAAGGTACATCTTCCTTGGCTGGAGAGCTGCCTGCCATTAAGAACATCTCCATTATCTGGGAAGGCCATTTATTGCCCCGAATGGAAAGATATTTTGCGGTACTTGAATTGCCCAAGCAATACTACTTCATGCGTTTTCATGCCTTTGATTGAATTACTTAGTATGCATATTTAATATTCAAACCAACTGAATCGGTTTGGCTTTGTCTGAGGGTTTTTTTGCCAGGATGTGTATGTTAGCCCTCACGCCCTCATAGTACAGGTTCTAAGCACTTGCCACTAGCACACCGATACTGTGCCAGATCAATTAAACGTTTCCTAGGGCCATTGTATCAGTAAATCAAGAGTGAATTTATTTCACCCCCGCCTCAGTCGCTCTCTTGTCTGAGCCTTGGCCCCACCTCCCCTCATGCCGGTTTCCCTCTCCTCTCAATGCTCTGGTAAAGAAAGTGCAGGTACCCCTCCCTTGCTTTATTTAAATTCGCTTCCTCCTGCCCTGCTTCTGGCCCAGGGAAGCGCATGAGTGAGGCAGGTGGCTCAGCTGCGAGCCTGGCCAGCCCAGCTGCTCCCGGAGGCGGGCGGGAGCGGCCGCTGGCGCTGCATCCCGGTATTCCTGCCGCCCCGGAGCCGCCTGCCCCGCGCGGGCGGATCGCCTCCATCGCTCCGGCCGCCTTTGGCATGCTCGGACCCCGCCGGACCCGCGCAGGAGGCTGCTGCTCTATGCAGGCGGCTCGGCGGCTGCCGCTGCCCCCCCGCGCCCAGCCCAGCCCAGCCCAGCCCATCCTAACCCAGCTCATCCTAACCCAGCCCAGCCGAGCCCAGTCTCTGCCCTGCGGCATCGCGGGCGGGACGCGCCGCGCCGAGCGTGGGATGCCCGCGCCCCGGAGGGCGGCTTCCGCGGCAGGCGCTGTCAGGTCTGCGGCTCATCTCCCGCTGGGATTTGCGGACAGTCATGAACCAGACAGAGGCACCCCGGCCACTCAACTGGACCATCCGGAAGCTGTGCCATGCCGCCTTCCTCCCCTCTGTCAGGCTCCTTAAGGTACGGTGAGAACCCGCTTTGCGTTCGAGAACCGCTGTCTGTCGCTGAGCATCTGCCTGGAGGGCTGCGGTCGCTGTTGCTGGAAAGTTAATTTAGAAATAGTCCCAACTTTACTATTAATTACCTTGCCTGCTGCCTTTAAAACCCCTTGTGAGTACCCGAAGGTACTAAAATTGTGCATCTGTATTCTATTCAGTGTGTGGGTTTGCCCATAAAGGTCTGTGAAAGGGGTAAAAGAGAAAATAAGGGACGGTGGAAATCATCTGTGCTTCAATTTGCTTTGTCTTATCAAGCTGTGAACTTCCAGGGATGAAGAAGGTGTCTGTTTCTAAGGCGTGTTCCTTTGTGAGCAGCCCTCTGCTATCCGTTCTTTGGGTTACCTAGCCCCTAGGCAGTACCTGAAGATCCAGTACCACTCTGACCAACTTGTAAGTGGAGCAATATTTGGGTGGAAAAAAATTATCTTGGTTTGCTAAAAGCTGTACATGGGAATAGGATCAAAGACTGGCAGTGCAGACAGCATCAGTGAAACTTTCTGATTTTTTTTTTTTTATTTCAACTAAGTGTCACAGCTTTGAAGGTGTTTTAAAAGCGTTTTAAAATGCGCTTTCCCGGGAAATAATAATTTTCTGTTTGCGAAAATGATTTGGGATTATATAATGTGGAGGGCTCTTATTCTCAGTATGCAAAGTGCCATTACTACCATGTGCCCCACCGAAGCCGTTTTAGAGGTAGTTGCAGCTGGAAAACAAAATCTCTTGAATCAACTTTTTTGGTGAAAAATAGGTTACATTAAACTGAAAAAAATAGGTTACATTAACCTGAAAAGTCTACTTGTTCTTGGAACATCTTAACTGGATTGTACAATGAAATTTTAAACAATATACTAATTTCCCTATAGGCTTTGTTTTATGAAATGTTTTATTCATTATAATATTTATCTTATTTCATCATAGTGTTTGATAGTTTGGCTTTGAAATTAACATGCAGACAGGTAAAGCATGGCTAGTCTGACAGTGTATTAGATGGCAATGCTTGATACAACCGTTTGATTTTGTGTGAGTAGCTTGGAAATTAGGTCAGTTCTTACTACTGCAACATGCTTGAGCAGTAGTGTAGCGTATGACATTGCACTTAGCAGACATATGTTGTATGTATAATTGTTGTATATATGATTCACAAGGGACCATGCTGTGTATCCTAGCAGGTAGTTTTCACGTCCTCACAGGAAGGGGCTACAGTTGAAAAATATTTCTATTTCTAAACCAGATGTATGGCTGCTGGGGGGATAAATTGTGAGCATCTCCAAAGAACAAAAGAAAGATAGAACTTAGATTTCAAAAAAAATCAAAATGTAACTAATATAGAACAAACCAGAAAGTGGTGTTGATTGTTTTGTAAAGGCTTTCCCCCCAGCCCCAGAAGCACTCATGAGAATATGCGAACTCCATAAGTCCTGTGCTTTCAGAACAACATAATTTTGGCGAGGTGTGAGGACTCATTCTTAATACCAGTGGATCAGGGGCTGAGGGGGCGTAGTCTGCAGTATTTCTTCCTTGGCAGATGAATGTTGCCCCATGTGTATGGTTTCTCTTCATTGCTTATTAAGGATGAATGCTGTGATTCATTATTAAAAGAGCTGACTAAAAAGGATTTTCTGAAGCTACAGCTATAACCCGTTAGGGAAAGATAGTGACTGGACCCTGCAGAGTTAAAAAGAGCAGGGAAAATAACCAGAGATAAGCAAGCTCTGCACAGAGGGTGTGCGAGGTGTGGGAAAGACCACCACAAAGAAGGTGGAACTCTGGCTCCTCTCTCAGTTCATGAGCAGTTCTTGTTGACTTGACTGGAGAGGGAAATGCACACATCAGCATCTTCAAGGCTCCCCCCAAAAAGCTTTAATTTTTGCTCCTTCTCTTTGTCTTTTATTATTTAATGTGTTTAAAGCAAATGACTGACATAAGAACAGGGGCCCGTTGTCTGAATTCCATCAGCCAACCTGAGGAAATTCTCCTGCCATCAAGGAAAGAGTGTAATAACAGCAGCATTAAATTACCAGAGGAGTAGTATAAATATTTTACTGCATACAAAATATTCTTTCCTTTTTCATGTTTTTCTTCCCAAAATAAAGAAGAAACTTTTTGTTTTTCTTTTTCTAAATGAAAGGTGTACCTAAATCCAAAAACATTGGAAAGTCAAGTGCAATATTCTAAGCTCAATTTTTTTAATTGCTCAGTTTTCAATTGGATTAAGTGGTCTTAAGGGCTAATGCAAAATTGTTTCTAAGACATTCGCTAGACCCTTTCCTATATATACAGCTTTTCTCTGCAGACAATGCTCTCAATAACAAAATAAACTTTGCAAAGCCTCATATGTTATGGCTCATTTTTATTATGATATGCCTTGTCCATCCTTGAGCACTGTCATCAATGTACACTGTAAATTTAGTTAGAGTAAGAAAATGTAAAACAATATTTTGTCTTTTTAATTTCTGTACTTATTTTAGTCTACCAGAACAAAACTAAATGACCATTAAGTTCCAAAATAAGCTTTTTCCTAAACTTGTAAGAATGAGAGATAGCAGAGATTTCCTCTTTTACGCACACAGAAATTCACTGTGACATTACCTGGACATTCCTAATAAAGGGAATGAACTTTTCAATTATTTCCATGTTTTTCAATGAAAAGTTTAAAGTTCTCATCCTGTGGATACAATTTTAAATGTAGCATCAGTGCTTTCATAGAGATGGATCTAAATAAACACTGAAATCTAGAACTTCATGGAGGCAAGGCTTTTTTGTGTTGTCTTGCAATTACTGTTTTGTAAATAGGTACTGAAAGGAGTTATTCAGCAGGTTAAGCTCCTGTTCCACCCTGTTGAAATGGATGAGCAGTGCTCAGTTGCATCAACTGATGTTGGATAGAGCTCTGGTGTTGGATAGAGCCACAGTGGTCTCATCTAATTTAGATAAGCTAGATCTGCAGATGCATCCAGTTTTGCTCCCTTTGCTTTTTTTCCAGGCATGTATTCTGTTCTAACCCCCTTCACTAATACCCTCACGTTGAGGTGTAGATGTGTAATCCTGTTTTCTCAGTTTTTCATTTTCTGCCAGGTGCATGCATTCTAGGATCTGTTCCTCCAATACAGCACCAGGAGCTCTATTGAAAATACAGATTGAAACAATTTATTGGAGAGGTTTTACACCACTGGTGTCATCGGCTCATCCTTCACCGCTCCCGTTTTTTCCTCTAATGAGTTACTTCCTGTAGCACATTCCATGCTGGTATTTTTTTTGTAGTTGTTTCAATGTGCCTAAAACACTCTAACAGACTGCCTAATGCCTTCCTGTCTGAAGAAAGGACTAAGAAGTGCATTGAGCACATAGGCAGAGAGGGTGGCTTTGTGCAGAACTGCCATCCTCCTGAGATAATCAGGTTAGTTTTAAAAAACTTAGACATTTTAGAACAATGTTCTGGGTTCTTAAAAAATGGATGAATGAATGAATGAATGTCATCCTGCTAAAGACTTCACTCAGAGGGCACTCTGCCCTAGGAGAGGCTGCAGATGTTGTACTTCTGCTTGAAACAGATATAATACCTGCCATGGGATCAAGAAATGGGCAGTATGCTCAAGAAAAATAAATAAATAAATAAGCTGAGAGTAGAAGAGGTCTGAATAAGAAAAGGTCAGCAATGTGCAATAAGCTTTAACACCACAGATTTATAGATGTGCAAGTGTGGAAATACTGTAAGAAATATTTGAAAAGTAACTGATTACCCACCTTTTTTTTCTTAATAAGAACAGTAATTTTTTTTATAAATAATCTAGCTTGCATGTCAATAACTAGGCTTGTAAGACAGGAACTTTGGAAGGACCAGAGGAAAGGAAACAGAGTCATTCAGAAGAAGCACTGGGGAAAATGCTTTGGCTATTCATAAACATACAGTTTGGCAAAAATGCCATCTTAGCTCTACCAAATAAAAATAATTTACCTGGCCTGGTTGGTAGTCTATGCTAGCTCCTGAACTGGTGGAAGATTAGAGAGATCAGACACTAAATTTCTCACCAAATGAAGAACTGGCTCTTCTTTTTATTAATTATTTTTATTTAATTGCCCTACCAAGAATGCACAAGGTAACCCAGGTGAAAATTAAAACCAAGAAAAATAGCTGATTGGAATGAGACATTGAGTCTTTTGAATGTGACAGTACATAGCTAAGAAATTTTGACTGAGCAGATATATGTGAATAAAAAAGGTAAACAATACTTCTCCTGCTACAGCTAGTTTGGTCATGTCCACATAGAAGGTGCCTACAGGAATACAGACTGGGAAATACCAGGCAGGCTTAATTAAGGTACATGGTGAAATACCACACTGTTCAATGGCTTACATCAACTAAAATTGCACTGCTATTTGATTACCAAATATAATTTTATTTCATGATAATTTTTTAAAAATCTGATTTGACAAATTGGGTGAAGAATCTTGCTTCTCCAAAATGGTGGAGGAAAGAATTGTGTTCTTCAATAAACAGTAAATGTTTGTATTTCTGAAACCCCTATTGTGAGAAAAAGTAATTGTAAGAGAGAAGAAAGTAACATCTTTTAGAGGTAATTTTATTTCTCAAATGGATTTAGGAAATTTTAAAAAAAGGTTATTGGACTGATAGAACAGTCCTGTATTACAGGAGAGATACTCATTTTAAGAAAATTCTTGAAAGGTAGATTTGTGTGCAATAATTATGAGAGGATCTTCAAAAAGAGAATCATAAATTTTTTGTGTTGCTTTACTATCAATGAGAAAATGAGCAAACACAAAGGTAGTCAAAATGCTAAGATTTTTTTGCTCTTTTCTACTATTTTGATGTCCAGTTTGCACTAAGGTCTTCTAGCTTATACTTAATAAATAAAAATTCTGATTATTACCTTAGTTAATTTACAATATCTACCCTTCAAATTGCAAAAAAAGGATAGGACAGGTTTATTAAGTCTTGATTGAAAAATTGAGATTATTGAAACAGATCCTTACGCATACAGTTATAAATATATGAGGTGGTATATCAAATGTTTTTGAAAGTAGTATGTGCAATACTAACAGTAAAATTAGGGTAGTAGTTTACCTGTGTCTGCACTCAGCTTACTGAGTTCAATTGTGATAATGAATGAGCCAACACTATGCATCCCTCAGGAGGATTTGATGCAGTTGGGGAAGCCCTTAAAATCAGACTGACATACAGGCATGGAGAAGGTATCAGTCAGTGTGACAATCTTTTTTTAAATTCACTAATAGAAAAACTAGTCACACCTCTGTGTATGGTGGGATGCTGTGTGTGGTGTGAAATACAGATGAGTTTTATGCATGCATGGAAGTTCTGTTTAAGAAGAAATTATTTTATAAACTTCTGTTTTTCTGTCAGAAAGAACACAGTTGTGTATATCACCTCTGTAGTACATGTTGCATGTTTCTGATTCTAATTCACAAGTTTTCTGGGGTGTATTATTTGTCCCTAGAAGAACAAAAGCCATGTTTCCAGCAAAGAGAAAGCTTCAGTATTCCATTCGGTGCTCTGCTCCTTATGCCATCAGTTCCACCATTTAAGGATGGCAGGAAAGAGATCTGGGGCTAAGGCGTTGCTGTGTCTTTGCAGTCTCCCACTTTATTGTGAAAAGTTCATTTTACACCCCAAATCAGGGGAGCAATGCAGCTCCCTGAACTCCCCTGTAGTTCCCAATGTAGCTTCACAAGGCCTTTGCACAGGTGTGCTTGCATTACTCTGCTCAGCTGTGCCTCTAGTACTTCACATTCTATAACTGAGCAATGGCAGAATGGTGGGGACCTTTCACAGCCAAGGTTGAAGAACTGATAATATGCCTTTTGGAGGTTGCACATTCTCAAAAACTGCTTGTTTCTTGAAGTCATGCTTCTCATCAGCAGTAGTTGAGCTGATCCCTTTAATGTGGTAACTGGGCATGTTCATGTGTAAGGACTTTCTGACAGATTACGCAAGTTTCTTCTGAAAGGAAATGAAATGTGGAAGTTGATACATTTTTTTTTTCCATTTTATATAAAGTACTCTTATAAGTGGTTAATTCTTTGGTGCAGTGTACATTTTTTATGGGATGCTGTTTGCCTTACTGACTGAATCTTTTTCTTGAGCGTGACTTGGGTTGACGGCCACTGACTTGGAAGAGATGTAGCATTAAATTAGTTTCCACAACAAGGGATGTATTCCCAATTAAGCAAAAGTAGAATGAGGACTAAAAACAAGGAGTGTGGTGGTGGAAGTCATGTTTCCATGGAAAAACCCATATGTAAGAGGTAGACATATCAGTGCCATTTTGATGGCAGAGGCTGTAGTCTACTAATGTCATGTAAAGGGAAAAAATAGTTTTGATTTTCAAGTTGGAAAGGGGTCTGCAAATGCAAAGTTTCTTGTTTTAAACCAGAAAATTTTAGGGGATAAAACCAAAAGATTTTTCTCTCTAGGTATGTCACTACCATGTAAATGTTTTTTTTTTTTTAAAAAAAAAGAAGTGATAGGAAAGATAATATTAAATTTTCAGTCTTGATGCAACAGCTATGGTAGAAACATACTTAGCTGTTTAAAATGAGGATTCTGCAACTGGTACAGGTTTTTATCCTCCTGCACCTCAATATTATTCTCAGTGTTTTCCCTTAACCTATCTTTCATTAGTGTCTCTACCTTCATCTTAAATACAGCTGTGAGGATTTGGCTTCCTCTGTGTGCGTGGCCAATGGGTTACAGTGACAAAGATGGACTGTCAGAGAAGTACTCTAGGATTTTACATTTTTTTGTTGCACAGAGGAGGTTTTGGCTTGATCTCTGCTTCTCATGAGGCTCAGCCTTTTCAGACTTGGGTACTACAAAAGGTGGAAAATGGTGCAATTTCCCACTGGCCTTTATTTGATAATATCTGAAACATTGAATTTAACTTCCTTATGAGAAAGCAGATGCAAGATTCCTAATTTGTGACTGTGTAAGAAATTATTTAAAGTAATTTCCAGAGAAATAAAAAAAATTAAAAGAAGTATTTTTGATGTGTATTAATAGAATGGAAGAAAAAAGAGCACTTGTTCTGAGCACAGTACTGTTTTAAAATAATTTTAAAATGCTACTAAGTGTAGAAATCATACAATCGAGGGATTACAGGTACAATGTTTTAGAAGAATCTTGTCCTAAGAGCATAAGATTTTAATGTGGTTCTGCTATACTGTTCCTTATGTTCAGGAGGGTGCCATGTGAAAAATTCAGGGCACAAGACCGTAAAGTGAAGCTGAGTGGTTTTATTCCACCTGAATTGCTAACCAGACTATGCCACAGTGTAAAAAGGAATGCCCTTGGGTCTCTCTGGAAATTTATGTCAAAGCTGGTAATAAAGCATGAAATAAAATCACTTAATCAAAAATATCTTGGAACCCCCAAATAATATAATGACATGAAGGAGTTTGACAAAGTGCTTTTAACAGTGTCAAGGAAGTCACTGAAGAAAATATCAGGACTCCATTAAGTAATTAGAACCATCACCAGGCTGACTTTTCATTTCTGAGAAGGTGATTGAGTGAAACACTTTTTTTCATTTACCTTTTTCTTCATCTGTTGCTTGTAAATGCAGACAAGAAAGGCAGAAAATTAGTAAGCCATCATAATTAAGAATTTAGGGAGGATCCTTTATTTTGTTTCAGAAGGATGCCCTATTTTTAACTTACTGGAGTATTAAATTGGTGTGGCATGTTGCCACTGGGTCTGCTGTAATGAAATATCACAGTTATTTTGCAGTGCAATGGCTGTTCATCTTTGCATATAGCTTAAAAGAGAGACCAAAACAAATGAACAGCTGAATTGCAGGGTAACCTGAGGACCATTCAGGCTGACTTTCCTGTGATTGTATGTAGCGTTTTCTTAGTGTTCTGAATAGCAGAAGGGAATTTCCAAATACATTCCTATTCAACTTTGGTGTTCAGTACTTCAAATTATTAGTTAGTGTGATAACTATTCAAATTACTAGGTAGTGTCTTATTCAGGAGATGAACAAGTTTAATGAACGGTGTTTTTTCTGGTTGCAAATTGTGCATTCTTACATTAAAACTGTGAACATCTTCACAGCCCAGATATAGTATCACATCTTTTCTCAGTTTTTTTCTCCCTGCATTTCTGCCCACCTCTCTGCTGGCCCTTTTCTTGAACTACATTACTCAAAGAAGTTTTCAGACATTTATCTTAGACTGTGCTCACAGAAGCAGTAGTGGTGCCAGGTTATGATGCCAATAATGGTGACAACAAAATTGCTACATGCAATCCACCTTGACTGAGCCAGCCAAAGAAGAGGTCAGCTCTCTCTGGCTGAAGGATGGGTAAATCAGGTATCAAGATGACCCAAAATGCTTGTTAGACAAGCAGAGCAGTAGTTAAAGGTATCCCTTTGGGTTTGGATGTGGCGGCTTTAATTTCGTGCTGTCCTTGATACTGCTGGCTGCAAAGTGATACTTCTTGGAAGCCATGTACTTTCTTAAATTATTCAGTTCAAATCCAAAATTGTCTTAAATAAGAATATGGTGCCAATTTTTTAGAGGTCCTACACTTACCTTCTTCTATGAGATCAGGATAAATTGAGATATGTGTGAAAAGAGACATGATTATTCTATTCTGCCGCCAGAACTGCTTTATCATGCCTGATTTCTTACAGGTGTTTTTCTAAGTTCCTAAAGCCATAACCCACACAGGCAATCTTTTCAGTGACCCTATCTATGTTTCTGAGCCACCTGCCTGGATCTTTCTTGCTGCACTTAAAATCTATGATTTCTTGTTTTGTCCACTATGAGCAGAGAGGACAGACGCGGCAGCTCCTCCTGCTGAAAAATTCTTGTGCAGTGTTTGGAAATTGGCTAGTTTAATAGATCCATGATATATGGTTCTGTTTTATCTTCCAATAAAGATTATTAGATTATTTATTCCACTACATCCTCCACGGAAGTAAGGCTGAGAGTCCCTAGCTGCTCATCTTTTTCTCTCTTCCCCTAGATGTCAGGTATCTTACTGAAAAGACCAGCATGGGTATGTGAGACTCCTGCTCAGCCTTCCATTCTATCCTAGCTCTATAAACTGGGGGAGGCTTAACAAGGAAACAGAGGGTATCACAACCCTCCTTCATTTCAGTGTCCTGAAGAGACTCAATAACACTTCTGTTGAATTGCCTACAACATTTTTCTAATTTAACTGACTTTACAAAAATGTGAGTTGACTAACGTCTATGACTTCAGGGAGAGTTTTGCTAGAGCTCAGTCCCTTTCTATTTGCATAGCAGAAATACTCCTGTTTCTTTGTGTAGCAATAAAACCAATGCTTTCTAATACCCAGTTTAGCAAAGAGATTTTAAAAATTTTGGGTGGGGGACAATCAGCAGTACAGTACTTATTAAGACACTGAATTTCAAGCATGTGTGCTATGTTTAATATATACAAATAAAGAAATTCAATGTTTATGTGCATTTCTCTGGAATAAAAAGGTGATTTTGAGCCTTCTAACATAATTGGAGGGGAGTAGGGGCAGAATAAAAAAATGTTTTCTGAGATATCCTAGTGGGAAATTAAGTGTGATCAGCTTATTTTATCTTGATACATGCTGTTACTTAAGAATAATTTAAAGATAAAAATCCAATCTATCGAGGCAAAAATTTCCTGTGCAGTTCTTTATTAATGGTAACTGTGGGAGCTTTAGCTTATTCAGGATGGGAATAGTAAATTGCTCCGAGGGGTTTTTTCCTCTTAGAATCTGATAACTGCTATTACTAACATATAAAATCTGAGGATGAGGTTATTTTCTTTTTGTTACTTTTATTTCCTAAGTAGTGCAAATTTTCTGTCTTATTCAACATTCAAAAATTCTTTACTAAGACATACCATGATAAAATGGATGTCTGTGGAGTCAGAGCAAATGATTAGAACTACTTTTCACTCAATATTTTGGTCTGCCACAGATGTGACTACAACAGGAAGTCTTTAAGCAAGTAATGAATTGAGCAAATAGTTTGCACAAAATTACCTGGAAAATTTAGCACCTCAGCACCATGAGATACATTAGCACAGTTAGTTTCCATTTATTTATTTCCACCTCATCTGAAATCCAGTTGTATCAATGGAGACACACCAATTTTTTAGTGGTGTGAGCCTTTTTTGCCAGAGAGCAGAGCTTGAAGCTTGAAGGGGGATCAGTTCAATAGTCCAGGATATATATAAAGCACATTGTATTTTGGTTCATGACTGATTTTGTGTCAGGTTTTCTCTGCTGCAAATGCTTGTGTGGACAGCCAATGCTGCAATTTTTTTTTCATATCAAATCTCATGCACACTTCTCTAAAAATAAATGAGGGCAAACTGCTGAACCAAACTATTTAATATTATTAACTAAATATGAGAATCTGCAAAGAAGTGTAATATTTATTACAACGGAATATTTATTAGCTAAATTGATTAGAAGCATAACATAGAAAAAAATTTTAAATGTTTAAAATTTTTAAGTTTTCTTTGAGCAGAAAAGTATATGTTCACTATCCATGGCAATCCCAGACCTTGGTTGCATTGATGTAATCAGAAAATGAGATTTTATCACATTAAAACTGCATTAATGGTGTGATATTGGCTCCTGGTGCTTTGGAAATGCATAGTGGAGCATACTCCCTCAGTTTCTTTGGTGGAATGCACTTTATTCAGTAGCAAGGGGATCATTTTATGTGATGTTGCTTCAAGCATTGATAACTAGATTCTTTGTGACACTCATCCCAAGCCCAAGTCTGCTGTTAACACATGGTAGTAAATGCTCTTTTGAAACTCAAAGGTCATTTCATGTCAGGAAGGATTTCTCTCCAGTGGTGGTTTAAGCTTGGTTGATGTGGCTGTTAACCCTAAATCACACTTTCTTCCTTGGCCTTGGAAAAAACAAGGTTAATACTGCAACACAATCTGAACTCAGATGGTTTGTGTTTCTTCTCCCCTAGCATTTTTACCATAGTGGTGTTGAATGCAATGGATGTGTATGAATGGTCCAGAAAATATATCTGCCAATGAAAAATCCCAGTTTGGAAGCATGTATTGTGTAGCATCTTGAGTAAGGCTATCATTAATATCCTCAAAGTTGCTTTATAGTGCCTTATTTTTGTGTGCTTGGAATTGATTTCCCTTGAATGTAGACTGTTTTTCCAGTACCTGCTGAGTCAACATGCTCTAGAAGTAACAGTTCCAATTAGCAAAAGCAGCCTGTTACCTTGTTTCCTAAAGCTGAAGAAATTGAAATTGATAAAATGAGGAACAGCGAGGGTCTGTATCAAAACTGTCCACTAAAATTTCAGCTCTCCCTGGGTTTCCTGTTGTGTGCTTCCACCATGCGATAGGGTGTGCTTCTGAATTTTTCCTTTGATACATTTCTCAGAAACTCAAATGAACTGTCATTAAAACACTCGTTTCCTGCTGTGAGGACTTTCAGCTTTTCACTGGGAGGCCACGGGGAACAAAATATAACACACTTGTTTCCGTGTTAATTAAAAAAACAAACAAAAAAAACCCAAGTAAGTTTCAGTAAGGGATGAGATTCTGATAACTCATTTGTGCGGCTGATATGTGTTCTGAATACTCTGGGAAGACATAAATGCTAAAACACATTATGCTTAAAGCTATGATTATTAATATATCCCACCTCTTTGGAAAACTTACATATTAGCAGATCTCTGCTTGTACTACTTAGGTTTTTTCAATTCCATTCATAGAAGTAGGTTATTTAAAAATAAAAATAATTGAAATAAGTTGACAACAGAAATATTGACAAGACTTTATAAACAAAATAAAGCAGAAGTAGTTTAAATTAAAGAAATTTCTTTGGATTTCATGTACAAAATAAAATACAAATACATTTTAGAATGTTATATTGCTAATATCAGTTTGCTGCAGAAAGTTTATCTAATCAAGTTAATCCTTTCACTAGCTGCTGTTTTCTGTCTGCTTCCCGATCTCATTCTGGGGAGAGCAGATTAAAAATTCCTGATTTGAGCTATCCATCCATTGTACTTGGAATCATTCAATTACGGAATTGGAATTGGAAGGGACCTAGAAGATCCCTGGTAGGGATCTGGTAGGACCATTCACTCCAAAACTCTTGGTCCTCACAGAACTTTTAAAACTAAATAGTATGACTGAATCAGTTGAACTTTGACAGACTTGGTGCCCCGACTGCTTCCCTGTGGAGCATGATGCAGTGACCAACCACCCTCTGGGTGAAGAACCTATTCCTAATGTCCAACCTGTACTTCCCCTGAGGAAGCTTCAATCCCTTTCCTTGTGTCCTGTCACTGTTTACCAGAGAGAAGAGATCAGCCCTTCTTCCTCTGCTGCCCTCTTTGAGGTAGCTGTAGGCTGTAATGGGGTCACCCCTCAGCCCCTCTTCTTCAAACTGAACAAACCAAGTAACCTTAACTGCTCTTCCTCAATCCTGTCGTGAGGGATCTTGCCAGATCTCTTGCTGTGGGGGTGCTCTCCACCCTCTCATCCTCAGCTTGTACATACAATCAAGATAATTTCTCAGACGCAGAATCCAGCACTTGCTCTTGTTCAATTTGATGTGATTGCCCAGCTCTCTGGTCTGTCCAGAGCTCTCTCTAAGGCCTCTCTGTCCTCAAGGGAGTTCACAGTTTCTCCTAGTTTAGTATGGCAGGCAAAATGACTGAATTTACATTCAGCTGCTGCATCTAGATCATTTATACAAACACTAAAACATTACCTGACTTCCCATTTGCTATTTTACTTTCGAGACTTGAAACAGTGGTGGAAACGAGTTAATGGTGAACAGCAACATTGAAGAGGAGGCAATAGCATGCTGTTTCAGCAAAGCTGCATCTTGCACTTTGTTAGGGCTGTGCACAGCAGGGAAGTGATGGAATCTAAAAGATTCTATTACTCTAAGATTCTATGGAGTAATGCCATCTCTCTATTTGTGAGAACGTATCTGTGTGCTGTGTCCGGTTCTGGGGTCCCCAGCACAGGAGGCGTGTGGGCTTTCTGAAGTTGAGCTGATGGAGATCACTAAACTTGTCAGGGAGTTTCACACAAGACATGTAAAAAAGCACTTGGTTTGTTCAACTGTAGGAAAGGAAGGTAGAGGGGAAATAATATTTTTGCTTTTATATAGCTAGAAGGAGGGTCCAGAGGAGATGAAGCCAGAGTTTTTTCCAGGATGCTGAGGGTCAGGACAAGAGTAATGGAAAGAAGTTGTTATCACAAGCGTGGGTAAGAACTGAAACAGGTTTTGTGGACCTGAGCAGCCTGATCTAACTGGAGAAATCTCATGATTTGTGCCTTCCCGGTTTGATTTTTCATTCAAACTGTTTTTGAGTTTTCAAAATGGAGCAAAGGCTGTTAATCTTCAAAGAAAATGTCCTGGTGGCTGTTCTGTTTTAAAATATGGACAAAGATATACTTTTAAACACTTAAGCGGTGAAGAACAGCACTGCAACTGTGAGGCTGTTATCATAGAAACTTCTTGAATTCAGGAGTTGTCAGGAGAATCTTCTGAAGTTACCCTCAGTGCTTGGTGGCAGCAGATACATCAAGGGGGAAAGGTGACAAACTTTGTATGTGTTCTGTAGATGTGAAGCAGAGTGATTTCTAGGTACACATTACATTGCAGTTACGTTCTAGAGTTGGTTTTGCAGTAATGGCTTTGCATCTGAGTGTCTCACAAATTTGTTGGGATGGCTGATTGTATCACTGTTGAAGAAAGTGATTTGCAGCCACCAACAGCTTTCACAAAGTTCAGACAGCTGCTGTGTCTCTGGCTCTTACACATGCTAGCTTGCAATTTTTATCAGCCCCACGCTGTCAAGCTGTTTGTTTTCTGTGACCTACTTAATTTAAATTTGAATATTTACTTGTTTTGCACAGCAATGCACAGTGAGGCTATCCATCATTTCTTTGGCAGGACTTCTTTAGATTCTTTATGAGTGAGTCTAAGGCACCACTCACAGTTATTGTAGAAGAAGCATCCCTAAGGTTCCTGAGGCAGGGTTTTACCTTCAGGCTCCATCTATCTCCTTCCCAGAGGGAAGCACGAGGCTCCTTACTGTCAGTTAACCACAAGGTTGTGCTGCTGCAATCGTGGCAGCAAGGGTGCAAGGAAAATGGTGCGCAGGATGACGAAGAGCAAAGGCTCTGGTGTCTCACGTGTTTCTGCTGCCTACCACAGAGGCAGTGGTTGATGCTGGTTGATGTGAAACACAACTGGGTGCAGCTGAAAGGCTGCAAAGCTCTGAGAGGCAGCTCTGGCAGAGGCCTCAGGCTCTGGGTCAGATTGTCCCCAGTCATCTCAATGTCAATGGCCTCATTCCAGCCCTAAGTTGTAATGGGATGGCTCCCCCACATGAGTTTATACAGTCAGCTTCAGCATCTGGAGAGTGATTGGAACAGTCAGAGCTCAAGGCCTTGGATAAATCCATGCAGGGGAATGCAAAAGTGATCAGATTTATTTATTGTTTATTTGGAGGTGGGAGGAACAGAACACCAAGGGGAGCTGTGGAAGACTTTCCAGTCTCACTTCAGTCATTCTGAGTGGTAAAAGAAATGTAAGCAGTCGAGGAACATGAATGGTACATTAGCTCCCTACTAGCTTTCCCATTTTCTTTAGATGGACAATTTAAACACCTTTATTTCTACATATTTGTACAAATTGTACATTTACACTTGGCTAAAGCATACTTTGTGGAATAAAACTACTTTAAAACCTGAGGTCTATTTTCCTTAGTCTTCAATGAAGAAAGATATACAGGAGAAATATTTTCATGGCTAAATATTCCCCCTTGCAGAGTGCACTGATATGACCAAATTTTCAGGGTAAACTATTAAGCAGCCATTAGACTGTTTCCTTCTCAAAAATCTACACAGTGTTTGAAGCATTAATCAAGGTATTAATATGGAAAATAGAAACAAAAGTGTTTCTAGTGAAATTAGGTGTGAAATTAGGAATTAAATATTTTTCTTCACTTTCAACTTCACTGTTGCTTTTTCAAAGGAAAACATGAATGATACCTCTCTGAAAAGCTGAGGAATTATTTCTTCAGTATTGTCACTGGTAATCAAACCTATCAATTGTTGTTTGCAGTGCAGGCTTTATTTTTTATTTCCTGATGTTACACATTCATCATCTGAAGTAGCTTTCTTTCAAGCCTACTATGCATTAGTAAACCAGTGCTGTGAAAGTGTCACTCAGCTCCAGCTGAGTTGAATGTATGTCCATTATACATCTCCTTGTAGATTGTGGCTCATGGCACTTTAGAGTGATTGTGGGTACAATCTGAAGGAGGGCATACAGTGTAGGAGATCACAGGTATCAACCCTGTCATGTAACGATATGTGAAATAAAATGTGTGTCTGCCAAAGGTCTGTTTGTTCAGTGCAGGTAACAAAAAGTCTTCAGAAGTCTCCAACTTGCTAATAGCTCTGTACTGAGATACTGAAACTCAGACTCAAGATGGTTTCAAATGCTCTGGAAGAATTATCTTCCTTCTGTTTTCCCACCAACTGTTCAAAGACTGCTTTCTCTTTCTTCTTCTCTCCTTGAAAGACACACTAGTACTAGTGAAGGCAAAGTATCAACTCACAGTTGCTTCTTCTGAAGATTCTTGTAGGATCCTTTCTGAAGTACTGAAGTAGTGACATCTGCATTTTTTACCAAAGCTAGAAGATCTAGTCAGATAATCCCACTTTTGAAGGATGGAAGTTTAATCCTCTGTTAAGGTTGTGCAGCTCTATCAATCTAAACGAGTTATGAGTTATTCACCAATTACTCACCAGGCCTTGGGCATCAATGATGCTTTGAGCTCTGCTTTTTCTTCCCTTTAGCACATGGCAAAGGGTTTTGTGAAGATTTGTGTAATACAGCCTGATTTCTAGGGGTGGTGGGGGAAGCCACAGAGGAGGCTTCTGAGAGAAGCTCCTCAAAGCTTCTGCTATGTCCGGCAGTGCCAATCCCTGAAGGCTCTGGTGATGGACATGTTGCTGGCCCAGTTAGAGAAGTTGGTAATGCCTCTGTGATGACCCATTTAAGAAGAAGAAAAGCTACATGCATGCCCTTTTTCCAAGGGGTGTGGAGGCACGGGGACTGGGGCCATTCTGGCCCCAGGAGCAGCCATGGAGTCAGCACCAGGAGTGGCTGGTGACATACGGCCGGGGCCCCCATCTCAGCACAGCTCGCAGTGAACTTTGCTTGCTTAACCTCTTTGAGTCAGCCGTGCTGCGGGCAGAAGGGCAGAGGTGGCTGCAGCATCTCTGCCTTTTTGGTGCCCCACATGAAGAGAGGTGCTGAATGGTGCCAGCACCACGGTGGCTGGTACCCCATGTGCTGCCAGTGCAGTCCACGTGTCCGGCAGCAAGGGGCACAACGAGCAATTCCCTGGTACAGAGCCCAGATGAGATCAACCTTTCAGCACTGCAAAACCCTGTGAGAACTTTTCAACTGACAGAACTTGAGAACAAACAAACCTACAGACAACAATTTTCTTCCAAGTCAGAGAAAAGGAAAAGGTGAGGACACATGAGCACAACAGCATGGCAGCACTAAGGTTGCAGTAAAGGAGGGAGGGAGAGGAGGTGCTCCAAACATGGGAGCTGAGATTCTGCTCCAAGCTGTGGTGAGGACTATAATACAACAGTTTTCCAGTGATTCATGGAGTGCATGGGTGGATGCAGACATCTACACACAGCCCATGAGAAAGAGTGCTCACACTGGAGCAGGTGCCTGCTGAAAAGCTGTAGTCTAGTAGGAGACCCGAAGAGAGAGAGCAGACCCTTGCTTCCAGAGATAGAAAAAGAGGACCCTTGCTTCCAAACTAGAGCAGTTTATACTTAAAAGACTACGCCCCATAAACTAAAATGGCTCACACCATGTAGTTTGGGGAGACTGTTTTGCCTGGGGGGGGACTCACATTACAGCAGGTTGGGCAGGATTGCTGCTCATGAAAATCAGAGCCACCCTGGAAAAGTTCACAGAGAACTGTCTCCCGTGGGAAGGACCCCATGGCATAGCAGAAGGGACTCCTCTCTCAAAGCAAACTGAAGAAAGATTTCAGATGAAAAACTGACCAAAACTCCCACACCCTGTCTCCCTCTGCTGTTGGTGGGAAAAGAGGAGGGGCTGGAGGGAGGAAAAATGTGTTCTAAAGGTTTATTTCAATTCTCATTATCCTCTTTTAATTCTGTTAATAAATTTTCTTTATACCATTTAAATTTGAGCCTATTTTGCCCTTAGAGTGTTTCTTCCCAATCCTCATCTCAACTCATGAGGTGTTTGGTTTTTCTTTCCCCTTTCTATGCTCAACTGTAGCAGAGGAGAATGAGTGAATGGTTTATTGTGGGTGCCTGGCTTTTAGCCAGCGTCAAACCACGACAAGATTGGAAATGTTTTAATTAAAAATAATTGAGAGAAACATGGATATCTAAAATCTACTGAAGGTCAGATCATATGATTTTGGAATGGCTTTGAATGATTTAAATATCATAGGAACAGATCTCATTTTTCTTCTTAAAATATTTTCTCAACAGGAGCTGGAAACAAAAACTCATTGCATTGGATTAGGTTTACTCTGTATTTGGATGAAAAGAGAGAGAAATGTTATCTTTCTTAGTAAACATGCAGTCTGTTGTGTGATAAAGTATATCAGTTGTGATACAATTCAAATTTAAAAGAAAATCCTTGGATTCCTAACTAATTTAATATTTGTATCATTCATCATGACTAAATACGAGGTACTCTGTCATTATTCCCATTTCCAATTGATGTTTAAGAAATATTGTATTCATCTCAATATTTTATAAACCCATGTTTGGATTTGTACTCAGGAAAAGCAGTGGGAACCTAGGGGAGTAGCTTCTCAGTTTGTGATGCTTACACGTTGTATGAGCCAACTAATTTGAGATTGATTAATTGACTGAGACAGAATTCAGGGGAGGAAGGTAGGCAGCATTAATGATTCAAATGTAATTCTACAAGTTGTGAGCCAGTGAGCTGAATCAGTATTTCAATATAGAGTTAGATGCACTGTGTAGGTTTTTCTGATGGAACATGGAAAGACAAGATTCAGCTCATTCATTTAATCACACAGTTGTGTCTCAGGCAAATACACTTTTTGGCAAATTACCTATCTAATTTGGAGTGAGTAAATATTTCTCAGCTTTGAAGTATCTGTATTTCATTGATAAGAAAATTTACCTAATCACCAGCATATTTCAGCCCAGACCTAATGCTTTGTTGTGACAGAATGCATGGTTCACACAAATATTTTTTATTTTTTCAGATTTTTATTAATTTTTTTGAATGTTAATAGGGAAAGGTGATAAATATAAGTTGCTCTTTCCAAGGCCGTGCAGTATAGCGATACAAGTAAAATACTATATAATATAAGTATACATAAATATTACTATATTATTACTAATAATATAAGTCTCTAGCTAAAGAAAATAATTCTTGGATGCAGCTACTTTAAAATTTTTTTAAATGTGAAAATTATCTACATAATTATGAAGCTTTGATTAAACTAAATTTTTTATCAGAATGCAAGAGCTATATGGCTACAAATAATAATCTGCCCGTTCTTAATCCTTGCTGCAATCACATGAAAATACATTTATCTGAGACTAATAAAACAACATAACATGCTTATCACACTCAGTATCTGCACAGAAGCAAACAAAAGATATAAACAAATGAGCTTAAGTTAAAGACTAATTTTGTTTTAATCGTGTAATTGCTCCAATCAGGTGCCTGATGAAGGAAAAAGAATTTAAAAAAACCATTTTCATGCTCTTATGAATGGCTTTTTATTCGGAAATTGTTATATCATCCCAAGAAATGTGATAATAACCTGGTTTTGAATATTTGCTCCTTCAACCATCCTCCAAGTCCTGAGTCCTGATTTCACTGAGGTACATGTACAGCCAGCATAGAAGTCTAGTTTATTAGAAAACATGAATCATTTGCAGTTGCAATCTTGGCTGATTTTGACTTTTGTGGTATGATGTCATTGTAATATTGTAATTTATAGTCCTTAGTGTTTTCCTGACTGGAACCATGTAATGGCAAAACAGAAATTAGGAGAAATTAGGCCCATAATTCTGCCTCTATCCTTTAGTAGAATTTTTATTACCTCTACCTATGGTGCAAACATTTTGCTCTTATGCTCGAATATGAACACATAAAATTAATTAGGTTGTAGAAAAAGGAATGGTTCTTTAAAAATAATGTCCCTGGGCAGTTTCAGGGCTAACAACAAAATAAGTTGGGGTTTTTGGTTTGTGGGGTTTTTTGTTTTGTTTTGTTTTGTTTTTTTCTCTAATAGATAATGTATTCCATAACCTGATCTATTGATTGCTTTTTTTTGGGCCTTGTACATAACACAAGTTATAACATACTCAGTTGCCTGGATTTTCATCAGGTAAAGTCATGCAGATGTGTTTTTTTCCTTTTATTTGTTCTTAATACATTGTTATGGAGATAAAGCTGTATTTTTTTCAGAATGGTACTGCTAGTCTGATGCATTTGTGTGGTATCTTCAGACGTGGCTGGATCTGGCAGTATTTCAGATTCTTTGGAATTCTACTCCAGATCCTACAGAGATGATCAGAGAAGGTGCTGATACAGATTATGCTGAGGTCACACTCAAATGCTGCTAATGTTTCAGTCTCTATGTCTGGATGAGACAGGGATTCATTAGATGTAGTCTTATTTTGTAGAATTTATTTGATCTATTTTTGTGTACTTATCTGCAAATAATTTATGACCAATTGGAAAAAAATACTTTGAGCCACTAGTGAAAATCTTTTCTCTCAAAAGTCTGCTATGTGTTATTTTACAGGAAACATGTGATGGAAATGTGATATTTTAGTGGACTTACAAACATTCTTATCCTTTTGTTGCTTTAAAGTATATTTAACATGGGGTGTACTTCAGCTGCGAATGTTGCTCGGGTGAAACTAGTAAGGACAAGATAGCTTCAATTTTTTTTTTTTAATGCCAAGAAACTCTGGTTTTGAGAGTAACACAATCTTTTCACTTCCCTTTTCATAGAGCTATAGAATTGTTAAGGTTGGAAAAGACCTTTAAGATCATCAAGTCCAACTGGCAACCCAGCGCCATCACAAGGTTTGACAGTAGATCATGTCCTCAAGTGCCATATCCCCAAAGTTTTTGAACGCTTCCAGGATGATGACTCCAGCACATCCCTGGGCAGTACATTCCAATGTTTTACATTCCTTTTTGTCTTTTTTCCCCAGCCAAATATCTAATCTAAACCTCCCCTGATAGAAGTTGAGGCCATTTCTTCTTGTCCTGTCACTTGTAACCTGGGAGAAGAGACCTAAACTCACAGCAAAGTCCTTTCAGGTAGTTGTAGAGAGTGATGAATCCCTTCCCTCCATCCTCCCTCTTTTCTCCAGGCTAAATACCCCCATTTCCCTCAGCCACTCCTCACAGGACTTGTGCTCTGGACCTGCTCTGTTGCCCTTGTCTGGACTTGATCCTGCACCTCAGTGTCTTTCTTGCCGTGAGGGGCCCAAAACTGAGCTCAGGACTCGAGCTGTGGCCTCACCAGTGCTGAGCACAGGGGGACAATCCCTGCCCTGGTCCTGCTGGTCACACTGTTGCTGATACAGGCCAGGGTGCCACTGCCTTTCTGGTCACCTGGGCACTGCTGGCTCGTGTTCAGCTGCTGTCAACCAGCACCCCCAGGTCCTTTTCCACTGGGCGCCTTTCCAGCCACTCTGCTCCAGCTCTGGAGCACTGCATGGGGTTGTCGTGACCCTAGGACAGGACCCAGCACTTCACCTCATTGAAACTCATACAGTTGGCCTCGGCCCATTGATCCAGCCTGTCCAGATCCCTCTGGAGAGCCTTTCGACCCTCCAGCAGATGAATGCTAGGACTCAGTTTCCTGCCATCTGCAAACTTGCCTCACCAGGGTGCACTTGGTGCCCTTGTCCAGGTCCTCTTGTCAACAAGAATACTAAACAAAGCTAGCCCCAATACCGAGCCTGAGGAACACAGAATATTTGGATACATCTAGTCCAAATACAGTGTTACTGATCTTAACTGGCAAGGTTTGTAGGCCTTGGCTTACTCTTGCACTTTGTGGGGACCCGTGCTTCTGCTCAGATCAGCTGGCTGATCGCTTTCTGGAGGCTGACAATGATTCCACTTCATTGGGATGCATACAGCATAGGAAGATACAGCTGACCTCTTTGTTATCACCTTATGGAGTATCATGAGACGTTGCTTGAAGAAACCCATTTTTGTTTGATTATCTTACCTAAAACCCTACAATGTGAGGATTTATAACATCCATTGACAGTTGACTTCTGCCTTCATTGTAAGAATGTAGATCTCTGCAAATCCATACATTTCCTTTGTACAGAACATTTGCTTTACTGTGGAGTGGTTTACTCTTATAGAGCATCTTTTCCAGCTGAGCTATTTGTCTTTTCAGGTTACATGCATTTTGTTGCACATTCCTAGTTTGCATTTTTTTCCTGTAAGCCCTGTAAATTAGGCATTCCTGCTTGTCTACTCTGCAATGTGAGATTTATAAGGCTGATTTTTGTCTTTGCCATGACATCATCCTTCATTTACAATCAAAATGATGAAAGTTATTTCTTCAGATCATATTTTTTTCTGTGAAACTTATGTTTTTTGTTTTTTGACTTGATTTCCATATCTTCACATTTGATTATGAAGCCAGCATTAGGTTGTCTTATGGACATACATTGTATGATGAGCCGCCATATTTAAATAGAAAATATTTGTTTGCTTCTTCTACACATGAAGTGTATGTTCTGTTTATATTTTATGACCTTTTGTCTTGGTTTAGAATGGGAGGAAATTCGGGGAAGTGACGCAAAGCTTTTTGTGTAATTGACAGTCTCTTGAACCACTGAGAAGTTGGATGCACCTCTGTGAAACAAGGACAAAACATTTTATCTATGTGTCTCTGCAACAGATCAACAGGATGTTTTCTGCAAGAATAAAAGGGGAAATAACAGGAATAGATTTTGGAAAACGGCAGGATTTAGTTCAAAACCCAGTGCTTTGAACTGGGCTTTGAACTCCCTCTTTATCCAATACTCAGCACTGAAATACTCTGGAAATTACTGCATTTCTTGAGCCTTTAAAGTCTTCTGGTTGTGCACAATATCCATTAGATTACCGCCAGCAGCTATAATATTCAACCAAATACATTCTTTACATGTCTGATTATGTAAATGAAGTATATTCCAATGGCTCTGAACATAATTGACTATGAAAATATTTTGTGATCCTTGCCTGAAAATGTCTGTGTTTTAATGATGTGTTTGGATTTGGGGCTTTTGCACTCCTTAGCTTTCTCCTTGAGCAGAAGTAGTCAAAAACTTTGTTGATGGGGTCAGTGAACACATTTCTATCAATACCCTTATTTTTTCATTGTGTCAATACAACTCATCAGTCCTTGCTTAAGTTTTGAAATGACTTTTAAATGCTTCTGAAAACACAAACCCTGGTAGGCCATGCTGTTCACTGTCTCACTTCAGTTTTACACAGCTAGCACCAACACTTGTTGTTGCTGTTTGCATACAGTGCAGCTTCATAGTAAATATATTTAATCAATTTAGGGAAAAAAGGGGACTTTTCTTCCTTCATCTGTTTTTATTTCTTTTGAGTACAAAAGATGGACACGCACCTCTGTATACAAATCAATTGTGCAGTCTACCTATATGTAAGTTCAATATTTAAATGCAATTCATCCTCTACATGTTTACCAGTAGTGAAAGTGTCATTACAAAGACTGGATAAGCAATCAGGTCCAGATGCTTCTCTGTCTCTTTAAATCATCTTAAATTGTGGCCGGCAGGAGGATAAACAGCGGTGCTCATTTAGGCAAAAAAACATATGGCAGATGTTAGGGTGCTAAGACATCAGTGTCTCAAAACCTCATGGACAGAAATAAATGTTTCAAAGGGAGAGAAGTAGAGTGACAGGTGTATCTACAGCAATGCCTTTATCTCCATATGGCTTGCAGTGATTATTGTATTTCTTAGGAGTTTTTGCCTTTGAAACGATTCCCTTCTTTCTCTTCTATTCTCAGTAAATATTTTGGTGTAAAAAACCTAAAAAGACTGTTCACTGAATCCATGTGAATTTGCAGAAGCCATTTACAAATACACATCAATGTTTCTTCTCTGTGTTGCTGTGGCTTTTTATCTTCCTGTGCCCCTTCACATGTTTTTTTATCTTCCTGTGCCCCTTTTGAAAAAATGTAGCCTAAGGGCCTTGGACCCCCTAAAGAAACGTGAAGATGATCAAAGTGGGGTTTTTATCCTGACAGGGTGGAGAAATTACTCCATAGCCCAGTGCTAGAAAATATGGACGAGGAGATCAGTTCCTCTCCTGTGTCCATGAGTGAACTACATAACTAGGAAGGAAATAGGAGAATGAAGGCACAGTTTCCTGCCTAATGTTCGAAAAATGAGATTTCTGTAAATCTTGATTACCTGGCAGGGAAGATGCTGGCCACTGGTAAATGCTGCTTCTTTCTTTTATTTGTCCCCCATCTCCCCCCACCAACTCTAGAAAGGAGCATTTAGAGCCTTATTTACTCCATTTCTGTTCTTGAGGAGTGAGGGGAGACATCTGTCTAAAAACCCAGAAGTGCTGGGCAAGAAAGGAAGTGACTACTTTTGTAGTGCACACCCAGGAGTGCCAGAAACCTGAATACTTTGGGAATTCTGTAAGTTTTGAAGGCTGAAGTTTGTAGGCAGGCATCCAAATGCAGTTTGGCATGCTAGGTGATTTCTACAAATATTGATATTGTAAAAATGCATGAAAACTACAACTCAGCAGGATGTTGTGATGGGCATTGTACAAACACAATATATAAATGAGTCCAAAATTATTGCAGTGAAAGTGCCAAGAAAGAAACAGAGAGATGCAGAAATTGGGTGTTTGTATAACCCATACTCTAAGCTGTAACACAAAATGCAGTGTAGCTGAAACCCTGCTGCTTTCCTTACTTGTTTAAAGAGCAGGTGATTTCTGGTTCTCCAGGGGAGCTTTAAACTATATGTGGTCACTGTGAAACTTGGTACTGTCCACAGAAATGATTCACAGGTGTTGATCTCAAAATAATGGCATTGTGCATTCATTTTAATATAATACAATACTTAAACTATATTTAATGCTCACTGTATTATTACTGGCCCAACTGTAAGAGTTGTTGCTGTTATTATGCTGCTACATTTTGTTAAAATATTTATTAAAATATGAATCAAAACATTTTGTTTATTATCTCACCTGTCCAGTGATGCTATCTTTCTGTATTTCAAATCCTCTGAGTATGAATTTACAAAGAAGCTCTTAATCTTGGTGGTCTGGAAGTGAATTTGTCCTCATCCATAAGATAATAATAATGCAAGGAACTTTGCCACACGTTTTGATTGGCTTCTTTTCAGAATATAGATTTTTAAGAGTGAGCTAATCTTTGTTGTAACTACGGTGTGTCTATGGACTGTAGAAAAAAGACAAATGTTTTCAGAACAGTCTGCTATTTTAACTTGTTTGGTCTCTGCCCCTCCAGTCTTGCCTGGTGAAAACTTTTTTCTTTGAATCCTGTCAAACTTCAGTTAATGTTGGTGTTTATGGGACTTAGACATCATGTGAATACTCTTTTTGATATGAAAGTTTAAGGTCTTTTCTATTGTCATCTTGCAAAAGTAGCTACTCTTGTGAGTGCATGAGGAAGTTACAGAATTGCTGGATGCCAGAAGAAGGTCTCATGCCTCAAGGAGGATGTCATTTGGAAGTAAAATAATGGTGTTTTTCACCTGCTGGAAGATAGAATATTATTGTGTGTCTTTTATGAGGAGGAAAAAAAAATATTCATTTTGTAATATCTTCAAGTCTTTTCGAATTTGTAGCAATGACTTTGAAAAGTAACTACAGCGATAGAGTGGAGAGGTGTTATCCCTGAGTTTCACTGTGTTACCTCATGAGAACATTCATATATATATATATACATAGTATTTGAATATCATCTTGTCAAATAACTGGAAATTAAGATTTCAAGATTGCCTGTTTTGTGTGTGCAGAATGTGTAGAACAGGATTTAAGGTACAGCTTAAGTGAGGGATACTTAAAGAAGTGTACTGAAATTATGATTAATTTTTTTCATTCAATAGGTAGTTAATGGCTCCATTTCTAGTAATTATTTCTTTGAGATCAAACATAGGCTAGAACAGCTGTCCTAGCTCTCAGCTGAGGAAAACTCTGCAAAACATCTGTATTCATTGAACCAATATCTCCTTAAAAGGTCATCTGTGTCTTTCTGAATTTACAGAAGTCCTTAAACAGAAATCATCTGTTCCCTCCCCACAAAATTTGCCAGTACTTCTTTACATCTATTGAGTTGCTTATATCTCATTTATGTTTATAATAAACCAGATAAGAGATAGTTATCCTTCATGTGTGTGTACTATGCAGAAACAAAGGAGCATGAAAGTGTCATAATGTGCCTGTATCAAATTCAAACAGCAAGTAGATATTCTTCAAGCAAAGCTTCAAATACAACAAGCAGCAAAGCCCTCAGAATATCATCATTGTCCCCAAAAAATATTGTCAGTGAGTTAAAATCACTGGGAATCTCTGCAACAGACTGTAGAGATTCTTCAGAGTTGGTAGAACCCTAATTTTTGCTTTCCTACACTGGAATGCTGCTGACTTCACCAAGATAGATACAAGAAGCAAGATAAAAAAAACTGAAAGCACTTTCATCCTTCTGAGAGTTTTTTCTCCATTGTCATTGCTCTAGTTAAATAACAGAACACAGTACTCTATTCTCAGAGTGGGAAAGACTGGGTCATCAAGACACATTTCTGCTACTAGGACTGTTTACTGTCTTTCCACATCATACCACTTAATACCGGAGATTTTATCATTGCTGCACACACCAGGAGCTCTGTTTGCAGGTTTTGTGAAGCAGCCTCCTTTTTAACACAGCCTTCTTAGAAATGAACTGTGACTTCCTCTAGGGAGATGTCATGGTGAAGGAAGCCCTTGATTTCTAGTTCCATGGTGCAAAATGAAGGTTTCTCAGAACTACATTCAATTTGATAAGTGGATGAAATGGATAAAAATACACTGCTTTTCTTAAAAGCTAGAATATTGTGATATATTTTTGACACCTACAGCTTACCTATGAGAGCTTATTAAATCTTTGACAACAGTAGTGCAATATCAAGAATTTGAGGCAAATTTTCTGCAAACACAAGAGTGATTCTATGATTGTATGATTTTTATTCTAGGAGTCAGCTAACTATTTCACCGTTCATATATATGCAGGTTCATGAAAAAGAGCTCTTTTAATATATGCTCTTTCATTTTGACCAGCAGAGAGTTTTCAGCAATATTGAATTTGGGTTCTATTCAAATTTTTAAACAGTCTTTTTGGTGATACTTTGTCTTGAAGACAAAGCAAAATATCTTCCTGAGAGCAAAAGGACTTCCTGAGAATAGAGGTTCTATTACCCACATTGCTTTATTTCTTAATTTTCAACAGATGATGAAGCTGATAATTTGTTTTCAGGGAACAGATGTAAATGGCTATGTTTTGAGTTACTTTAGAGATGAAGCATTTAGTTTAAAAGAGAAATTTCAATTTAAGTGTATGAACTTGAATACTGACACTCTACCAGATTATCTATTTTTGTGGAAATGAAAAAATAATTAAAAAAAAAATTGACAGCACACAACTAGACTTCAGAATGCAAGGGGTTGTTTACAATTTTCTGCTGCAATAGGAATACATTTTTAAGCTAAGTCACAAGCCTTCAGATTATTATTTTTTTAATTAGTGTAAGAGAAAGGAGAGAGAGAAAAAAATGAGTGATTTATAATTTATCACATAGCTGAACAAAAACTTTACATGATATTGAGCTAACAGGAAGGTGTTTCTGTTCAGAGCAAATGCTTGAACAGATTATTCAAAGGTTCCACATTGCAGAGAATAAGTCGTGATTTAACCAGGATTTAGACCTCTTATTTGTTAATGTGAAATACTGCCATAGCCATCTGTGGATATGTCAGGAGCAGAGCTGATAGCAGAGAGAAAGGCAGACACCTTCCATAAAAGCCATGTACAGTCTCTTACTGTGGCAGTGACATTTTTGTGTCAACTGTAAGTTCCTGCTTCCCTATTGGTTATTTTCCCTAATCCATATGTTTCTTACCCATGTATAAACCACTACCAGTATAGTAAGGAAGAATGCTGATTGCTGAAGTTGTTTGAATGGAAAAAAAGGAAACATCCGCTCATCCATGAACTATTCCTTCTATACGCACAAATCTTTCTGTTTCCATCTCTCTGAATAAACTGTATTTTATTCCCTTGTATCCAGTATCATACATCTCTCTGTTCATTGAACTCAGGCAGAATTGCAGGGAATTTAATACAGCAGTACCTATTAATAATCGTCACAATTTAGTTAATTTATACTAACTTATAACTACTATTATCCCTAACTAATGTCAACCAAACAGAATAATGATATTTTCATGACGTTAAAAAATTGTAAAACATTCTCCCAGTGTTATTCAGGCTGAGGACCTCATTTGCAAAATATCCAGTCTTTCCACTTCTGCTCTGCTCAATATGTGTTCACATCTTCCATGGGAAAAGTGGGAAGAAAGATAGGATTTTGTAAGCAAAACCAGAAACAGTGTGCAGTACTATGAGCAGCTGTACTGAATCCAGGAGATCTTGGGGTTTAGTAGAACCAGAAAGGCTACAACTGTTAGGGCCATAAATATTCAAAGTCCTCCCCAAAACTGTTCCACTTGGTACAGTTATTCATTTGCTGTGCTATGTTAGAGTAGCAGGAAAAGTGTTTCAGTCAGGATTTTAAAATACAATACCTGACCTGTCTTTATGACTTAGATGGGAAGTATCTTTTTTCTTCTGAATGATTCTTAGGTATATAGAAAAATGAATTATCTATGAAATCTGGATCATCAAAGTAAGGCAACAAGCAGTTGATAAGGAAAAAAAAAGTGCCAGATCATTTCAGATAGAAGCTGAGGGAAGATTTGGGACAGACAAAGCTTTGGAATCCAAATGAAAGATGTGAGTAGCCCTTTTGTCTCTATCATGGGTACAGAGAAGAAAAATTAGAGGTACAAGTCAGTAGTGTGAGTAGGCGCTACTGAGCATTACCTCTCTTCCATCTCTAAAAGTTCCAAGAGAAAAAAGCCTATTAGGTGCTTTTCAAGTCTTTTTGCTAAGAGTCATTGGTCCTTTATTTTGGAAATTCTTGCTTCCTCCTCTGTCCCTTTTACTTTATGCAAAACCCAGTAATGATTTAAGTTGCCACAGAAATTCTTACATCTAAATCCATAAATGGTTTTAGAGAAGATTATGGCACTTTTTAAAAATGACTAGCACAAAATTCTTGATAATTTTTTTCCTGATGAAAAAGAACCCAAACAGATATTTCAAAGATGCATAGAAACGGGAAAGCTATTTTAACTGTTTGTTTACCAGTGAACATTAAATGCAAAACAGGTGGAATTAGAAGTGAACTGCTACAGTGACCATCATGTGAGATAAAAGTGTTTGCATCTTTTATGGTCTCTCATAGCATGTAAACCATATACCAGCAATACTGGAACACATCCCTCAGTCAGCCCACCTGGTTTCTGCTGATCTCACTCTTATCTTGGGGCTTTCTGTGTTTTGTTCAGTGTTGAGGTTTTTGGGGGTTTTTGGCAAGACAGGTTGTGCTACATAAATATTTACACGTTTCATTCTTTCATAGCATTCTGAATAACACAAACAAGATACTGTGCATCTTATAAAAACTTTTCCTTTTCTCTCTGTCTCCAAAGGTCTTTTCTACAGAGTTTTTCAGTGAGAGATGTACTCACAAGAGCTTAGGCATTTGAAATATTGTTTGAAATACCAATTTCCATTTAATAAATGGAATACTAAGCACTGATTAACTTACAGGCCAGACCATGTCTGGAAGGCTGCAGATTTTGGATGTAAATGTGTGTGAGATGGCTTGATACCTTACTGATGGCTGGTGTCCTTAGAGGACTTTGCTGTAGTATTCTTTACTTCTCATCAAATGCACATGCAAAGTAGTAACATCTCCTTCTCAGCCACTGAAGGGATGCTGCCTCCACAGGAACAGCTTTTCTTGGTAACTCATTATCCTAGTTTTAAATTCCTTTTTTTTCACTTTTGAAGAAACTGGTTCCTTATCTACTGGGACACCAGTGTAGGTTACAGCACAGTGTTTAATCACACAGGAGTACTGGTTGAACACCCCTTGCACAGGATTTGAGGAGAGTGAAAGTACTGCGCATATAATCTCCTTTTTGCATCCACAAGAGCTAGGCTCAAGTGGATTACAACACCTCTGAGTGTAGAGCACCCAGAAGATTGCTGAAGCTGCAGATAGCTGCTCATCAACAGCATTTCTACACATTTCTAGGAATGACTGTTCAGTGTGTGAAAGGTTGTTCATAAAAGTCCTACATTTTCCTTTCTTCATTTCCTAAACAATGTGGCACAGCTCTTTGGAAGTGAGTCATGCTGAAAGTTTGGAGCAGGCAGTGAATCTGTAGTATAGATGTCCTAAATAGACTTGATCATAAAGAGGCTTGAGACCTCTTAACCTGATGGTGTGAATCCTATGTGTCTGGTAAAGCTAATGTATAACTTCTCTGCTTGTGAGTACCAGTTTTGCTTGTGAAATTTTTCCTAAATATTGAAACATAAGTCTGAATATAGAAAGTGAGGTACAAATTATTATGTGTTAAGGTATGTAAGTGTCAGAAAGCAAAGGCTTGTTCCAAATAACATCCTGTCTCTGACTAATACTTCCACCTTTGTACAAATCTTCAAAATATCTTACAGAAGATATAAATGGAAAACTTTCAGCTTTACCCTGCATGGTAAATGTCTGGCATATTGCAAAGGCACAAGCATGTGCATATATAGCAATCATGTCTAACAGAAGAGTGAATGGTACAATTATTTTGAACTATATCTCATCCTAATTCTTTCCATAGTATATGGAAAAAAACCAATTTTGTTAATTTTAGTTACTTTTAAACTGGATTTAAGTTTCATTTAATATCTCAGTGATTTTTTTCAGTTTTCACTTATGATTTGTGATCTTCTATCTTAATCTCTTTCTCAAAACAAGTAGTTCAGGTGTTCACTCTCACACACAAGATGTCTTTTCCATACTTCCTTTGGCTATATCACAGCTAGGAGTTTTGGCATACAATAAAAACTCTAAATGAAACTGAGTGGGCTGCCTGTGTTTAATCTGCCTCCTGAAACTCGACCTTCACTATCCATCCAACATGACTTATTTTCTTTATAGATTTGACTAATCTTCTCATGCATGTTTATCTGAGTAATTAGGATTTCTTATAAAAGTCGTTGGCTGTGTTTTCACCTCTTTTTTTTTTTTTTTTTTTTTGAAAGGGGGAGCCTTTTTCCTTAGTTGCAGCTGTGTTTTGGTTATGATGCAAATTTGTTTCAGATACAGTTCAATAATTTTACTGTCTAACTGAAGGTAGGACTCAAGTAATCCCTTGTTAAGGTGAGCAGTTTGAATATGTGTTGTGTATAAAAGTTTTCTCTATACATTATTGTTTCTGCATGGGAGGTTTTCAAGTCAGATCTCAAAGTTCTTGAAACAGGGTTGGAAACAGGAGTGGAAATATTGTGATATATCATTGTTTCTTCTTGCACATAGACTTACATGATCGAAATTAGTTACATATAAATTTTTATTCATATTTAATTGTAAAATTGGTGGTTGTCTTTTCTTTCCCCTAGTGTGGGTCATCATCAGAAGAAGTGGTGAGGGATTTTCTGTCTTGGTAACACAGGAGGCAAGTGTTTTCCTGTTTCCTCTGCCTGCCAAGGCAGCAGCATCTGCATGATTTCCCTGAGCTCCCTACCAGCAGCTCGCACTCCAATTTCATATTGCAGTCAACAGCCTTCTGCTCCTCAGGGAGTGCAGCCCTGGCAGCAGAAGCTGCTCAGAAGAGATGTGCCCATGTCCCTGTCCTGTCCCCAGCTGGCCCTGGGAGCCCCACTGCTGGCTGCCAGAGCAACAGGCAGCCAGAAGCTGCCAGCACAGCTGCTCTCTGTTCCCCGGAGACCCCCTTCTTCTGGGACTCCCCACTGAATGTCTTGCCCACTCTGTTAATCAGGTCCCAACTTTTTCAAAACATTCTGTCTCCCCCTGCTTAAAAAAAAAAAAAAGTTAAAGAAATTTAAAAAAATAAAAATCCAACTGTGTGTGTGCAACGCTGCAGATGTTGTTTGGCTCGATGTTCAGATAACATCAGTGTTTCTGTTCTGTTTATCTTCTGCCAGGGTAGCCCACGAGGACATTAGCAGAGACGGTGCTGGAGACACAGCTCCTAAGCCTGTCACTTTCTGTGTCAGTGGAAGCTGCACTGAAGGGACTTGTCAGAAGAGAGCTAGCTCTGTGAATTAGTTTGTAACTGTTGGCTGCTTCAGAAAAAGGGAATTTTCTTCGTTGCCAGATCCCACTTCATCAATATTGTATTGCTTTCACTCTCCCTGAGAAGCCAGAGTAGGCATAGTACATCTCTACCCATTTGCACAGTACATCAGAGAGTTTTAATGTCATTATACTGCCTAGAATGGAAGTTGCATTAAAAATGCTTTAGGAATTTGGCTTCCTGCATCTTTTTAATGTTATTGCACTGGAAGGAATGATTGCAATTAGTAACAGATAACATTAGGGGGAAAGCAAGAACTAATTTGCTTCTTTCACCAGAAGTAAATTAAAGAGGTCTTGTGTCTGAAAGAAGTGCCACATGCAATGGAAAAGCTTACAAAACTTAAGTAGTTCTCAATTATGTTTGAATACTTGGACTTAGCTCAATTATATTTTCCATATGAATAAGGGAATAATGTCTTACCCATAATTTAGATATATGTTTTGTTTGCTATGTCTGGCAATCTATTTTTACATGGAGATAGAGCACATATTCAACATCTTGTTTCACATCTGTACCAGGGCAGAGAGCAGATCTGGTGCCTCCTCGGATTACAAGTTTTTGTGACAGTAGAAATGGAGATAATGAATCTGGAGGATCCGGATTTCTTTTATAATTTGCTGTAATGGCCCCTTACAAAACTGCTGTGCTTCATTGCAGGAGGTAGGAAGCAATGACCTCTAGAAATAGAAAGAAAATCAAAGCTGATGATTCCCCTAAAAGATTATTCAGATTCTCTGTCTTTACTAACTAAGCAGTAGTTCGTGTAATCTATCTGAAATATTTCTCTCTTAAATAGTACCCTAGGGACTGGAAAAGTGGATGTTCTTTGAATTTTACTTTCTAATCCCACCACAGACTTAGGAAAAAGAGGAGAAGAAAATTCACTCTTTGTCCACCCGAACAACTGGGTGGGTTGTTTGGGTGGACAAAGGGGTTGTGGTTACACTTCTGGGTTTGGGGGTTTTTGTTATTGTTTTGTTTGGTTTGGTTTCTTTGCTTTTTTGGGGGGGTTTTATTTTGGTTTTTGATTAGGTTTTTAGAGTTTTTTTACTACAATGTATTTACTTATGTTTATATATAGGGGGCTATTGCTGTCATGGCAAACCTGGAAATTATGTTGGATTCAGCTTGCACCTCCTTTGTGATTGCTTCAAAGCATGATGTTCTCCCTCTAAATAGGCTACAATATAGTGTTCTTGGCTGTTTCTTGATTCTTTACAACACTCAGTGTTGTTACCAAGACAAGGAATGTACTTGTTAGTCCTTAGAAATATGTGGAAAACCCCACATACTCAGATAAATACAGCTACAACTTTAACATTGCAATTAAGTGCAATTGGGAAATACAGTTAGCTATTCAAACCAAATTCATGTTAGCAACATGCCTTGCACAAGGAAAAAACCTGATTTTGCAATTATAGATTATGCTTATTCTAAAATGTGAATCATCTCATTGCAGATAACCTTCAAGTCTTTCCCCTTAAAGACAGAGCAAAAGACTGAACACCTCAGAGTCCAATGTATTTTTTGCACAAAGCTCTCCACATTCATTGCTTTCATATGCTGACCTAGCCAATTGTATTCGTTTTCTCCGTAGATTTTTGCTTTTTAGGATTTTGTGATTTTTCCCCCAGGAAGTCAAAACTTCTATTTCTTAAGGTTAGCATTAGTCTGAAACCATCTGGTAGGCTGAGCCAGACTCATACAACACTAACTAGGTACTACCCCCAGCCTTGCTGGTGTTGCTGTATCCAAGCTGGCTTGTGCCATGCAGGGATTTCAAGCTGTCTAGTGATAAAATCCTGAATGTCAGATGTGTAGAATGTCTTTTCCCTTATCAGTTACCAGTGGTATTTGGAGAAATGAACTGATATTTGAATTGCTGCGTTCTTCCAGGGCCATAGACTTTTTTCTTTTCCTCTATCTGGATGCATGTGTGTGAAGAAATTTACTTAGTGTCTTGAACATAATGAGAAAGAAGCTCTTCACTGTTGTAGACATCTGGGGCTCATCTGGTCCAGCCCCTAGTAAGCAAAACAAATTTCAAAATAAGGTCAGATTGCTCAGCTGAGCTGTGAGAACCTTCGAGGAGGTACTGCTTTGCTGCTTAGGCAGTCTCTCCTCGTGTTGATGACCCCAACAGGATATTTTACCTTTTTAGATTAGGAATTGTGCTTATTGCTACTTGCAACCACTGTCTCTTGTGCTTTCACTGTGCCTCTGAGCAAACTCTGACAGTCTTTTCTAGGAGTTTTGTTTTTGTGGAGCACATCAGTTACCTCCCACCTTTAACCTTCTTTAGTCTGCATAAACCAATCCCCTTATCTCCTTGTCATGTCTTATGCTTTTGTACTAAGCTTTTCCCGTTCTTCCTAATACTGAAGTTAACTTCCACAGAGCAGATTAATGTGACTATTGCATATCTGGATCCCTTTTTACTACTGATTTAGCTAACAAAACCAAATTGTCGCAAAGAAATAACATTTATATAACATTTAGTAATTACAAGTCAGGTTCTAAAATGAAAAAAAAAAGCCCTTCTGTTTTCCTAATTTTCCTTATGAAGTTCAGCTTGTTTCCTCTGCATTATACATAGAGGTAATTGCCATGTCTGACCACCCAGCTTCATCAAGTCTGTGACCATACCACTCAGTCTTATTCTGCCTATGATAAAACTGTGTCACCTAAATTCCCCCCAGAGTCAGGCTGAGTGGCTGAACTGGACAAAAGGCTTGAGTAGATTTTGAGGACCAGCATCCCCTAAGGCCTACTTCTTCTGAGCACAGAAGTTTGGGTATTGGCAGAGCATTCTGGATCAGTTTATTGGTACAACTGCCATCAGGTCACAGTGTTCCTTGCGGTTTTCATAATGAGCCAGCGGCCAATCTGCCTCAGACAATAACCTGGTTCCACTTTGAATTACACATGCAGTCTCTCAGGGAAGTGTGTTAACTGTAATTAGAGCAGATCCTGAGTGTACTGTACAGAATTCTACGAGATCTTATATGCAACTTTATTGAATTGAATTTGAATTTGTACAGAGGAAATCACGCCAAAAGCACCATCCTGAGTTTTAAATTTGCATCAGTTTGCACAATATACAGTATCAAAAATGTTCTTTCCTCTGTGGATTCCATCATTTACCCAGGTTATAGACACTCTAATAAGATAGCCACCAATATAACATTTTATCATTAGATTGTAATTTTTAGCAGTGAGAAGAACAAAAATAGAAATGCCAACAATAGTGGTTTGTCTGAAATTCAGTTTAGAGCATTACAGAACTATCATTAATATACAGGTTCTTGTCAGCTACTTCCTATTTGGTTTCCTCTTTTATAGTACTTCTAAATCAGTTTTAAAAAAAAAGTTATTAGTATTTCAATATAAGTTCTGTGATACAAAAATGTGATATTTCTATGTATGTATTTTATATATATATGTATAAAATACATACATAAACAGAAATATCACCTACATAGACAGACATATATATATATATATATATATATATATATATATATATTCACAACATTGTAACTAGCCAATCTGCATTAATTGCCAGGAGTAGAACATAGCAAAGTACTAAACAGAAGTTTCTTGCTTTCCTTATCTTTCCCTTACTTCCCATGACCAACAGAGCTGGAGAAATCACTTATGACAATGTGTACCAACACAAGAAACCATGGTTTGCTGTTTGTCTAATTTGTCCTTAAACAGCATTGAATAAAATGGTTTAGTCCCCAACCAAAGTCAGTAACTCTCTCATGTTTGTGCATATACAGATCACTTTGGTCATAATAACAGTCCCAGCAGGAACTGCTGAATTTTTTATTCTACCCATAAAGAAAAATCCCAAGCTTTTTGAATTTGGGGATTTCTCCCACTAGATTCAATTCTCAAGGATAACTTAATTGCCTATGCAAAATTTATGACAGCAGAAATTAATTTCCATGTCTGTGCCTAACAGTGATCCCATTTCTTCTTGTGTTTGCAAAACATGGGAGGAAAAAAACAAAAAGATTTTTTTCACATTGGCTGGCCACATGAAATTCATCTGATTATTTTAATTCTTAAAAACGGTGCTTTTATGGCAAAAAAAAGGTGGAGCAGAAAGAGTTCAACTGTGCCTAAGTTGCTGGGTTTGAGCTTTTAAGTTGAATTGGTCTAGCCCAACAGACCTAATGCAGCTGAAAATGTTCTAAGGAAGAGCTTAAATATGAACTGAAAATATCACAACATAGAACTGAAAGCTGTTCTTCTAATAAGCATTACAGTTAAATCTTGTTTCCTTCTATTATGCCATTTAAAACCAGAGAGGAAAAAAAAAATCCTTTAATAGATGCTAAGTTCTTTCCAATAGTGGATCTGCAAAACATATATTGTTTATTTGCTAAGCATGAAGAATGTTTCATTAGGCATAAAAGCAGTCTGTGCCTCAAAGAACATTTTAATCTAACAACACAGATGTTGAGTAGGCAAAACATGCCAGTCCCCAGCAGTAGATAATTGGTATTTTTAATGAAATTTCTAATTAATATAATTTATTCACTCTTTCTGGGTTGAGTTGAAAAGGTCTTGACTAAATACTCACTGAGACAAGAGTCCATTTACTACACTGTATGAAAATATACTTAATATGAGAAGTCTTTAGTAGGGTTTCATGTGGCATTATCAGATCAACGAGTGACTGGACTACTGCTTTGGAACTACTTGCTTTACTGAAGATTCTAGATAATTCTTTGTACATGAAGAGGGAATGTTATTATGTGTTATAAATTTCAACAGTCCCTTCTTGCTATGATTTTTTCTTATCCGCACTTTATAGGACTAAGAATACTATTTGAAGTCGAGAAGACTACCTCTTGGCTTCCTGTAGGTACAGAGTTTGGGATACTAATCCAAAATAGAATCTGTCTAACTGCCTTGAAAATCTAGTCTTTGTTAGGCAGAGATGTGAGACACTTGCAGCTGCAGTCGAGGGAAAGGTATGTTTTAAATAGCAAAGCTCTCTCTTGATGTCAAGTGTTCTAAAAACAAAATATAAAACAAACCCCATAGTGTTTGCTCTTTTGGATGCCCAAAATAAAATGTATGTTGGCATGAATCTGTCTCTGGCAGACAGATCATGCGACTGCTGATTTCACAAGTCTTGTGAAAATTGATTATCTGTGAAGTTCTCAGACACCAGCAAAGATAGTTGCAAAACATCATTAGCATAGACTGCTCCTCATTTATAGTCTTATGCAAGAGAGAAGAAAATGGATATCTGCCTATTTCCATAAACTGTTCTTGTGCATATAACTGAGAAATAGCTGTGTGCTGAAAGGCTGAATTTTCATGTAACTGGAACTTGCCAATAGTTGTTGTTAAAATTCCATTATGATTTCATGATGAAAAGTTATTCATTGCATTTTCCTGCTCATGTATGAAGAGCTATACTTGGCTGCAGGTGTAGAATTGTCTTCTGACTTTCTCTCCTAAAAAATTTTAGAACTCTAAGGAGTAGGACTAAGAGAACTAGCTTCAAATGGATACTAAAAACCAGCAGCAACTGGTGGCTGGCAGGGATGGGGCAGACTCTCTTCCATGCATTAGAGAGATACTGACAATGCAGCTTCCCCATGCTTGAGCTGGGATGGTGGGGTTGGGACCTGGATTACTGCTTTGGATTAAAAAAGAAAAAAAAGAAAAATATTTAAAAACCACCAAAAAACCACAAAAAAACCAAAAAAGCCCAACCAAACAAACAACCCCAAAACAAAACAACAAAACAAAATAAAACACCCCCCCCCAAAAAAAAAAAAATCCCAGTAGTACCAGGAAGTTGGATTGAGCACTATCCACCCCACCAAGATTAAGAAAATTTTTTTCATATATATGTGAGTGATCTCCTGGATTCTCACCTTGTCCTCCTAGTCAGTATTCATGCCACACTGAAACTGCTGCAGTAGTGGGAAAGCTTAAGCTTCATCCAGCATGAAAGCAGCAGCACCATGGCAGCACAACATCAGGAGTGACTGGCATTGAGGGGGATGATAGACACATGCACAGGGCTTGTTCTGAATGCATGAGACTTGATGGATCTGGTATTGGCCAGTGGACTTTTTGATGTAATACAGGAGCTCACCTACAGGACAAGTAAATTCTTTCGTTTAAGTAGTGGAAATGCAGCTTCCTTAGGCCATGGCAGAATACTTGCATTCTCAGTGTGGGAAAGGGTAAAGTGATTAATATGCTAATGACATGTATCCTTTTCTAATTTTGTTGTTTCGTTATGGTTTTTTTTTGTGGATTAATATGATGAAGGTGATGGAGATAATCAGTTTTTCCTTTGAGCAAAATAATACTAAATAATACTTTTCATGGCTCTTTATTTGGTATTTTTTATCAAGAGAAGTAGGGAGCTATAGAAAACAATACTTTTTTTTTTCCTTCCTGAAAATATAAGATACTAGCCTTCAGAAATAAAGAAAATTCTTATAAAACTTAATTTTTGAATGGGAAATATCTTGTGCTTAAATATTATGTAGTTAACTCAAAAGGGGTTAAAAGTACTTTGCTTTATGTAAAGCCATTCTTTATTGCATTCTTGATAGGATTAAAATCAGCTGTAAGCAACAGTAATTTAATTAAATTTTATTTAAGCACAAAATTAAGCCAGTGCATGTGAATCAAAATCTTTATACACACTCTGATCCTTCTTCTTTTCTAGTTCTGTTTTCATGCCTCCCACTAGTATCAAATAAAAAAGCCCCAAATCAATGTAGCCCATTTAGAGGCTGGTAATGAAATATAACTCACTAACTACAAGGGTATTAATGTGTAGAAAAAGAAGATATATTTCTATCTCTTTCCATAGCCTATGCATTCATTTCTGAATTCAATGTAACAGTTTAGTTCATGTCGCATCTCAGTTTCTTGCTTAGATTTAAGCACACTGAGGGGCTTTCTGATGATCTGCTTATGACTTTCTCCTTTCCTCAGCTGGTAGATGTATAATGTTAAAATTAAACTAAACTTCATGGTACCAGCCACAACCTTTAAGTTCTCAAATTGAAACACATGGCAAATCCCATCTTGTGCTCAGCCAGTAGACGGGAGGTAAGACTGCTAGCAAATAGAAGATAGCACATATTCAGGTAATATTTTTTAATGACAGACAGTTATCAAATGCAAAATTAGGTTTCATTTAGAGGCACACAAGCGGTATTTAGCACACAGATTCCTTTTATTTCAACGAAGTAGTATTTTCTTGTGGAGAAGATGAGATGTCTTCAAGCTGACACACAAGTTTAACATAAAAGGTGTAAGGCAGCGCAGAGTGGATGTAAAGTTTGGGGCTGATGCCTCAGCACACCATCCTTGTGTGAGTAACCTGCTTGACACCACTACACGTGCATAAACAAACAAGTTTTGCAGCCAGATTGAAATAATTCTAATGTTTCCTATAGATACACCTTTGTCAAGATATCTCATACTTAGATCTGTAAGGACACAGAAATGGTATGCGTGCCTTGGAATCCTTGATTTGACTGGTGGTAGTGGCTTGTCACGTTGTTCACTGCTTGGGATCCTGCAGAAGCTAGGAAACAGAAGAAGGCAGTAACCACACTATCTATGGCAGTACTGTGCAGCTTCAACTGTTTCTTCTTTTTAAATGATTGGGAATTTACCCTACTTTTTCTTTGGTTTGTTTTTTTTTTGGTTGGTGGTTTTTGTTTTGTTTTGTTGGGGAGGTTTTTTTGTCTGTTTTGGTTTGGGTTTTGGTTTTGTTGTTGTTGTTGTCATTATCCTTGCTCCTAATGTTGAATTAGCAAAAAAATCTCATTGCCCAGGAGTTTGAAAATTCAAACTGACAAAATTTACATATGTTCTCCATGGAAACTTGCCATTTTCTGAAATCTCTCTTGTTCCATGAGAAAGAAAAACAATGTTTTGCCTGATTTTAGGAAAAACAAGCTGGTCAAACTATTAGTGATTAACAGACCATTCAACCAGTTTGCACTTTTGTGTATATATGGTTTTATAGGTAAGGTAATTATTTGCATGTATCAAATGCAATGACTGTACCAGGGCAGATAATATCAGCCACTAGGCTACTAATTAATATTGCATATAAAATTATCATTTTAGACGCATAATAGGATTTCTGTACTTTGAGAGAAGAGAAAGTGAATAAACAGGAAATGGAGAAGTTTAAATTACGGAGTCTTTCATTCACAGAAGACTAGTGTGAATAGGATATATTAATATTTTCATTTCAGAGCCAGCTTTGAGAAGCTGCTGTCAGAAAAATTAGGGCTGGTAGTATTTTAGAATGAAATTTAAATAGAATTTTCTTTGGAAATGAGAAATACAAGGAAACAGACTTATGTGTTTGGTATTTCTGTATGTTAGGTCTGTAACCAAAGGACTAGTTAGTTCTACCTGTTTTTCTTAACCTCTGGCTTCCTGCCCATTTTTCCTGGTTCTAGTTCCAATGAATTTGGTCACTTACCCTACACAATATTTCTCATTAACTGGGGTGTTTAACCCAACCCAGTCATTATCACTACACCTGAATAATACCTGCAGGGTGCTTGCCAGGAAAGTCTTGGTCATGTTTTAAGCCATGGTTAATTGCTTAGAGCAAACATACTGTTGAATGTGTTTGCTGTAAGCAGGAAGTAGGAGAAGACACCAAATCCTGAAGGACAGCACTGGCTACTTGGGACCATCGTTAGAGTTTTGTCTTTATATGCGGTGCATCTCTTGATGGCCCTAAATGAACTGTGAGCTTTTGAAGCAAAGAAAAGTATTATGGAGTTGTGGCTTCACATCCCTGTGTTTTGCTTATTGATAAAAAGTTCCCTCTTGCATGCAGGAAGCAGTAAGTAGGAATACCTGTGATCCTAACAGACTAACACTGTTGAGGTCAGTTTTCCTGTAAATGGCTGCAGTACTCTCAAAAGCCTTTTCCATTTTACAATACTGGGGGAAAGCGAGAGGAAAATGTTGTCTTCATATACATTTTCCAAAGACAGATCAGGCCCCACGATCAGTGGTTTCCATGTCAGCTGCTTGGCATGTAGATTTGCCATGCCCCGACACAAGCAGAATAGAGTCCCTTGACCAAGGGAAGAGTGAGAAATGGGGTTTAATGAGAAGACAAAGCAGAACACACTGATCAGGCACAGTCCACATCAGATAAGTGTTCTGACCACACCTTTTTGTACTCTTGGACAGTCCCTTTCACCACCCCACCCCCATTTATTTTGGCTGTACATCATGCTCTTTTGGCTCTCCTCCATGCTTATTTCGCCCCCATCCAACCAGGTCCCTCCTGGTCCTTCCACTGAACATCCCATCATAAATCCTTCACAAGCCCAAAACATTCTTCCCAACATGAAGTCCCATGACTCTGTTGTCCACAGCCCCAGAGCCTCCCACTGTGAGGATGCAGGGAAAATGGATCTCAGGGCTGTTGCTGGGGCAGGCTGCTCTCCTGCTCTCCCTAGAGGAGCCCAATCAGGAGAGGTCACCATGGGTCCCCACCTGATTTTCCATTGTCTTCTTCGTTTGTGGAGAACAATTACAGAAACAAAACCTGGATCCTTTAGAAAAAATACATTTCATTGAAAACCCAGATAAATAATGGACTACTAGCATGCAAGGAGCTCTAAAAATATGTTAGAACTAGGGCTTGAGACAGAGTGGAGTGTGGTTTTTGATACTGCAAGGTCTGACTCCTGCTTAAGGACCACCTGCAGCTGATTTGCCATCCAAGACTCTCTTTGAGGGCCCTCCAAGAGAGCCCCAATCTAATGGGAAATCACTCAGAAATTTCCTCAGAGAAGTTCTCCAGTAAGGTCCAGTAAATAAGTGTTGGTAAATCTCACAAAAATTCTACGCTGGCATTATGACCGTTATGTTTCCAACACAATTTAGTGAAATTATTGACTTGAATATGAGCGAGATTTTGATTTTCAATTGTCAAATTTGCTTCAAATGAAAATTTCATTTGATAGCCATCAGATCTAAAAAAACCCACTCTGTTAGCACTATTTCAGGAAACATTAATTTCTAGTTTTATATATTTACCCTGACTGAAAGTGGGACTCATGTCTGTCCAAAAATACATGTTACTCACAGGAAAGTACAATCGTAGTCATAGTGCTGACAAGAGTACTCAAAGAGTCCTGAAAAGTACTTGTGCAGTAGTAAAGTAGGGTAGTTTTAGGTTAGACATAAGCAGGGCATTATTGTGTGGATGTGGAGGCATTGGCACAGGTTGCCCAGGGAAGCTGTGAATGCCATACCCCTGGAGAAGTGTTCAAGGCCAGGCTGGATGGGGCTTTGGGAAGCCTGGTCTTAGAGGAAGGTGTGCCTGCACTTGACAGGGAGGTTGGAGCTAGAGGATGTCCAAGGCTCCTTACAACCCAAACCCTTCTGTAATTCCATACTATAAAACAATATGCTACCATAGCATTGTAAAAAATTACATTTCCTACATTATGTATGTGTTGGTGACAGTATTTTCACAGTGCTTCTCAGACACAGTTCTTCTGTTTTATTAGTCTTTAATCCTAATCCTTTATCTCCTAGAGATAAAAAAGTGTAGTTTCATTTTACTAATGATTTGCAGATTGGAAAACTGAGGCAAAATCCAGCAAGCGCTAAGATTATTCAGGAATTTGTTGGCAGAGCAGCAGTTTCAGCCTTCAGTCATCCCTCTGAAGGTTCAGCCACGCTGTAATTTAGACACAATGACAGAAAAATCCAGAATTTCCTTTTGCCAGAAACACATTTAATGCAACAAGGTTTAAGTCAAGAGTGACATCCAGTGGTCAGACCCATTTTATTTCCAACTTTTCAATCCTCTGGGCAAGCAGCAGTAATCCAAATACAGACTAGACTAATTTAGCCCTTTTTTTTTTTCTTTTTTCTCAGCATCTTCTGTGGAAAAACAGATCTTGAAAAATGTGTAGTGTTCAAAAAACTGTTCAGTGTCTATGAAACCATTTGGCATCAAGACTGCTTTGAAATTCCTTGGTTGCAATTATTGCTTTATGTCTCTGCTGATTATAATTTATAGATTGTATTTTTGGATTGATGATCAAAGCCTCACAGGGCTAAGATCCTTTTACTGGCTGACTCAGACCTGCTGAAAGCTTGCAGAATGAGATAGGTAACTGTGTGTCTGTGCACATCTTTATGTACATATTCTAGTAGAGGTCTTTGCTGTTTTTCTCTTTCCATTTTATTACACACTTTAGGAGAGAAATTCCCATAAGGGATACTGAAACATGTGACCACATCTGTCCACAATAAATCCACTCTGTTGTGAGCATAATGTCTAAACTCTTTGAGAAGTGTCTCATGGAATGGCCATCCATAGAGTAGAAACACAGTTCTGTCAAACAGGCTATTTATTCTTCTAAATGTCATTAAATACTACATTTTTCTAATCAGATCTAGTTGTTGCCATGTGTATCTCCTAACCTCACAGTGGTTTTACTCGTATCAAAAGGAGCCAATCTCCACAGATCACATGCATAGCAAAACCTGCTTATCAATTAATGTTAAAATCAGGCAAAGTGATGACAACAGGAGAATACAGGGGGACAAGACATAATAAATGCTGTGTTACACATGGATAATAATCTTGTATCTCTTGGGAGTAAACTGATGTCTAAAAATGTACATTTTCTGATGTACATTGTACTGATGTCTGAAAACGTACATGGTAAGAAAGGAAACTGTTATAGAAATGAAAAGTAGGAAGTCTGGTGTGTTTAGAACAAGAGAAAAGCTGGTATTATCTCTCTCAAAGAAACATCACCAAGCTGTGTATTCTCAATATGACAGTTACATTTCGTGCCTTCTTATTCTTTGTCCCACAGCTGCTAATTAATGTATAAATTGCTGCCTGTCACCAGGATGACCTTACAAAGACACCTGATATGTATTCCTGTTAAAGAAACTATTTGTCAATTTCATAATTCATTTTATATCTACTCAATTAATATGGGGTCATTCAATTAACTAGGTCTGGACTAAAAGATTACTGAGTCAAATTATTAAAATAAGCTATTTTATTTTAGCAACTGGCCTGAAATGAAATTACGTTTTAGAGATGTGATATATGAATTGAAAAGACAAGGGGCTATATCTGTTTGAGATATTACTTTCCTAAAAAACTACTGGTTTAATTAGGTGTATAGAAAAGCATTCTTCTAGGCAAGACTAGCAGATAAATATAAAATATTCGATTTTTACTGCAGTAGTGAAATCAAACAATAAGCAGAAATAAATAAAAATAAGCAGAATTCTAAGCTTGGACACCCAAGTTACTAATGTATCTAAATTCATATTCAGGGTGTGCAGTTAAGGTATTTGTTTAGCATATTTTTGTTTCTTATAGTTCTATGGAGATTGTCACACTTTTTTTTTTTCCAACTCAATTTAAAGGAATTTATTTTTGGTAATCTTTAGAACAGTTGGAGGGTCAATTTTCTTTTCCTATTTTGGGTAAGCTGCCTTTTTGTCAAGGCAAGAAATGGCTATTGCAAATTAATTTTGAATATTAAATTTGCATATCTGTTGGTTTATTATCTTTTGGACTGGTAAAATGGTCCACAATGGTTATAACAAAAATTATTGTCTTGTGTATGGTACACTAAAGTAATAGATCCATATTTCTGGCCATGCTTTACCAATTATTTCATCTTACATATATGCCTAGAAAAATCAGTGCCCTTATTTTTGGAGGGAGGTAATGCCCTCAGAAAAGTACAAAAAACAATTTTAGTCTCCTGTTTTTGTCATACAGAAAACTGAAAAACATCACATGGTAAACACTGATTATTATTTCTGACTGCAAGCCCAATCTAATCTTCCAGACTAATTTTTTTTCTCATTGCATTTTGTGGCAAAATAGTCATGTTCCATTTAAGGCAGTAATAATGTAAGCCTAATAATTGCCATGGCAGAAATTTAGTGCTACATGCAATATTCTGTGTTTGTAGAGAACCTTTTATCCTGAAAAATGTCAGTGCGTTTTCCAAACTAAGTATGTACTAAGGCTATATTTATCACTGGAAGGGGAAAATACCATCATCTGTCATTACTAACACAAATCAAAAGTCAACTCACTACAGCTATGCAAAACACATAGGGCCTTAGCACTGAGAGTGACGACACAAAATTACATTTTATGGCATGTTGCATAGCCGAGGAAATGATGTTTGACTTAGGAGTACTAAGTAAATAAAATGTGAATAAATAAATAAAAATATAACAGACATTTTTAATGTTTGGTATGAGTAGACATAGGATTTCATGGTGAGACTAATAATTCCATTATTAATGTAAGTGAAGACGTTAGTTATGCACAATGTGAACTCAACATACTTTGGGCTGAATATTATGCATTGAAAATCAGTGGGATATATTCAAAGCTTCCTTTATAGATGGATGTCCTTCACCATCAATTAAAGAGGCTTAAAAATTCCAACTGAAGCACAGATAAATAATTGCACTCCTTGGTGAGCAAGCTGTTATTTTTTCCAATACAAAAAATAGCAATTCAGGCAAAGCTTGAATTGAAGTAAGATATCCCTTACTTCACTTGGTATATGCAAAGCCAGTTACAGAAGGCAAAGTGTAACTGCTTGGACATGCAAAGTTTCTCTTTGTGGAGCTAAACTCCTCAGGTTCAACATGCCTGATTTTCCTTTAAGCCTCAAAAGGATGAAACAAGCCCCTCCCTTTTAGCACATTCACTCCCTCTCTAGGGAGTGGCTGGCTGAGTTCTGGTCAGTCTTTGCCTGCCCGAAGTCCTCATGTAACCATCTCCTCCAGTACATTTCTAGTACGGTTAACTTTATAGATGGTATTACTTCATTGGTGACTTTCTCATCTCACTTCAGCTTCCATAACCTCCCTCCAGTGGCTTCACAGAGATAGCTGTGATGCTGTTTCCTTCTCTTCATTATTTATCTGAAGTGGTTTGTGTTGTGTTTGTGTGAGTGTTGAGTGTGGAGCTGCTGGTTTCCTAAGGCTCAAGTCATTTAAGTCATGAGCTTATATTAAAGTGGGGGAGGAGTAAAGGGACAGTTGTGGAGTAAAGGGACAATTGTGTCTTGAGGAAGCTTAAATTGTACTGCCATAGTCTCCTGCATAATACGTAGGAACTGTCAGGAGGGGATTCTTCAATGGACTCTGTGGTAACTGGGAGTCTGTTCGATACACTCATATTTGCATGCATTGCAAGTAGGGATTTAAGATGGAGAGATAAAATATTCACTCATTTATCAAGACCATAATGAAATAGATATATTAGGTTTGCATGGCAAGATTTTTGCAGCAGGGCAGACAGTGGGGTGGTTGTTGTGAGAGGATGCTAGAAGCTTTCCCCATGTGCCCTAGAGTGAGTGCCAGCTGGCTCCAAGACAAACCCACCACTGGCCAAGGCAGAGCCCATCAGCAACAGCAGTAGCACCTCGGGGATAATGTATTTTAGAAGAAAAAACGCAGCAGTGCAACAGCAGCCAGAGGCTAGGAAGGAGAATATGGGAGGGAAAGAACTCTGCAGACACCCAGGTCAGAGGAAAAGGACAGGCAGAGATTCCTCAGCAGCCCGTGGTGCAGTCCACGGTGAGGCAGCTGTGCCTCTGCAGCCATGGAGATCCATGCTGAAGTCCATATCCAACTGCAGCCACAGAGGAACTCACACTGGAGCAGCAGGGTGCCTCAAGAAGGCTGTGATCCCGTGGGAAGCCCATGCTGGAGCAGACTCCTGTCAGGACCTGTGATCCTGCAGAGGAGCCCATGCTGGAGCAGGTTTCCTGGTAGGACTTGTGACCTCGTGGGGCAACCATGCTGGAGCAGGCTGAAGGACTGACCCCATGGGAGGGGACCCATGCTGGGACAGTTTGGGAAAAACTGCAGCCCATGGGAAGGACTCCATTTGAGAAGTTCATGGAGGACTGTCTCCTGTGGGAGGAATCCCATGCTGGAGTAGGGGAGGGGTGTAAGAAGTCCTCCCCCTGAGGAGGAAGGAGCAGCAGACCCAATGTGCCACAGCCTTTTTCCGTCTTTTTATGCCACTGGGGGCAGGACGTGGAAAAAACTGGGAGTGAAATTTAGCCTGGTACGAAAGGAAGGATGAGGGGAAGGTCTTTGAAGTTTTATTTTTAATTCTCACTATCCTACTCTGGTTTGAGTAAGTATAATCAATTAATTTTCCCAATCTGAGTCTGTTTTGCCCCAACAGTAATTGGTCCTTGTCTTGCCCCATAAGCCTATTGTTTCATTTTTCCTCTCCTGCCCAGCTGAGAAGGGGAGTGATGGAGTGGCTTTGGTGGGCACTTGGCTTCTAGCCAGGGCCAAACCATCATATTAGCAAAAAAAGAAAACAGAGCATTTGTTTCTGACACATTCTTTGTATAATACTGCTGAAGGCCCTGGATAGGTGCCTATTCTTCTCCCAGGGAGAATTTGTTTATGTCTGAGCTTCTTTTAGACAACTGAAGAAAAGAAAGCAAATCACTGCATTTGCTAACTAGTTCCTCCATACAAATAAAGGAGAATGAAATATTAAGAGTTTAATTAGTGTTAAGTAAACAGAGATAGTTCCATTCTGAAATAGTTGATCAGGGTTAATATTAGCTGTCAAAAAATCAGAAGTGTGGTCTGGAGTCCTCTTAACAACGCTATCCCTCACATATTCATATGCTAGTGACAAGAAACTTTACATTTTATTCTGGTAATTTTATGTCAGATTAACAATGAAGGCAGAGAAGAGGCATAATCAAAGGCTGTAGTTCTTGTGACCTGGAGAATGGATGAGAGACAGTGCATAGCTTTTGTTCCACTCATTAATTTCATGTAATCTGTTACTACAAATTAAAAAACAAATCACTACAATAGTGTCTTACATCTGAGTTATTCAATGTGGGGAGTGTGCAACCGCCTTTTAAAAAATGATCAAATTTCAAGGAAAGTCGTAGCATGATTGTCAAAAATCTTCCAGCATTTCTGCTGTACAATTATTTATTTTCATCAATAGTATTTCTGCCAGAAATCTTTGAGTTACATCAAGAGGGTATGCAGTGCTTAGTAAAAATGAAAATTAAGAGAAATTTTTTGCACTGAAAAGAAGATTAGTGCGGTGATATTGCAGAGGTTTGAAGTGTTGCATTGCATATACAGATAAATAAATTACTCCTCTTCCTTCTGGTTTAATCATTTTAGATCCATCTGAGATAACAGCATGTTATTTGTTTCGGTGTTATTACACTGATCTCATCGCAACTGCTGTTATTTACCAGTTTTATTTCGGCTCTGGAGGAAGTAATGGACATTAGCATAGAAAATGTTTTCTCTGGACATAGATATCTCATCAGTTGATACGGGTGTGAGTTCTTTGAAGTAGATCTGATCCTGCTTTAGTCTTTTCAGAATCAGTTTTACCCTTCTTTATCACCGTGCGTAGGCAGTCTCCGGAGGGCCCGGTAACCTGGTGAACTCTGTGGTACGACAGTGTTAAAGCAAGAACACACTGCGCAGTGATTACACCACTGCTGGCTGCTGCTGCTTTACCCCTTTGTGGTCAGCAGCAAGCACAAGACCTCTTTGATGTATCTCTTCCATATTTGTTACCCATCAGTGCACAAATGTGCAACTACTGAAGCTAGATACAAATGAGTTCTGAGCTGTTTGTTGGAGCAGGAGCAAAAACACAACACTGAAAACAAAAGTAGAGAATGCTCAATGAAGTTAAATAGATCAGTTCAGTCATGGAGAAGTACACATTGCATATCAAAGTCAGATTTTGTCTTTATTTTTAAATAGTTATTGAGATACAGCAATTTTGATTAAAGTAAGTTGGGATTTTGCATGTTTTATTTTAAAAATATTTTTGCTCAAGCAGATGGCGATCATATTTTAATGGGGGAATCATTTCATATTTCCTTCATTCTATTTTCTTCATATTTTCTTCCCTCTATCCCCCTTCCTTCCTTCCTTCCTTCCTTCCTTCCTTCCTTCCTTCCTTCCTTCCTTCCTAA